>OX388350.1:6256562-6728272 GCA_947579665.1 Sympetrum striolatum
TAATTTAAAAATAAATAATTCGCACATTTTATTTAATATTTGCAACGGTTTCACTGGATTTTTTTGAGGTTCATGACCTCGGCTACCGTAGCGGTCACGGGATAGAACCCCACCGTACATCGCCAAGCAATCCTTTACTTCTCCAGAGGTCCTTAAATTACTACTACACAATACACAGCATTGAACATTAGTATAACATATTAAATTATTATTTAACAAAACATATTATTTTTCTTTTTTTTTTCCTAATGTATCCCATCCAAGAATCTTTCACATATCGGTGGCACTGTCCGTTTTTCCTGAATCTGCCCATTACGTATCGAGCTGCTTTTCTCTGGACTTTTATATTTTCTTTATTCGAAAACATTGCTACGTATCCCACACGGTGGTTAAATATTCAAGAATTGGTCTTACGAGTGGCATATAACCCTATTCTGACACCAAGAGGATGAAACCAAGAAAGAGACCGGTGAAACAGGTAGATCTAATGAAAATATGGCTGACAGATGCTCTGAATAGAGAAAACTCGGGGAGGCACAGACACAACGTCGGATATAAATCATTTTCAAATCTCTAATGGCGTTGTTCGGTCTTTCGCCGCCGTTTGTTCACCGAATTTCCATCATTTGCGAGTGACGTTTGCGATGTTCATCCACATTTTGCACCAAATCCTTTCGCAATTCGCTTCGGAACTTGGCGTGGATGGAAAACGACGCGATGAGTGGCAAACAAGGCGATGCACTCCCCTCCACGATGCCTTTAAACAACTGTAGCTCTATGTCAAGATTCTTTTCCATCCTCAATATTTTCTTTTTCGATTAAGATTTTATAACGTAGATTCATTAATTTAAAAATATCTTTCTTTCAGATGCACACCTAAAATGCCGACATCCACTTCTCAGGCCGATCTGTAGTGTTTTAAGACGTAATCAGTGGCGTATGGCAGGTGGTGTAATGATACCGACATCCCTTCCCTTATTAGATGGAAGAAGAGGCTTTTAGTCTAAATCTCGCCCAAATAAAGATGATTATTATTATTATGAACCGCTTCTAGAATAGATAGAATGCGAAAAGAACTGTCAGATATTTTTGAGTTCGTGTTCGTGAGTTTGTGTTCATTCTTATCGGAAATAAAATTTAATTTATTTTGGCAAAACGTTCTGAAATGATGAATTTTTCGAAAAGCTTCCGTCGGTGATTAGGTCTTCTCCGAATTGAGGGACTTTATCATGGCCGTAACGCTGCTGTCAAACCTGAAATCTCCTCTGACGAAACGAGATGCTCTTCGCTGGACCATCTCTAAATCTGAGATTAAACCTACTTTATGTGGATCTCAAATCGCACAGCAGTATTCGAGATCAGTTCGAAAAGGAGAAAAATAAGCTGTTTCTTTGAATAGGATGTCCATCCCCTCAGCGTTCTAACAGGTAATCTGCACAATCCTTTCCTATAGTATCTCGAATTCGAATGTACTTTAAGAGCTAGACTATTGCAAAACATTACTCTTAGTTAATTATCATGACGCACGAACTCCAAGAGGTATCCCGAAATGTTGTATAGAGCGGGAAGAACGTTTGTATACTCATAGCATCTTATTTATTTATATCCAAGTAAAACTGCCAATTTTGCACCATACTGATATAACGTTCAGGTCGTTCTGTGTTATGCTGCTGTCATTTTCTGAAGAGTATTACCGAATGAAATATTTTGTAAGGTTCTCAGGGACGGTTTCAACCTCATCCACAGTTATCAATAACTTCGATTGGGGTGAGATTGGCGTAATGAGGAGGCACTGAATGATTTCAGCGGTGAGCTTCCCGTGAATAACAATTCGATAAGAATATGCCGTTACTCCGATTCGCGCCTACCCCAGCAGTTTTCGAATGATCACCGCCATAAAGAAGACGGAGACAAAATGAATTAACTAATCAAGAAATTTCCTTTGCATATTAGCTGCCTTGACGAAATACTTGCAGAAGTATGACGTGCCTTAGTCGAGTCTGGATCACGTCGGAATTTTACTGGCAGTATAGATTAGTCGACCTTAGTATGCAGAAACTGAAGGCACTCATTGTCAACGAGCTGATTATGGAGATGCTGCGAATCTCGGACGGGAGGGGAAGGCGCCTGGGGCAAGGCGTCTGCAAGTCTGGGTCGCACCTGTTCAAGGGTCATCGGGGGCCCTATTCCAATAACAGATTAGAATTCCCATTCATTACTTCTTCTACGAGAGTTCCGTAAGTTCAGCGTTTTTCTTCATCGCCGTCAAAATGGCGGATAAAAGAGCAAATGTGGGAAAACAAACGAAGGCAATTATTTATGCCAATTCACGGAATTCCCGATTTGTTGAAAATAGCTGTTACGCGACAAAATGGGACAAACGATTGAGGAAGTTAATGGAATGAACGAGCACAGCTTCAAACGAACAAATAAAATGATAATTCTATCCCTGCGGTTTTGAAACAGCAGCGAAAATAAAATTCGAAATACTCTTATATTGCTAGTTTTAAATATTAGTTTTTGAGAAGGCCTAGATCATCGAGCATTTAAAAAACGTTCCTCCGACATCTCTCTTTTTATTCGGATGATTGGCTCGCATTAGACGACCAAGTGACGCCGAGCGATCGACACGTATTTAGAAACACACCATTTGGTTCAATACAATTTACATTATATTGCAATAATTCGCAACTCCTCAACTCAACCATATGCATCTTCCAGTGATAGGTTTGTGAGGCGGAATATCAAATCCGCTGTAGCAGCACAAATGTTTTCGAAAGAAAAATTACTCTTTTTGAGGAAATTTTCTGATTAATTAGTTAATATTAGGGATCATATTAAATAAAATTTCAAAATACCACAAGACAAAACTTTAATGTCCGACCGGTTTCGACGTGACGATTTCATACAGCATGAATACATACATAAAATAATACATACAATAATATCGTAACCAAAATTGATAACCGATTACATTAATACAAAATATTCATCAATTAGCTTTCCTTAATTATCTCCTACTCTCACCGATCATATAAGCTACATTTCATTTCAACATCTTCCTTACGACTTTAGTATAAAAACTATCTTACTTCGTACAAATTTACACATATCAATTCCCCTACTATGCACGTTCCTTATCAATCAATAATCATACTGCAGTAATCCTATGCTTGCATAACTAAAAGGATTCAGCTGAATCTAAAGGTTTTTTTTTATGATTATAGCAATATTGTCCAGTTCATCAAATATAACAATATATTTTAATATTTTAACAGCCATTTGTTGTATCGCTTACTGAACCGACGTTTATGGGAATTGTTATTAATAAATAACATCAATGTAAGCTTTCGTCTCCACGAATCCAATGATTTGCTTTTTTTCTTAAAGATATTTCAGGAAAGAGGATGTGTATGTTATCCAAAAAGAAATATTCATCCAAAATTGAGGATGGATTTTAAATTTATACCCCGCATTTGGTGTGTGGCAGGGGGTGTAGTAACACGAACATTCTTACCTAATATAATCTATCAGCTTCTCTTACAGACTGCGGTAAGAACGACCATAAGTTAGCGATTACTTCCCTGTAAAGCGTAATTATTGCCTCCTGAAGATTTTGTTCGTAGTTTCCTGAATCTATCATGTGCTTTATTTCATCTATAATTTCTGAGCCGACGATTTTTTAGATGTGTTTTTATTTCCAATATCTTCTCACCTAGAGCGAATTCCACCCGAGGGATTCTATCATAGTCACCGCCGATGAACCTGGATTCTCCTCGCAACGGAAGGATCTCGTTGGAGCATCTGAGAATAAATCTACATCATGTGGGTCCCAAATCTTTCAACAGTATTCAAGACTAGATCGAATAAGGGAAAAATAATTAATTTCTTTGACTCTAAATGGGCATTCTCTCTGCTTTCAACCAGTTAATATTTTCATTCCATTCCCATTTCCTATTGCAACTCGAAAGTGTTCTTTATAAGATAAAATACCGCCAAGCGGAACTCTTACGCATGCATTGGGACGCACGAACTATAAGGAAAATCCCAAAATATAGTCCAGTGAGGGAATAACGTTTTTGTAACAAGAGAAACGCATTTCAAATCAAACTGCAAATCTTTAAATCAACCATATATATCCTTCATGTTGATCGGTAGTGTACTGCTGCGGACCAATCGAAGCTTAGCTTCCGTCGCTGTTGTCATAACGTAGTAAAGAAGGTGCAAGGAAAACACAGTTGGACGGAACAAGGCCGAATAAAGGGCAAAATAATAATAATGCAGCCTTCTTGGAAGGCCTCCACCACTTTCCTTCCAGCAGATTCATCGCATACGGCGCCATCCGCTGGAGGACGGCCGACGATGGAAATTGCGACGTAACGGCTAATATAAATACGAGGAGTTTACTCAGCCAATAGTTTCCAGCTGTGTTTGACCATTCCCACACCTCGAGGAACAATAAACAAATGCTATTTAATTCTGTTGCGAAGGCTCTCACCAGTACGTAGGAGCTCGTCTCATTCAAAATCCCGCTTCTCCCTCCCGCCCCTCCCACCCCTCCCACCCCTACAACCTTCGGCGAGCGGCGCCAGTATGTCTGCAGCACACCTGCACCTCGGCGTCTGCCCGCCGAGGCCATGGGGAGGGGGCCCCTCTCTCGGCTGGATTTTTTGCTTTCGTCACCACTCGGAGAGACGGATGCTGGCGACCGTGTGCCTATTCTACAAATCAGTGCACCAAAGCCATCGACTTACTTCGAGATGCGATCTTGTGCATAAAAACGCGTTTTTGAGAAGCATTCCCTCTTCTTACCATTTAAAATCCGCCTCTAGTCTTCGCGGGTGGTCCGACTGCTGATAGATCGTTGAATTTCTTTACTCTCGGTTACTTCTCTGTGCTATTCTAGGTCAGAGTTTTTGCGCATAATCTGCTACCCTTCGATGAAGGATCTTATGCCGTCTGAGGAATGCTTACTCGAAACATATCGTGAGGGCGTCTGAGCGTCATTATTTATTTCTACACAGCTAAGACTTGGAGGGCCCTTCTTAAGCTGTCTTGAATACTCTGCTGCGGTGAAATTGAAAGCTTATGGCCCCTGGAGAACATAGGATGAAATCACATTCCCTCAGACATCAGTTACTAAAAGTTGCGGATAGCTGATGAGGAAACTTGGTGGGGAGGGAGTGAGCCCTCACTGGATGTTATCAGTAGTAAACGAAAGAGAAGCCTAGTAAGTAACTCTGTGAATAAACTTCGATAAGAAGCGGTCAAGATGATATAATTGCTCTGTATCACTCAATACCCAGAAGCTCTTTGGTCTTGGTGCACCAAAAAAAGTATTTAAAGTATCTACATGTTTTTATTTGTGTCCATCAACAACGAGAGTCCATAACTTAATATTTCACGCTATTCAGTTTGCCGAATGTAAAGCATATGTCCACGTTTCGAACCTTACTAATAATTTCCGCTCGTCAAAAATAAGACGTAGTGATCGGTTGATCTTTCGCCATCTGTGAGGGCGGAGTACTAATCGTCATTGTGTGCGTGCTGAGGAAAATATTAGTCTTTACATCGTTGAAATGAATGGACAGTTGAGGTAAACAAGCTGTAATGTACCGGATAACAATCAACCACGAAATTTCTACGGTAGTAATTTGACTTTCCAATACCTTTGCATTTATTAATCTAGGATAGCACAAAAATAATGAACATTAAAAAATTAAACACTCTATATGCGAAGGCCTTATCTCGTTGAAGGCCGTAATAATGATTATAATACCTCCACTATACGGTTTCGTTTCCACTTGGAAGCATACGAGAAGTTTTATAGTTAATTTCATTATTAAAAATTATTATCCCTTACGTTTTACCGTTCATTCATTCGTGTTGAAATACCGATCTGTTCAATAGATAACGTATCATGCTTATAACGAGGAGTGTTTAAAAAGCGTGATAATAATTTGTATTTCGAAATGTCGGCTCGTCTTTGCTAATTAAAAGCGTCCTTCTTACAGTGCTATAATTTCTCTATTTACTGGTTATCTGTCGGCCTCCAAAAGCAAAATTAATATGCAAATTATGTAAACGCTCCCTGCTAACAAGAGGGGTCGGTTGAATTTAAGTTAATTTGTGGGAAGTGAGTATCATTCTTACGAAGTATGTGTTGTGTATTATCACGGTCGATCCATCGAAGTTATCGAAACAAAACTATAAATATAACATGCTGCTGGATCCTAATTTACAAAAGACGGACTTTGTAGCAGAAATCCGAGGGACGACCTACACAGGCAGCAAGAAGTACGGGACCTCCTTAAATACCTGTGAAGTTCAGGTAAGTGTATACGACAGTTCTTGCCACGTGTGAGGAATGTGATTGCAAAGAGAGGAAGACGATCAAGGGAAGAATGCATTCGAAAGTAATGATCTATATGATTAGAACCCGCAATTTATAGAGAGAAGACGAGTGGAATTGATTGAGGGGGGCGTGATGCTTCTAATGACTTCGGGAATTCTCTCAGAGGAAACATCTCCGAATTCGCGTAAACTTGTTTACGTTCTTCCTCCCGGATGTTGTTTCAAAACGCCTATCCGACATTTGCTCTGGATTTTCTCAACAGGATTCTCGGAGACGCTAACGGTAGTGGAATTATTGAACAAAGCGAGCGTGGGAATGAACAACAAGTGAAGCCTCGTTCTTCTTTCGTTGAAGCAAAAGCCCCTTTTATAATTTTGCAAAGCTATCAGCGCTTTTAGGCTGTAACTAAGGGCTACAACTAAAAACTAATAGAAAAGTGTTGCTGAAGTAACATGTTAAATATTAGATTTTACATATCTTAGATAACGTTAGATCTTCTGAAACATAGTTTGTAGGAGATAATTAAGTCGCAGGAAAGTTTTTAGATCCGTCTCTGATGTGAATTCATCAGTTGTCTCAATCCTCAGCCCCATAACTACCGAAAGATTTTTTAAAACTAATTAGGTTATGATTAGGAATGAGGAAAGATACTGTTTAATATGGAATGCTAAAAGTGTGAACGGTAAGTAAATGCAGCACAATAAACCTATCTGTAACGCCTCTCATATCTTTCAATAAGGAGTGAGCGAGGTAAATGCCATAAAAAAAGATTCTGGCAGTTAAGTTTTTATATTAAAAAATATTTTTATCTACCCGTTAATTAGAGGTTAGGAAGAAAGAGGAGATGAACCTCCTGTTAGAAATGTGTGAACCGTATATGCCAGTGTATCAAAGTGTCGTCTATGAAAATGGGATTAAATAAAAAAGTGAAATGCGGCGACATATCACTATTATTTGTTTAACCTTGGCTTTAAGATGTACTCTTCCAAGGGATTCGTAAAATTTCGTTTTTACGATCTTTAAAATATGATTTTACTGGTCGTTTAGAGCCCGAGTTTTGTTTAACATTTATCCAATGAGTTTATCTGTTATTTACAATACTCGTGAAATGTTTTCTCTCTTATAATTATAATAATTCTATCTTATGACCTATAAAATATATTTCTGAAGATCATCGAAAGTAGTTTTCACAATTAAAAATTATCTCATTAAGTCTATATTAAATATATATTAATATATCATATCTTTACGCCTATTTACTGAAATTTCTCATTTTCTATATGCAAACATGACATACTTTTCCAAAAAATTGGCAAATTTAACCAATAAAAAAGGAAAAACATGGAGAAAGCGTCTTTGTCCGATTTTAATTAACTCAGAGATATAAAGATCAGAGATCTTTGCGAAACGCTAAAAAATTCTTTTTATAGAATCCATTCTTCGTCCTCGACTGCCGTAAATGCTTTTTAGGGCTTCTGGTTTTCTTTTGCGTTTATAAATTAATGTTTATTGCCTTTATTAAAATTAGCACAAAAAGGAAAAAATTCCCATTGAAAGTGAAAATTCCTATTATTATCTCGGAATTAATACAAATGTTTGAAATTTCGCTACTTAGGTCAAATATTCCTAAAAGTTCGTCGTTATTATATTTGATAACATAGTGAGTGGTAACTTGATAGCCACGAAAACGTGAAGGCATCCCTCATCAAGACAAAAATATGTATGTCTATTGACTATTATCACTAGCCTATTGATAAAATAATAATTATTTTTGTAATAAATAGATTAATAGTAAAATACGAATACGATACGTAAAATCGTATGAATATAATCGTAGCAAAACTGAACTATGAATGCTCTTTCATCGTTGTTAAGAAAGTATTTTGTGAACAGTTAAATCATTAAAATTATTAATTAGTGAAGCACCTATTTCATTCATAAAGTTTATTAAATTCACGAAAACCGAAGAATATGCATTCCGAAAAATAGAATTGAACGTGAGCTACGAAAGTTGTTTTGAATAATTTTTACTTCCGTATCGTCGTTTGAAGAATAGTTCGATTGGTTGGCAGTTTTGTAGTTAAAATTTATTTTTCTGAAAATATTTTATGTGAAGCATTTTAATTTTAAATGCAATTAAGGATTTGTTTTTTTTTAGAATTTCTTTTCTACTTACTATATTAGTAATATTCTCCAAAGAACTTCAGAGGTCGATCATTCTTATATTTGGCATTATTGTATTAGGAAGTTATTTAAATGCTTCTAAATATGTCAATATTTCTTAGCGATTAAGTTCAAAGTTATGAATTGTGCTCAAAATTAAGGAAAGCGCGTCGAGAGACCTTTTAATTTCCCTCCTTTTCAATTGCTCCGTTGAAGATACTTCCGCTCGTCTGTAGAGAGCAGGGTTATCCAAGGCCCGCCCTTGCTAGCCACCTATCGATAACTACTTTGACTAGAAGTACTTCAAGACGCCTTAAGATTGTGTTGGAATTGATGATTCTTTTCCTTATGCCGGCAATGCGAGATCCTTAGTTATTGTTTTCGTTATTTTCACTTCACGCGGTATTCTAGCTACTCTAGTGATCTAGTCGTAGTAGGGTGTAAGATGGGAACCAAGAGCAATACGATCAGTATGGAACAGAAGATGGTGTTAATTAGGTACATGGAAACTCATCCAGATTTGTCTAGAGGTAAATTAAAGGCGAAATCTTGCCATGAAGACTTCATGAGAATGTGGAAAGAGGTTACTCTCCAATTAAATTCATGTAGAAATGGACCGAAGAAAAATTTGGTTTATTGGCGGCAGGTAATAATAGTTCATGTATTTTCTTTATCAATTTGGAATTTTTACAATACTTCAAGTTGTTACGTCAAAGTATGACTGTTGATTAATGAATGTGATCATACGAGCCAGTTTGACCTATAATGTTAGTAGTTAGTCGAAATTCTCATTTGAACCACCTACGATCATAAAATTCTTGATGAAAGTTTCCCTCAATCCGGAATTTCTGCTCTTTATGCTGATGTCATTCAAGATAAATTTTCTATTCCTAATGAATTGTTAATAGTAATATTTTCATTGCAGACATGGAACGATATGAAGAAAACTACCAAGGCGAAAATATTACAAAGGCGTGCAGGTGGTACGGATGGGCCTTTGGTGAAGCTGAGTCCAGTTCAGAAAAGAATTGCTGGATTGATGTGCCCGATTCGGTCTAGATGTGCGGTTACTACCACGAATCAGGAGACCATAAACACGAATTACCTGGTAAATCGGTCTTAATTCATTCTATCACTGCATTGTCTTGATGTTTGATGTTGCTCCATTGTGGTTTTTTCTCTTTTGTCCTGTGTGTTTGACTCAATGCAATTGGCGAATTAGGTTTATTCTTTTTACTGCATGCCAGTTTCTTTCATTTTTCAAACAGTTAAATTAAAATTATTTTTATGTTTATAATTTTTTTATTTTTGCCAATCCTTCATGGTCTTTTATTTGCATTATATTCAGTTATTATCTATTTAATGCTGCTTTATTATTCCTTTGATTATATTATTATTTATACTTTTGTAGCAGATCTTTTAGTCAGTCCACAAGGTTGCAGACATTGAACCAGCCTCTAATTTTAGATGTTTGCAGCTAATTAAGGGAGTTTACTTAATGAGCAAAAAGTCCTGGACAATGAGCAGCTGATGTAATTGGCCCATTCTTAGGTAAGATCGCCAATAATCACAACCCACAAGTTATCTGGTCTGGGCAAATGTGTAATGCAAAGGCAAAACTTTTCCAAATTAATAAAATTAAGAGCCATTCCTTTTCCTCCCTCAGTATACATTTCTCCAATCATTCTTAGCAAGCCAATGACGACCCTTGTTCTTCTCCCTTTTCCGAAGCCAACTGTTCCTCTCATACATTTTATTCCATTATGCTTATTAATCTCCTGTTCAATACTCACAACATTATTTTGGCTGCATGTGAAATAAGACTTATCATTCTATGTTTGACGCATTTTCTTGTATCTGCCTTTTTAGGAATTGGTACCATCAATGTTCTAACAAAATCTTCAGATCATTCACCAGTATGGTATATTTTGTTACACAATTTAACAATTTCCCTCATACCAATTTCATTCAAGCATTTGAAAAATTCAATGGGAATCTCATCCATTCCTGTTGTTTTTCCTTTCTTCATTTCTTCAATTGCTTTTTCTACTTCAACACTGATGAACCTTTATCTTCAGGAGAAACCACTTCTTCCACATCTTTGGTTTCTCTACTGAACAGTGCAGTTCTTCCAAATATTCTGTCCATCTTTCTGCTATTTTTTTCTATCCTTTATTATTCTACCATCTTTACTCTCAATTTCTCTCATTTTACCCTTCCTGTTACCAGTTGTTACTGCCCTTACTTTCCTATACAAAAGATCATAATGTCATATAGTCAAAATAATAGTGTGTGGAAATTAACAACTGTGTTTCTTAATTTCACTGTGTCGTTTCACGAAGTGGGGTCAGTAATAATTGATTTTAAGCGAGGATGGCTTGAGTGAAATGAAGGCTGTCTCCCTCTTAAGCCAAACAATGTAACAATTCAGTTTTATTCTGCTACATATCACACTATCTGTTTCCCTTGTTAGACAGATATTGATATTCTGACACTCAATCCAATGACATGTACTGATTTGTTAATTTTATTTTTAATTCTCTCTTTTATTGGTTGGCTAGAGTTAAGTTATGTAAAGGTCAACCCAAATTTGTTATATGAGGATTTTAATTGCCCTAATTTACCTGCGAGATGTATTTTCCAACAGGGCAGGTTGATAATATTGTTGATAAATCTGTCATTTATTTGAGAAATTAACGATTATTTTGTCTAAAATTCAGGAGCCACAAACCTGTTTGGATGAGGGAGAGCATTTAAGTATCACCAGCAGAGCTGCGAATGAGAATGGTCAACCAGAAGGCTCTTCAGTTCTTCCTGCATCCAAGAATGTCAGCAGTAACATATACAATATGGTTAGTACTTTTCTCCGGCACACACTCTCCTACCGTTGACTATCAAAGAATTTTAGAGAAGTTATGGTAAAGGATGTTTTGAATCAGAGACCTCTTTAATGGTATGGCTTTAATGTTGAACATTTCTCAGCTGATAACAAATTTTTTAATGAAATTCAATTTACTTTACGTTGGTTTTTTCTGGTTGGCTGTTTTCCTCAAAAATGAACTGCTAAATAGAAAGCGATCATTTTCATAATCAAGCATCCTTGATACTGGATGGAATATTTTCCATTTGTGAATAAATATAAATTAGTTGCAATACCCTTTGAAATTCAACAGGGGAATGAGGGAAAGAAAACTTAAAATATATAAATTTAACTTTCTTAACCGATACGTATCGGAGACCACTGATCGGCGGCATAGCCAACTGTACCCGGGAGTGGCAGACGTCCATCGGCATGCCTGCTCGTGGCAGACCAGTGGCCTCTGATGCGAATTGGTTAACACGCATTGTTAAAATATTTACAAATCTCAGTCATAACAAATTCCTCATTCATCATTAAAACCTTTCACAAATTGTCATCTTACTAACCCTTAAAAAGATCCTATAAAAATCATGATACATTTGACTAAATTACAGTTCCAACTCTTGGTTTAGTTCTTGGTTTACTCTTGGAAATTGCCATAGTGAAGTCCTAATTGTAGGCGGTTCGTTAAGCAGTTCAAACTGTAATTTGTGGATTTTCGCCATGGCAACCGCTGAGGGTGTGAAACAGGATTTTCTTTTTCTGCAAATGTGGCCCTTTTTCCGCAAGTTCTGCCTTCAGCTTGTCAAGTAATGATGCAAAGTATGCTCCTATAATGGTTTTTCCTTTTTGAAGATATTCGATTAAAATAACTCCATGACCATCCCAAAAAACAGTCGACATCGCTTTCCCAGCCAAAAAAACAGTTTTTGCTTTTTTTGGAGTTCCCCCTGTGCAGTCCACTGTTTGCACTGTATTTTTGTTTCGGGCATATAATGTTGTATCCAAGTTTCATCTACAGTAATTAATTGGCGCCAAAACTCGGATTTATTGCACCTAAACTGCACCAACAGTGTTGGAAATGTTCATTTGAACACGATTTTGGTCTAACGTGAGCAAACGTGGCACCCAATGCGCAGACAGCTTTCTCATGCCTAAATGTTGATTTAATAAATGACAAAAAAGTTCTTTTGACATGTTCATAACCTCTGCTATCTCTCTCACTTTAATTCAACGGTCGTCTAGCACCATTTGGTGAACTTCGGCGATGATTTCATCAGTAGTTGCAGTTTTTGGACGTCCCGAACGTTCATCGTCTCCCAAGCTCTTACGGCCAAGTTTAAGTTCAGCTGCCCAAAATTTCACTGTGGTAAATGATGGTGCAGAATCCCCAAACAGAGAATCCAACTCATCTTTGATTTGCGTAGGCGTAATTCCTTTCAAAAACAAATATTTAATGACAGCTCGATACTCGATTTTGTCCATTTTCACAAAAACACATCAACTCACTCAAACGACCGTTACATTACAACTGCACATCCAAAATGGCTGAAACTTTGTTGAGTAACTGTCAACAGATGAACAGCAAAATTCACCAGCTTTTATTTACGAGTGCTGCCATCTTCACGTTGAGGTCGGAAACTTTTCAGACCACTCATAATAAAGCAATCAATCGACTTAAATGTACAATTTGTGCATATGTTTATAGAATTTATTTTTTAAATTATGGTACAACTAAGTTAAATGTACAAGTAGCCACTAGGTTAGATACTTAAAACACACATCTCTTGCCATTTTGCCATCCTTGAGGTAATCCCCTTTCAATACAGAACTCAAGGAGATGTTTAATATACTTAAAACTACATTATCATTGATTTTATTGTGAAATATCCGTATAAAATTTATGTGCACACACAAGTAGGCAGTATCTTGAAAACTGAGCAAAAGGCATTAGAATAAAGGATGAGTTAAAATTTCTTCAACTTCCTTTCCTTTTCCTATTTTGTTTATGTTTCGTAATTCGATTTCTTAAAAATTAAATTCTTTCCATACATTCTTTGCAAAATGTAAGCTTTCAATATTCTCGTAGCTGCGTGTTAACCTCTGGCTCTTTGTTTTCTTACAATCTTTAAGAAGATCTTCCACATCTCAGTCAAGCCTTTGAAAGAAATTCATAAGGGCAAGTGGTATGCCAGTTCATTTCATGTATGAACTTTCCTCACTATGGATATATTGTCTTTTTTGCAATTGAACCAGCAAGATATTAAAGACTTCCTTTGTTGTTGAAAGGCCTCCTCTTGCAATCACCATAGAATCTTCACCTGTGCTGCTAGATGTTAAGGCTAGCTTTAAATCAGATTAGGCCTTTGCTCTAATCCCTCTGATTCCCAGGACTTCTATTTGTTGATTGTTTTGTTGTTGGCATTAGTCAGGACAATGCTATGGTTTGCTCTCAAAATCATTCAATCTCAAATGCGTGGAATTATCCCATTGCTGAGTTTGAGCGTGTAATCTGAAGAATGCTGTTTTAGCCTAATATTGTGAGATTGCTCAACGTCATGCAATAAATCTTTCTATGAAGACGCTAAATTACCCATCTGGAATGGAATCAACAGTGCCACTTAAGGTAGAGATAATTAACTGGTCCAAAATATCTTTAATTTGTAAAATCAAGATTTGCAGGCTGAACGTTGTGGAATACCATTGCAAATAAATTTTTAAAAGTTCTTCATATTGTCCACAATATTTTATTCAAAGCGACCGGTTTTCACCATTACAGTCATCTTCAGGCGATCAGTATTACAGAATTTATAGGATACTTTGCAGTTTTGATGGGAGGGAAAGGAGTGGGGAGGTGAGGTCGTTGGTTAGGTTGGAGGTAAGGGAAATTTCGATCTTCTCGAGGGCGCCCAACTTCCTTCCTTTGTTTTGCACCCGGTTAAGGTTAGGGCGGTAGAACACAGAAGATGTTTCAGGTTGGGAAATTCTGCCTTTGCTAACCACCTGATAGACAATGGACATACCAGTGCCTTTGCTGCAAGACTCCTCCACCGCCAAAACAAAGGAAGGAAGTTGGGCGCCCTCGAGAAGATCGAAATTTCCCTTACCTCCAACCTAACCAACGACCTCACCTCCCCACTCCTTTCCCTCCCATCAAAACTGCAAAGTATCCTATAAATTCTGTCATTTCTGTAATACTGATCGCCTGAAGATGACTTAATGGTCGAAACCGGTCGCTAAGAATAAAATATTGTGGAAAATACAAAGAACTTTTTCAAAAATTTAATGTAAAATCAGTGGGAGAAAAATCCTGTAGCCATCATAACTTACAACTTCATCACCTGTAAAATGAAAGAAATTCTGGATTAGGTCTGTGGGAGATCCTCCGTACATGAGGTTGTATGTTACAAAAAAGTCTGTACAAATGTGTCTTATCCACCTCATACATTCTTTCACTCCATCAAACTGGAGAACTGCTATTTTTTCATATTCCCTTAAGTTGCAGTACTGTCTAGATGTGAATAACATTTGTCACATTTCACTGGTGGATGCTCACCTCTGCATGGTTAATCAAATGAGGAAATGCTGAAATTATCCGAATATTTTAAATTACTTGAATTACAAACAAATCTAAATGATAGTAACTCAGACAATAATTGGTACAAAAAGTATATATTGTAATGAATGGACTGTGGGGTATAAGACTGGTCATGGTTCCTCTTCCGACAGGTCGTAGTTCCTCTTCTGACTGGTGACTGGCGTCTGATGACTGGTGAAGCATGTGATGAAGCATCTGGGATAATTTTGTTCAAATTGTAATTTGCTGGGAAGCTTACTTTGTCTGGTCTTAGTTGTCTGTGCCACACATCTTCATTTTATCCTGACCTGATTTTCCTGGGACAAACGGTGGAGACCACTCTCTCACAGGGTCAGCCTGAAATCATTACAATATACATGTAAGATATCCCTTACATGATAGGAATCCATTATGAATCATCAACATCATTTTGCCAAAGCTTTGTTGTCATCCAAAATAAGTTGGGAAGATGGATTCAGGCTTTGGCCGATTTAAAAGATGGAAAGTCTGCCAATATTTTTGTTGATGAAGAAATTTGCCAGTGCTCAGTTTAAGTCTGGCATCAGAAGAATCCATTCAATTACGAAGCAGCATATTAGAGGAGCAGTAGGTGACACTCGTCCGATGACTGCATTGCCTGAAGGAGGGATCATTCATCAAAAGACGTAAAGGAGGCAGATGATGACGCTGTTCGTACTTCAAGAACGGATGAGGATTGGTCAGAGAATTTCCTTTCATAGGGATTCAGCAGAAGTGTGGACAAAGTCTGAAAATGGGTATTCCCAAGGTCTGGAGAAAGAGTGGGGTTTTGAAATAATGATAGTTGTGACGTTGGGTCATATGTATAAGTAAAAGGACACTGGGATGGATAAGGATGAGAGGGTACAGCACATCCTTAGCCCAGCAGAGCAAGGAGGAGGGGTGGGAAGAGAAGAGGCCCCTCAACGTCACCTCAGCAGCAGTACCTGGGGGTGAGGGCATTTCATTATACCAAAATACAGGATTATAAAAATAAATCGCAAATGACCAAAAAGTTCAGGTTAAAGTTCAGAGATAAAAAAGTGTTCCTTAAAACTGGGAAAAGATATATACAGCAAAACGTCTCAAAACACGGAACCATAACTATTTACACAGCAATGATCGTCTCGTTTTCCTTTTATTCCTCTGCTTTTTTTGTATATTCACTGTGCCTTTGACTTTGTCTTGACTGGGTTAAAGTAGAGGAGGGGGACACATGATGGTGAGCGCATATTTACAGTTTTTATCTTCCAATTGATAACCCATCGGCTGGAGTGGCATGTGGTCGCTTTTGGCTTAGAATTTGTTTCATCTACCATGTATAACAGTCCTTGTATTTGAAACATATCAGAGCATGCGTTTTCACAACTCAGTGGAGATTTTCCATTTCCTGGAGGGTTAACTGCAGCTCCTCTGCAATCTTGTCCCACACTCGCTTGTATTCCACTGAACCCATTCGAATGCTGTTATCCTGCAGTAATGTGGGTAAGACATTAGAGTGAGTTGTGTCCTTGCCCATGCAGTACTTGATGTTGTAAGTGTGATAATTATGCTTCATTTGGCTAACCATAGTATAGGTACACTCAGTCGCTGTCTCTGTAGTACCTCAGTACACTATGGCTCTGGTTCACGCAGAGTGAATTTCCTTCCCAAGAGGTTCATATGGTACACCACCTCGCTGGTAGTAACGTACACTGTCACAGACTGAAACTTTTCTGCTTTTAGCAGCTGCTGACTTGGACAATTAACAAGGTGTTCTCTGTTGTAGAATTCCTGGAATATGATCCTACCAATTACATTAAAAGAGGCATCTGTGGGTTTTGTATAAGGCTTGGAGAGTTCCGTAAATTTCTGGAGTAGTTGGGTGGTTAGGAATAATTAAATAGCTTCTTCCTGCCAACATCCCAAGTGAATTATGGGTCCTTATGGGTTGGGTGAGGTTGAGCAATCCCAACAATTCTGGATAAACTACCAGTAGACCCTGCTATGCCCAGGAAGGGTTGAATCTCTCATATAGTTACAGGAGTAAGGAATTTGACAGTGGCTGTTATCCTTTCCTTGCAAGAATTTTACACTGCAATACATTCCTTTCCCTTCATATTGTTTTATATTTGCCTTATGTTGTTAACACTACCATAGGAAATGCCAAGTTCAGTGGCAACGTTCTCCAGGTGAACACATCAACTTTCACCATTTCATCAATACAGTTCATGTTGTCAGCTATCAGTGAAAAATGTTTGCCCTAATCTTTCACTGTACTCCTCATTTTTCATTCATTTTCAAACTTGTTGCACATTTTCCTCTACTAAACACTAATCCCTATACACTGGCTCCTGTGGATGCTTGTCCTTTGCACCACAAAAAATGAATAACACTGAGCACTCCAGCCATTTTTGTCATCACAGCATATTGCTGTAGAAGTTACAATAGAGGTGTTCCTAGAGAAGCATATTACATAGCTTGTTAATCTTGTTTTTCTAATTACAACAAGGTGGGAAAAATTAAGTGCAATATCCTTTGAATCCTCCCCTATATGTACTATAATGCAATACTAAGTACAATACTAATCATCAATTGCATTAATAAAATTTACAGAATCTACATTTCAGATCACTTCTAGCTAAACCAGGATGTAATATTTTGCGTATCACTTCCTTACCAATAATACATTTTCATGTAAAATCTTCTTCTTTACAAAGCATACTAATATCAATAATTGATCTTTACTAATTTATTAAGAGGACATTTCCCCACCTCGTGTCGTCCTATCCCCTGACGCACTTCGATGGGAATTATAGTGAGATTGTCCATTCTGATATTTTAGTGTTCTGGACATTTGACCTGTAAAAGTATTTTATTGCAATTTTTATTAGAATCCTAATTAATAATCTAACAGTATTTTCCACCCTAGGCAGTCCTATTTGTAAGGTATGTACACATACACGCAGAATTGATTGTGGTGCAATAGAAGTTATATAAATACATACCTTATATTTGTTTGCCTATTGAGATCTCTTTGGCCATAGGAAAGGAACTCAGGTTGACAAAGTATTCTCAACATTTAATACAAAAGAACCAAGAAAGCTGATGTATTGTTCTTTGCAAGTCAGTTAGATGGAGCAATTCTGATGAAAGGTTATTTCACTCTTTTGAATATCAGTGATCAAAACAACAAAATCCAATCTATTCAACGTTAGAAATAAGAGCTCTGTTACAGAACTCAGACAGCGTACTTAACTTTACAACCTCTGGAAAGCCCAACTGATGGCTTATTTCTAAAAAACGTCTTCCCAACACGAGCACATCCTCTTTGCTGTTCAATTGCTGATTGTCTATTACGGATTGCTCCCTCACCTCTTCACACCCCCCCCTCGTCATTTTGTCATTCTTTTGTCACGAACATGACTGTGGGTGGTCACGATGTATGTAAGTAGTCGTTTTAGCAAATAGGTTATAAATACTTACATGTAAATATGATAAATGAAAATAGGAACTTTGAAAAACCTAATATAAACATTTCTACCTCACATGCTATCTCACTTCCATCAAACATACTTTCAGAGGATGAAAAACAAAATTACTTTGTAAAGGTTCACTGAATGTTATTAAGAATGAGACTAGTTTTGACTTAAGGAGTCATCGTCAGGCACTGACAACAAAGTAAAAACAATGGTTTATAAAGTACCGAAGTAACGAGCGGGAGTGATAAATGCGATAGGTTAAGCAGTAGGGATTGAAATGTAAATAAGTGTAGATTGGTTACATTTTTCTTAAATCATCCATTTTAAATATCCTTTCATTTTACAAACAAACTGATTTACATTAGAAGCTTCTTCCTCATAGTTCCTTCATTATAAGTTCGCTTTGACTAGTCTTACTTTTTGTGTATCCATCTGTCATGCAAGTCATCCTTCATGCGTGTGTTGTGATTGTGTACATTTTTAAGATAGATATCATAATATAGTGCTAATTTATTATCTAAAAATCCATATAAATGTAGAGGTTGACTGTAGAATATATTCCTTTATCATCGACTCTTTTGTTTATGGGCATTTCTGGATCTTTGATTTCCATCTGTTAAAAACAACGAATAGCAAATTATTCCTATTTAGCCATTTAACAAAATGCTTTCCTTCATGGATAAAGCTTTTATTTAAGATAACTAAACCCTCCATTTCTAAAAATGCATACAGAAGTTGTGTGTCCTGGAAAAGCCTAATATGGTTTTGTAAAATTTTTAATTTTGATCCTTACATTGATAGGGATTATTTTCTCAATTTGTTAGTTTGTATAGAATGGTGTGGATTGTTGGAATTGGCTTGTTGCTATCTCTGTTTGTTTAAAAGGCTTGTCTGATTTGATTTTTCTATGATTGGAATTCTATTCCTGTAAGATGTTACACTCGAGAGTAAATTACATTGTGTAGGCAATATTTGAGGAAGCTGGTTGTTGTAGTACTTGTAGTGGTTGCTCCAATGGATGCTGTGATTGGGTGTGGTTTGTGTTGACTTGATTGATGCAGTGGAGGTGGACCTTGTGATCAAAGGAAATGAACATGTTTTAACTTTGAAGGAAATGAAGTTTGATGCTGTACCTGCAAGTAGATAATAAGAGTTATAATGTACTGTGTATAATTTTTATGGTTTCAATAAATTATAAATCTAATTATCTACTTGTTTTGTTTTTTTTTACCACACAATGTTGGATTTATGATGGTGTAGTTAGTCACTTCATTGGGATAGTCATCTTCAATGTACTTGGAGATGGTGTTGCTGATCATGTTGGAAATGTCGGGGTTATGTTATCTGTGTTTTTGTTAAAAATCATTGCAGTGGCAGAATTTCATGAGATTACTAAGATTAAGATCATTTTACAAATGGGGAAAGGAAAGCAGAGAATTGAATAGCCTTTGTTATGAGGAATGATCGCACAAAGGGCTTGAGTCCACAGATGGGACCTAAAGAGAATGTTAAGATACTTCTATAAAAAGCACAAATAGGAAATATAAACTGTTTGATGGAACACAAGGCACATTGTGAAGCACTTGATAAAAACACATCTGTTAAGACTGTATAAAGAACTTAGGGTAAGTATTCACTTCAGGGTTTTCATAATTTGATAGAATCCACTGCCTAAAATAGATGTCCCTTGGGCTACTATGGAAAGCTCACTCTCGCGCAGTCTTTGGTTTTTATTGATTTGGTGAAGTGACCACTGGATTGACAGGATTATCGCTTATCCATTAGGGATGAAGTCAATCTCGAATATTGACACAGGAGTCAGTCCTCTCCTGATGCACTCTGCATTGAAGATGATGTTCAATGATGGGATGAAAAACTTCATCAAAAGTTTCCGATAAAGTTTAGCCTTAAAGGCTGTACTGCCTCCTGTAATAGAATTTGCTAGTTCAGCCTCCTTTTGTGGTAATTCTAGTCTATCTAATTATTCCCGCCATAGATATATTAATTTGAAGTGAAAAACAGCATATTTGCCTTTGAAATAATTATTTGGCTTGAAAATTACTTCTTTGTAAGCAAATAATCTCAACTTCTTCACGAGAAAATGAATAATGTTCGTTGATTTTAATTTCTTTTAAAAGCAAAAATCCTGTAGGTTTCACCTGATAATTCCCTTTTTATATCAAAAAGACTTCATTATGAACCAATAATCGCTGCTTCACAAGGAAAGTTATCACTTATGACAATAATTGTGTGGAGTTAAAGAAGTAATCTTGCCAATTCTTCCTGGAAATCAGTTTTTTCGAAGTAAATGAGGTATGTCCGGCATATGAGTCTTTGAACTTTGAAGACTAAATAAATCTCTCAAAAACCAGGGGTCGACTTAGATGCCAAGCATCAAATTTAACCTCTTACCACAGAGAGGAAAATAGGTGATACTGCCTGCTTTACACATGTTGTACACTAACTCTTGCTACTCACCACAATTATTTCTTACTGAAACTAAGTTTTGGCAAGTCTAGTTAACGTAGATATCATATGAAACAAATTTCGTCACAAAATACAATTGTGGCCGAAAGTATGTTATGTTATGACATGTTTTCATAATAAAAGAGTTGAATTATTAAACAATTTTCATATCCTTAAAATAAATTTGATGAATGTTTATTCTTCGCAAACTATATTCATTTCTTCACATGTATTTTTATTTTACTAATATTTAATATATATTTCGATGTTTTATTTTTACAAATGAAGATCAATTAGCACATCATGGTTTGATTTTATATATATAATCGTTACGATTTGACTTAGCGTTAGGAGTTGATGGAAGTTGTTTTAGCAGTGTTGTGATTTGATATTATCATGCTATATTACCATTATTTCTATTTTAAATTTTTAGTATCATTGTGTTTCTGTTATGTATCTCATATTTATTTGTGTAGCCTGTGTGATATCAACAAAAGAAACATGCGTAATAGTTAAGCAGAGGCGAGAAGTTAATAGTGCAGCTGAAAGAAACAATTCTAGTGTCTTAATCTTATGCAGTAAATATTTCTTAAGCTATTATATATTTATGGATGGATAAAATAGAGCTGGGAAGTGGTGTTGCCTTTATTTTTTGGGTCAGCTTATACGCTGAGCATTGACTAAAACCTGAATTTCATCTCAAAATTTTAGGGGTCTACTCATATGCCAAATCGACTTATACGCCGGCATATACCTTATTTGAGGTAATTATTCATAATATTCATGCTAATTATTCATGCCATAGATATATCAATTGACGTTTGCTTAATTTTAAACCAATAATCTCAACTTCTTCACATGAAAATGAGTAATGTTCGTTGCTTTTCATTTCTTTTTAAAACAATTTTGTAGTATACATTTCAATGAAATTCATCACTTTTGACAATATTTATGTGTTGTTAAAGAAATAATCTTCCGAATTCTTTCTGAAAATGAGTTGTTTTGAACTAAATATATTCCATTTTTGAGGCAAATAAGCTAATTTTTCATGCCACGGATGTATTAATTTGAAGTAAAAAACCCTAGTACTTTTATCTTTGGAATAATTATTGTTCAACATTTTTGTCAACTTAATATTCAGTACAATATATGTGCTACAATTTGAATTTTTTTGGGAAATTTGGGATTTGGGTCCTGCCTAACCAAATATGATTTGTCAGCCCATCCGGATAAATATTTTCAATTTTAATTTTGTTTAGTTTTTTTTACAATAAATACAACAATTTTACAACTTATTAAGTACAAATGCAATAAAAAATAATAATATTGAAACATATAATTACAGTGATAAGTAATTTTTTATACGATTTAAAACAAAACCTACAGAACTAACAGATACAAAACATACAAAAGTAGATGTTTTTTATTACATAAACAACACAATTTTGCAACTTAGGTACAAATGCATCAAAAAGATAATATATATATATATATATATATATATATATATATATATATATATATATATATATATATATATATATATATATATATATATATATATATATATAATATATATATATACTGATGAGAATTCTTCCTGATAAAGAGGTGTTATGAACCAAATATATTCCATTTTTTAAGAAAATAAGCTAATTATTCATGCCATAGGTATATTAATTTGAATTTAAAAACCTACCATATTTGCCTTTGAATTAATTATTTTGATAGAAAATTACTTCTTTTTAAAATTATCTCAACTTCATCACGTGAAAATTATTAATTTTGTTATTTTATTCTAAGCATTTTCACTATGGACCAAAAATGCAACTTCTTGACGAGAAAATTCATCACTTTTGACAATATATATCCATTGTAAAAGAATTAATCTTACGAATTCTTCCAGTAAAAACATATTTTGAACTAAATATATTCCATTTCTGAGCCAAATAAGCTAATTATTCTTTCCATTGTTATATGAATTTGAAAGTAAAAACCTAGCATATTTGCTGTATGATACTCATTTTGATTGAAAATTACGTCTTTTTAAACAATAATCTTTAATTCTTCAAGTGAAAATGAATAATTTTCCTAGCTTTCCATGCCTATTTAAAGCATAAATCCTACAAATTCACCTGATAATTATGTTATTTTATCTCTAGTATCTTTATTATGAACCAAATCGCAACTTCCTAATAATAATAATAATAATAATTTTTATTGATCCAAAGACTATGTATAGGACAATTAAAATGGAAAGTCATATACTAAATCACTCTAAGTATTCCTGTACAGGATAATTACATTTTTCAAGTAAGTACTTGCGAATGGCATGCTTAAAAGTCATTAAGTTACCAATCTCCTTAATTTTGGATGGTAGTTTATTGTATATAATTATGCCCATCACTTTTGGGGCTCTCGCATGGAATTTATTGAGAGATCTTGGTAAATGTAGATCTCTTTTCCTTTTCGTGTTATGGTGGTGAAAGGACTCATTTAGTTGGTAATTGTTGATATTCCTTTTAACAAACAATAGGACATTATATATGTAAATAGATGACACAGTTAAAATTTCATAGTTTTGAAATATTGGTTTGCAGGTAGGTCTACAAGGTGCAATTGCTATTCTTCTTATGATCTTCTGAATTCTAAAAATTTCAATCAGTCTGGTTGAAGAGCCCCAGAGTGTAATTCCATATGTGACCCTGGAGTGAAAATAACCATAGTACATATTAAGTAGGATTTTTTGACTAACTGAGTCACTTCATACACAAAATAAATAGAAGATTGAATTCAGTTTTTTGAGTAGGTAGTTAACATGGTTGCTCCAGGTTAGACAAGGATCAATCTGTAGTCCAAGGAATTTCAGGTTCTCATTTATTATGTTCTTATTTCAGTTGTGAATCTTAGATCCTTGAAGTTCAAGCAGAAGTCATCAAAATTTTTATCCTTCTTTCCAAAAACAACTATCTCAGTTTTTTCTTGATTTAATTTCTGTCTATTTTGCAAGCACCACTCTGATGATCTGGAAATTATTGCATCTCCGATAGGTGCTATGTTAGTGATAATAGATGATAGAATGTTTATGTCATCGCCATACATTATCATACAGGTTCCATTGGTTTCAAGTATATCTATACCAGTACCAGTATATCTATATAAGCTATATCATTTATGAAGATTAAAAAGAGAATAGGACCGAGTATAGAACCTTGGGGAACCCAACAGTTAATAGGCAAAGTTTTAGAATTGAAATTGCCATTCTTATTACTAATCTTGACAATCTGCGACATGTTGGAAAGTTTCTATCCAATTTAAAGCATTTCCTCTTATGCCTATTCTGTGACATTTGTCTAGTAGGATTTTATGATCAACTAGATCGAAAGGATCCTGAATTAGGTTGTCTTCAACAATCAAGGAAGAGGGGAGGTGTCAAGTAGAGCCTGTAGATTCTTTGACAATTTTCCAAGCCACACTAGGGGAATGATTTGATTTAAGCAGTCTTGAATCATTGTAGTATCTCTTTGCACTATTTATCAGTTTCTTATAATATTTTTTGAGTATATTATAGTCCTCATGAGCCTTTCTATCACCGTGACATTTATCATGGTTAGCTTTACTTTTAATGGTAACCGATAGGGCACGTATTTCAGGAGTTATCCATTTTCTGCAATTTAGAGGAGTGGGTTTTACATGTTGAACAGGAAAAGCACATTCAAAATGAAACAAATCTAGAATAAAAATCATTGAAACAGTCATTAAAACATGCGTAAGAGAACATACCTTGTCAGTCTTGTTGATTTAATGTTACACAAAAGGAATTAATTTTGGATTCACTGAAAGAGCGTTTCGTTTTATGTGTGGGTAAACTATATAAGCATGCCATGTTGAAGGTTGACATTACAGCACAGTGATCAGATATTAAAGGATCAAATACCTTAGTTATAACATTAATGGGATCAAAGTCGGTCAATGCAACATCTAGCAGGGACTTTGAACTGTCAGTTACTCTTGTGGCTACATCCACTAATTGGTTTAAACTGTACGTGTCTAGAAGGTTGTAAAGTTTATTCTGAATAGTACCTTGAATTAGTAAGTTTTAATTTGGATCACCTAGTATTATTCTGTGGCCTTTATGAGGTTTTTGACATAATTCAAATCAGAGATTGTCAAATATGCTCAGAAAAGCGTCAAAACATTCAGATGAGAAATAATGAGAAAATTCATCGCTTTTTACAATACTTTTGAGTTTTTAAAGTAATTACCGTATTTCCCGGCCTATAAGATGCACCGGCGCATAAGACGCACATTGATTTTTCAGGTAAGAATTTACAAAAAAAACTCATACTTTGTTACGTAAGGTTGAGTGCCGTTAAACTCTTGCGAGAGATACAATGTATTAGCATAGGGATGACATCTCCGTTAGCCCAATGTGTTAAGTTTTGCAGCAGCACCACATGCAAGATTAAACTGAACATGCTACATTGTATGCATTTCTGATTTATCTGGGAAATTTTTTAAAGAAAGTTCTGTCATCGAAATATTAAAACTGTATTCCTTACTACTTAATCAAAAAATTGTTATTATCGAAATTTGTAATTAACTGAACTATTTTCAATGCCTAATATGGTAAAAATACTTAATGGTCTGCATTTATCCCTGCGAAGCTGTTTGCTTGTTATAGGATGGAGTTATACCCGTATACCATTGGCGCATAAGACGCAGACTGATTTTAGAGCATATTTTGGAATTAAAAAAGTGCGCCTTATAGGCCAGGAAATACGGTATCTTATGAATTCTTACTGAAATGAATTGTTTTGAACTAAATCTATTCTATTTTTGAAGCAAATAAGCGAATTATTCATGCAAGATAGATATTAATTTGAAGTTAATAACCTATGATATTTGCCTTTGAAAACATAATTTTCATTGATTGTTACTTCTTTTAAAACCAATAATCTCAACTTCTTTACATGAAAATGATGAATTTTGTTGCTTTTCATTTCTTTTTGTGTAAGTCCTCCATATTTCACCTGATAATTACTTTATTTTATTCAAGGCATTTTCATTATCAACCAAAAAGCCAACTTTTTAATGAGTAAATTCATCACTTTTGACAATATTTTTGCATTTTCCAAAGTTATAATCTTATGAATTCTTTGCGAAAAAGTATTTTTGTACTAAATACATTCCATTTTTGAGGCAATAAGCTAATTATTCCTGCCAAAGATATATTAATTTGAAGTAAAAAACCTTATATTACATATTACAAAAACACATTTTTCTTTGAAAAAATTATTTTGATTGAAATATACTTATATTTAAACCAAAAATCTCAACTTCTATTGAAAATTAATTATTTTTGTTACTTTTCATTCGATTTTCAATAAAAATTCCTGCATTTATTATGCAATAAATGCCTTTTGGTATGAAAAATATTTATTTTTGACTGGAAATTGCAACGTCTTAATTAGAAAATTCATTACTTTTGATGATATTTATGAGTTTTTAAGGAATTGGCCTTATTAATTCTTCATGAAAATGATTTTTCTAACTAAATCTATTCTGTTTTTTAGGCAAGTATGTGTGTTTCGTGCTATTTATATCAATTTCAGTAATATTAATTGCAATTTGTTGTGGAAGACCTACGATATTTGCCTTAAAAATAAATATTTTGATTGAAATTTGCTTCATTTTAAACCATAAATGTTAACTTTTTCATGCTAAAATGAAATAATTTTTGCTGCTTTTTATTACTTTTCAAAGGAAGAATCCTGTTTCTTTTTCCTTATATTTCCCAATTTTTATCAGAAATTGCTTTATTTTCTACCAAAAATCGCAAATTCCAAATGAGAAAATTCATTATGTTTGTTGATATTTGTTCTTTTTTGAAGAAATAATCCTTTAACTTATTCAATAATCAGAAGTAAGAACCACCCATGTATACGACATGTAAACATGCACATTGCTGCCATACAACAAAAACAAAAAAGTATGTTGTGACAAATTTGAAGGGCTGCGCCAATATTATTATTAATTAACTCTGGATCATCAGCTTCGGGGATTGTGGGCTGGTTCCCCAGGTTGCTGCCACAGCGTAACAGCTGGTGGATAGACGGAGATGTGGTTAGCGCCATGGAATGAAGAAAACTCATTGAAGGAATCGATCACTGTCTTACCCTATGCCCATATGCATTGGCCACATTGAGGGTGATTTTTGAATAAGAGCGTGAACACTAAAACACAATCTTTGGAGAAAGAGTACACATGCAAACTCTTGCCCTGATGGCAATGCACACTTTTTCCTCACAGGAAGTATTTTTACTTGTAAGGAGTTTTGCTGCTTTCTGTGAGCATCAATGGAACTAAATCATCCTGTTTTTAAGAAGAACATCGGATGGCCTCTAAAACAATATAGGGTTGAAACAGTTGAATTATTAGTTGCTGTAGATTACACTGAATCCTAAATGCTTAATATTATATCAAATATGCTTTAAAAAGCTCTTAATTCATTATGAATTGAGTAATCACAGAGAAAACGTAGCAATGACATATACACTTCCTTGCATTGGCTGACACTCAGTGGTACCAACTAACCCAAGCTCAAAGTGAAAATATCTGCCTTGCTTACTCCACGCACACTCCGACCTACTCTAAAGAGATTGTTTCTCATTGAAAGATGTAAAGCCTCAAGGAAATGCACATAAAAAAATGAGAAAGAAAAAGCAAAACACAAGTCGACACCACTTCCTGAAATTTAGTTAGGTCCTATGTATGTAATATGATAATAATTTTGTCATCATCAGTTGAATGAGCTTGGGAATGCTGTCTTTGTCATTTGTACTACTTTGTATGCCTTTAAACATAGCATGAGGCAGTATGTTGTTACCTTACAATTATTGTTCTGAAAATCTTAGTAGTATTTCTCTATATATATTAGTATAATCTATAATATCTATAATCTTAGTAGTATATTTCTCTATAATTATTTTTGGAGTGTGATTTAGTGGAACTGCTTCTGAAACATTTCCTCAGTAATGAACAATTATCTTTGCTAAATTGCAAGTAGATAGTGTTATAATTTTAAGTTGTACATAAATTCTCATAGTTAGAGCTTCTTCATTAAACTATGGTAAGTATTTGGGAAAACCTTTTGTATGTAATTTGCTAATGACAATTTTAAATGAACCGCTTTCATTCTTTTCTTTACTTACAGAAGTCAGAGCCAGTTGTGGATGGCGTTGTTCATGGGGACAACTGGAGTAGCACACTGCTTATTGAAGGTAATTCTGACCAACTGCTAAAAATTAAGTCTGTTAAACTATAATACTAATTTTATTAGTACAGGAGATTAGTATGAACAAATATAGGATAGTATTATTATTTTAAAATAGTACATAAATTCTCTTGGGTAAAGCTTCATCAATACACTATGGAAAGTGTTAGGGAAAACCGTTCAATCCATTATTGTCAGGACAAGGTGACAAAATACGAAGGATTTGTTATAATTACATAAAATTACACCAATAATAGTAATATAAATATCCAAAGACTTGAATTATACTATGTATAGGAGTCATCAAAAAATACCAAATAACATTTACATACTGAATGAAAAATATACAATTTGTCTACATAGGCATATAAGTCATTTACAAAGAAGTAATTCTTTTGTTTTAAGTACTCTTTCACTCTATTGTTAAATACTACTATGTTTGTAGCATTTTCACACGTTTTTGGTAGATGTTTATATTGTTTTAGTTTCATGGATTTAGTCCCAGAAAAGCTGAATTGGTTCTAATGTAATTAACATGAAAGTTAGATTGATTACTTGTTTGCTAGTTGTGGTAAAATGAATTGATGTGATAGTTGTTGATGTGATTTCTTCCATAAGCTACATGAAAAGGAAGGTAAATATATGGAATAGGATAAAATATTAGGCACAAACAACTTTGCCACTTTCACAAGTTTGTTTTCAATCTACACAAGTAGAGAATTATCTGTTTCCTCTTTAAAGCCCACTACTATCCATTGTTATTCATAATTTAATCCCTCAACGACCATGGAGATTTATATTGTTTCTATTCCCCAGTTGGAAAAGATTTACATGGACTAGTGCGATTTTGAGCAACTCTCAATAAAATATTTAAAACTTAAATATCACTACTTCGATTTACTGTAAATTTCAAGCCTTTTTCTTAAAGCATTGATTACTTCCTATTTTTATCGTTAACTTATCCTTCATAGTTTTGACTTTATAATTTCAAATTATCTTAATTTGACAATTTCATCAAAGTCGGCTCTGATTTTTGTCAAAAAGTGTATGTGTTTAATACCTCCAATCATCTTTCCTTCAGTCAAGCAAAAGTAGTTTCTCACGAGTCTCTTATCCTTCTAACCCAGATAAATTTGGCTCGGGTCCGACTACTTGATATCTTTCGCTCTTCTTTCTCTCTCATGAAAAATCATCATCAAAAGTGTTTACAGAACACTTACAAGGACCTAATTTTGACTGCTGGGGCAGTCAAAAGTAAATTTGTTTTTTATTCTCTAATATTCACAATCAGCTGTGTGCTGTCACTCGAGGCCTGAGCGAAGAAACTAGATCCTTCGGCTCCTCAAATAAACATCCAAGACGTAAACAACAATAAATCATCGAAACCTTTTGTAGTGCTCTTCAATCATCCTACAATCGAGTAATAAAGCCAAATTCAAAATCCTTTGGTGGAAAAATATGCACAATTGCTTACTCTATTTCTATTCTCATTACGTTGGCTCTAATTTCCTCTTCTTTTGATCTAATTCATATTAGTGCATACTCTCTTAATTATCATATACTTAAGTTTTATCACTTTCTATTTCTTACGGAAAAGTTCGTCCTGCGAGAATGTGGAGCATGAAACAAAATAACCAAGTCCTTTCTAAACCTCCATTGATGGGAATTTTTTTCGTTAGGAAAAAATATGAGCAGCCAAAGTATTTCTTGTCAGATGTTTTTGAAAAAGAGAGAATTAGACTTGAGATTTGAGCAGATTTAAGGCGAATTTACTTCCATTATAATACTATATTGCTTAAATAGCATCCAAATCAATGAATTTTAACCTAAATTTTAAAAATAACATCATAAAGCCCCAAAACATGCTTAAGGAGGAAGACAAAATGCGTGCTAAAAGCATAAACGCTCATAGACTCGCTCTCATCGTGCCTTGCATCTGTTAAGAGGGTTGCGTCCATACTGGTAATTTGTTTTTGTAAGGGACTGTACACCAAGGGGCAAAAAAAGTTACCACCCCTGACCTAACAAGAAAAACTAAGTCCAAATTTCGGGCTGGCGAGGGAGAGAAAATAAAGATGGAGGACATGGTCCGTTACGTTAGCTCAGCTCTGGCGTTTGGATGGAGAATTTTCGTTATTTATATAAAAATCATTTACTACTATCCATTATCTGCCACAACATTTGATGTGTTAATAAAAAATCAATCACTTTTTACAAATTTCATTCCATGTGGTTGAAGTTTTCACAAAATAATAAATTAAACAATTTCCTCGTTGAATAATTGTAAAATTTATTATTCATTTTGAAGGATGGGTCACTTATGATGCAATTACTCCTTCACCTTCACTGTGGCTCAGTCAGATATATAATTAATGCAAAAGTAAATAAAGGTATTCTAGTGAAAAGAAATTCACAGAGATAAATTTAATTCAATGCCCTGCCTTGCGTTGCTGTGGCTATGCTGTGGCTATGCTGTGGCTATGCTGTGGCTATGCTGTGTCTATGCTGTGGAATGAAAAGAAAGGAAGAAAAAAGAATGTTTCTCATAGAAAATAATTTTTATTGCAAAGCAATGTGAACTAAATCAATAATATTTTTCTTCAACTCGTAAAACGTGTACTGTTGTATTTGACGACGATCAAATGGAGAATAACTAAAGAAATGAAGTTCCTCAAAGAACCTCAAAGTTAAAGCTCATTCGATTGATTTAAATAAGTAATATTTTTTTCTAGATTACTGTATCCCCTTACTCTCATGACTCTTATAGATTGTGTATTCCATGACCTTGTAAAATTAAATTATCCTTATAACAACACCGTAGAAACATTCACACAATTAGTTTCGACGCTTACTATCACCATCTTCAAAATTTACATAAATACACGATCCTCCATATGGCATGTTCCTTGGAAAAAGAAGAAAGAATAAGAGAGAACAAAAGTGTGAACTGCAGGTGATAGGGTAGAATACCTGGAAAACTGTTAAACAGGACAAAACGAAATAGGTGGGGGAGAAGGAAAATAAATATTTCATTACCACAAGGTAATGGAAAGGAAAATCTTTCATGCTGGAAGAAGAGAATTGGGGTTGCAATTTGCTTGATTCATTTTGATGCTATCTAAAATAATGTGTCCTGCTAGCCTTCTCTGATATACGTATAATTTTTAGCTCGCAATTAGAAGAATGACTAGAAAAAATAAATTCTCATAAAGTAGGACTGCAGAGCATCAGATTAGAAATTTTGTTTGTTCTTTAGCCTATAATATGAGATCTCACTGTTTATCTGATATGGATTGAATGAAAATCATCATAAGTTGCTTGATAAAACCACTGTCCTAAAAATTGGATCCATGGATTCCTTAGCGTTTCAAGGTAATGGCTTCCAGTAAATACTGTAATAAAAGACCAGTGGTAAATTTACATTTTTTTTTAGATTTAGATATATACCCTGCTAGCTGCCAGAGGTGTATGGCAGGGGGTGTAATACACCACCATTATTCATTCCTACCTATTAGCATTTCTAATAGCCTGGGGAAAAAAGACCAAAAGTAATTACCCGTCCTTGCGATTACTTCCCTATAACCCTTTGTTGATGCCTCTCGGAGTTCGCGTTCGCTCCTTACTGGCACTAACATTTCACTTACTTTGTCTATAAATTCTGAACGAATGAACTTTTCGAAAAGTTTCCGATGATATTCAGATCTTCTCATCGGAAGTGAATTCCAACCGTGGGACTCTATCATTGCCGTAACACTGCTATCAAACCTGAAATCACCCGTAAGCGAATCGGGCTGCTCTACGCTGAACCATCTCTAAATCTGAGACTAAACCTACTTCGTGTGGGTTCCAAACCGCACAGCAATATTCTAGACTCGGCCGAATAAGAGAAAAGTAAGCTATTTCTTTGACTCTCGATGAGCATCCTACAGTTCATCCAGCAGTTCTACCAGTTAATCTCTGCATTCTATTCGCTTTTCCTATCGCATCTCAAATGAGTTCTTTAAAAGATAAGTTACTGCTAAACATGACTCCTAGATATTTGTTGTCGTGCACTAACTCTAATGGATGTCCTGAAATTTGGTACTGCGTGGGAATTATGTTTGTGGAGCGCGTAAAACTCATGGCAACGCATTTATTTATATTTAAATCCAGTTGCCAATCTTTACACCATCCTGATATTATGTCCAGGTCGTTTTGAAGTATATTACAATCGTTTTCTGAGGAAATCTCTCTGTACGTCATTAATCGAGGTCTAACTAAACTTAAGACTTAGCTACAGGTATGACTTATTTTTAACTTATGTAAAATATTTTGAAGTCTTCACAAAAGAAGACCTCAATATTTAAGATTAGGGAAATAGATGCTAGAACGAATCGTTTTAAAAATACAATTTTTCCGCAAACTATATGCGAAAGCAACTGTTTAGGAAAATAGAGTCAAGGCACCCCCTGCCACATGCCGAAAGGCAGTCTGCAGGGTTCTTGCATAGACATAGACAAGTAAGATCTCATACAAATATCATAGCATATAGCACCTGAATTGTTTGTTGGTTTTCAAGACGCTTTCAAATGACTTTACCTCTTCTCCACTTTCCATAGGTAATTTGTGAATATCCTCATAATGATGTCATTCATCCTCAGCAGGATGGAGGCAGAACAATAGCCCTACGAAAAGCCTTTCTTTGGGATCTTTAACATCCACTCAGAATGTGGCTTTAATCTCCTTCAATATGTGATACTAACTAACATTTAACACAATCGTTATAATATCACATTACCAGACAATTCTATTTGCGACAACATAATAAATATTAATTGTAAATTATATTTAAGATGACTGTTAATGGTGGTGTAAATTTAAATTCTTTGCAACCTAGATGCTGTCTATTTACATAACTAAAGATACTCAGGACTGGTCATAACATAATAGCACATGAATCCATATCAAAATATTTTCCATTATCAGCTCTGCCTAGAGAAGTTGACCCACATGCTGAACATTGTCTAATTTTTATCAGAGACTCCCTGAGACTGGGGAGACCATTGACCTATGTTTCAACAATGAAAAGAAAAAACAAAGTAAAAACAAATACTGAGGTTAAAACAATGTGCATCATCTTGCCATCTATCTTATACTTGGTAGCAATATACTGAACAAAAGCAACCTCCCCAGTATCAAGGATAACGCAGTTATTTGGTTTTTAACAAATATTTTAAATTGTAGGAGTTATATTGAAGAAAAATATGGAGCATGTAAATCAAAACCTAAAAAGGTTTCGTTTCTATTTCTGACCTAATATTTCATTTTTGGATCTATCAATTCTTTTCTCTTGTAAAAGGGTCACTGCTTGAGGAAAAGGTAGATCATGATTTTTATCATCTTCTCAATTTTATGCAACATATTTTCAAATTTTAATCCACTAAATGAATCCAAACATTCATGCAGTCATCAGCCAAATGCAATAAGCAATGCGCATGATATATATAATTTTTTCTTTTAAAATAGAATAGGAAAATGTCTAGCAAAGTAATGTAAGAGTTGTTTAGAATACTCCAAGTATTCAGAAATGTAAATATGGCTGACTTATTTACAAATTGCATTTTGGAAAACCAAAAAATGCTTCTAGAAAGATTATAGAAGTACATCATGAAAAATGAAATGCCCTGTGTGTAAGACGAAAGTAGCTACCTATATTCCGTTGTTTTCCAACAAAGCAACTCCTCCATTGACCCAGGCTTCCGTGCCAATTCTACTGGTATAAGTTTCTTTATGCACTCCAATTTTTTATTCAATAATTCTCACTAGGAGAAAACTAAGTGACCATTTTTTATTCTTTCAATTCAATTTCAATGTTTTGATCCCATTGGGATGAGGTCACTTTCCAGAATCTATCTTATCTCTGCAGTTCTTCAGAGATCTTATTAATATAGGATTATCCATTTGGTTTTCATCATTGCTCTAATACACCATATGTCCATTGCTTTAAGTCAAAATCCTTTCTGTACGTAATGGATGCAACTCTCAAGAAATATCAATATATTCACAGGCACTGATATTATGCAAAGTAAAGAAATTTATTGTACTTAAAAAGACACGTTGGGATGGCATCATACCAATATTAGCTAGTGACGTAGGCTGTTCTCCCTAAAGCCAATGTTTGCCCAACGACGGCTATGAGTCTGTTAAGGTCGGCCAACTTTGATGACACAAAACCAATGTTTGGTTAACATTGTTCTGATACATGATGATGCCTGGGTAGTAACAATTGTTGGAATAGCATTCTAGTCCTTGGCTAGGGGTATATAGTAAGATAGTGTAAGAATATTTTTAATATTTACATAGGTTACAAAAATCATAAATTTTGCTCTATTTAAGCTGTTTTAAACAATTATTTTTGTTTAAATTTCAACTTTAATCTCCCTTATACGGCTTTGAAGTCACTTTTGCATATTTTATCTCGATGAAAATATAAATCTGCAATTTTAAATCTGTTTATATATGTGAAATGTTTGTGTATCCTTAATAAGGATGTTTAGGAGATATTTCGGTGAATCATAATTACCAAATATGCTGAATAAAACTAATAATCTTATTTTCTTTATCCAAACTGATAATAACTATGAAGATTTTTCTTAAGATTGTGGTTATGTCTATTATTCTCATAATTAAAAACATGGTATTTGCTGCAGTTACATTTCTGAATTGTTTGGTAATTCAATTGTAATGAATGTATTTTTGCCTCAGGCAATGAAGTACCTGAGAGCCCAGAATCACAGCTGCAAGACCACAATATGGTCAATAGCACCTGTGTCAGCAACTTTGGCCCTGAAGCTAGGAATAGCATATTAATAACAAACGGCTCTCGCGTCTCAAGTTCCTGCACTGCCTCGCAATATCACTCATCAGGACCCAATGGCTTCTCAGGTGAGCATCACTTTAACAAGACGTTCAATTTTGTTCTCACATCTCTAAAGAGGAGTGTTTCATTTGTGAGAAATTAGAATATGAGGGTCTTCTGAAAAGTTTCCAGCATTTTTAAGAAAAACACATTTCAAGAATAAACAGCATTTATTTGCCAACTCAATACATTTGATTAAATGTTTCACCCAACCTTTTAATTCGGTGTATCCTAAAATAGTGATTTATAGTACAGTTTACCCATATTCTTATAGTACAGTACAGTTTAACCATTCTTTTTCCTGTCAAAGAATTTATGCAAATTGGGCAATAGAAAATAGTCAATGGTAACTATAACTGGTGAATAGATTGGGCGTTAAAACCATTCACATTTTAGTTTCTACAGTTTCGATATTGTGACTGTGTACACTTGAGACTTGCTCTGGTGGAAGAACGCTTTTTTCTTGGCCAAATGTGGTCGCTTCTTCTTAATTTTGGACTTCAATCAATTTAGTAGTGTTGCCTAATGGTTGTTGATGATTTTACCTTTCATTGGGTAATCAATGAAAATTATACTGAGGAATGCTTCATGGGTTTCCAACTGGGTGAAGACACTGGGTAGCTCCAATGATTTGGCAGCTCTCACTGCTGCCATTTTCAAGTTGCTGAGATTCGGACTGGTATATATACTCTAAGGGGAAGAACTCCCCCCTCGTCTGTGATTGACCACCAGTCTAGTTGGTGTTCTTCTGTTGTCTAATTTGGCTTATTGTCCCATTCCAGCTTTTACTGAGGAAAATACCCTCGTCTCTGTTGATGTTGCTCCTGTTGAGACAAATCTCAATCGTCTCTTTGTATTAGTAGTCCCAATACACGTTGCCCCTGCACAAGACCTTGGTGTTGTTGAAGTCTTCCTCAAGGTTCTCAGACAAGGAGTGCTCTGGGTTGGCAGACTTAGCAGGCTGTCTGATGCGTATAAATCTTTCATGCTCCTTGATGCATTTCTCAGTGGTCCTGCCTGTTTCACTGATGTATCACTGTCCACATTTGCATAATACACTGTATACTGTGGAGGTCTAAGTGGTAAGTGGTCTTTGACCTTCCCTAGCTGAGAGCTTATTTTTTGTGGACCATTCTGATATTGTGTTGGCCAAGAATACTGCTGATTTTCCAGAAAATGGTGGACATGCAAGGCAGTATAACATGCAGGTTTGTTGTGCCTGATATTGATGATCCTTGTAAGGGAATATTGAGGTTAAATGATGTTGAAGGTGCAGATTTTAGGAAGTTTACTGTCATCAGTAGTAAACATTGAGGAACGCTGTGGTTTCAAATGGCCGTCTGCTCTTTTCCACATCTGCAGCCCAATTCACCAAAAAGAATGCTTTCAAGACCAACCCTGACCATTGGTAATGCCATCCAAATCTGGCCACCCCTTTTCCAACCATAGTTTGACCACCAGCTCATCAATAGTCTTAAGGCATGTGAGGAGCTCCGGATTCATAGAGAAAGAAAGGGCCAGAGAGCCTCTAAAACAATCGAGGTCCACGGAAGGTGACACAGTCATCCCTTTGACCCTACTCTGATACTTACACCACCCTCCTCTAAGTTAGAATACAAATTTTAACTCGCAAGTGCCCCATTCCTTTGCTTGGCATATTGGTGGCCTCAACCATTCCTGGGACAACATCATCTGCGGGTGGCCCTCTTGACCTCAGGAAATATGGACAAAAGGAAAGTGGTCTTCGCTCGTTCACCTGTTCACACACACTCTCTGCCACGTCACTTAGCAAATCTCTCGCACCAACCAAATTGGAACTTATTGGGGCCTGGCAGGAAAATAAGTGTTGGTGTTATGTATGAGTGGGAGAATTTGGGACATATCTCTGACAGAGGAGGGACTTTGGGAAGGAGAGGGCAATCTCTTCTGTGTCTGAGCAAGGTAGTGTACCTAATTCCATGTGGCCTGTCTCGCCTTCGCTCACCAAGCTTAATCTCTGACAGTAAAATTTTACCCAATTGCAGTTTGAGCCAATCTTTTGGACAGTTTCCATCTGAAAGGGAAGTTGTAGTCAAACATTTCTTGGGGACAATGTCTCAAGCACCTTACATTGCCCCTTCCAAATATTCAAAAATTTCTTCAACCACTCATATTCCACATCCAGTGACTTTTTATTATAGGCTGCCGCTCTTCTCTTCTGTGTCAACGCATTGTTTGCACTTCCTTCTCATTTATCCTAGTTCCTCCCTTAGTTCCATGAGATAATCCTCCTTAAATCTCTTTAGTGTCAAATCCGTGTTGATAAAGGGAGACCGCAATGGACATCCAAATATTATCTCATGAGGGGAATAACCTATAGTTTCATGCACGTTAGTATTGTAACAACAAATGGCATAAGGTATCCCAATTATAATGCTTACAATTTATGTAGTGGCTAGTAATCTGAGCGATGGTATGCTAAACTGTTTCAACTCTTCCATTCCCTTGGGGATGATATGGTGAGGTATGTAATTTGTCTATTTTCATTAAATGATATACCTCCGGAAACGACTCTGACATAAAAAATGTTCCTATTTCGATCAATAAAATCACTGGAATGCCAAATCTTTGAACCCAATCAATGTCGAAAACCCTGGCTACAGTCTCCATGGTCAGGTCAGGCAATGGAAGCTATACGAAATACCTAGAAAAATGGTCTAAAATGGAGAGAATGTACCAGTCAATGGAGTCATGGAGTCATCCTGAGGAGTCAAAACCATGGTCGTTGTCTAATAAAATATTCTGTGGTATTGTAAAAGCTGGTTTCACTTTCGTTGCCAACCCCTTGGGGCTTCCTTCACGTCTCAAGCTAGATTTGGCCACCAATAGCGCAGTCTTAATGTGATGGTTGAACGTTCTCCCAAAGAATATGTCCATGCAACTGGTAAATCAATTCCCCCCTCAAAGACTGACTATCAACATCTTTTCATCCGTTTCTCATTATTTTTACCTTTACTCCATTATTTTCTGTAATTCCTCATGGTGACTGCCAAAATTTGCACTCTGGATCATTAGCCTGCACCTGGCCAAGTTCATTCTCCGTTATTATGTGTATGCATTGCACCTTTCGACTTAACCTGTCAGCATTACTATGGGTCTTTCCAGATTTATGCTCAACTTGGTAATCATACTTGCTTAACTTAAGCGACCATCGCATCAACTGGTAGGATTGATTCTTTAACTTCTGTAATGCACCATGGTCAGTAACTATCTTAAATTTATACACATAACAACGGAAATATGTAACTGTCTATACACCACCAGCAACTCTTTCTTGGTCACCATGTAATTATTTAGAAAGAATTGAAAAAATTAGACACAATGCCACAGGATTTAATACACATGACCTAGGTTTCGACACGTAGCATCATATTCAGGTACAGCAAAACAAGAAGCAGTCACATATAAAGATAGGAAGAAAGGGGGGGAAGGGGAAGGTAGTATGTTGGCGGAAAGGGAAGGTTATAGCCAGTGAGAGAAATGAGAAAGAGTGTCCATGGTGGAAGAAGGGATGTGTAGCTGTAAAGGTTCTCTTTGATGATGGTTGAGGAGAATTTATTCTTCCTTCATCATGAAGAGACCACAAAGTAGAGGCCAAAACAATGGATATTTTTACCACGTAATTAATTTCTGTGGAATTTATTTGTCGCGTAGCATAGGCTATTTGATGGTCAACCCCATCCATCTCCTATGGACTACTGCTCCCAAGGCAAAATTACTGGCATCCATAGCAATTATAAACAATTTCAAAAAATCTGAGTTAACTAGTTTGGGACTTGACGTTAAAGCTTCCCCCAACTTCCCCATGGACAATCAAGAGACCAAATAAAATATGTGCCCTCATTGGAGGTGCACTGCCTCCAATTGCTCTCTTATTAACTGTTCCACAATAGGTTTATGGTGGTGGGGAAAGGCCTGTGATAAATAGGTTTTGCTTCACCTGTGGGGATGAGCCATCACATTAGTCATTGGTAGATCCCCTCCGTCTTTGAATAAATTGCAAAATTCTTCTAAAATCGTGCACAAATTCTCCTTTCTTTTGCAGTTAGGTGACCCAATTTTTCATCAAAACAACCCTGTTGCCTCTTGTCTTGCCATCCTTACCTGAGTTGCAACTCTCAGATCCACATCCTCACTATCCATACCCATCGCTGCAACTAAAATCATGCCTTTATGCAGAGTAATATCTTCTCTGCTGAAATTTGTGATCTGCACAAGCACATCACTTTCAGCTGTCACTCAACTCAACCCTTTGCCACAAAACATTCATCACATGTATTGAATTTTGGCTCTAATATTACATCGCTCCCTTGCACAAAACACTGAGGGGGAAGTGAGATATTAATTAACTTCACACTGTGAGCAGGAATTGTTTATGTTAATTGATTCAATAATCTAATGGCCACACAAACGTCATCCTTAATATGGTCTTTGGGAAGCACTTACATCTCAGATGACCCCCTAAATATCCTTTGTCATGGACTGTGCCCTGTTTTGCTGTCTCCTTAGATTTCTTCGACAGAAACGACCCAGCGCACACGCTCTTTTACTACCAGTCTCCGTTCTGCTGGATTTTCCTCTTTCTCCTCCTTCCATGGGTGATCTCTTCTGGTGGGCGTCCTCCCCTACAGCTGGGCTCATACGCAAGGGGTTTCCATTTACACACCATTTTTCTTGTTCTATTTCCGTAACATCTAAACTTACATTTACTACAGCTTCATGTTTTCATGAAAAATCCATTCCCAGTATACCGTCAAACTCCTCCAATGCCTAACTACTTGCATTAACGTAGCATATTCCCTTCTATTTACAATAAATACCACCAATTTTTTTCTCAAGCTACACAATCTATCTCCCGTGATTCCCCTAATCCAGTAACTCAATTGCCTGATCCCTCGCAAGCCACACACGTCTCTGGAGATTAGGGACATCTGAGCCCTAAAGTCAATCAGATATCTCCTATTTACAATGTATACGTTCATTACACACATCACCCCTTCATCGAAGGTTCTAGGCATTGATAAATGACACAACTTCGCCAATTCCCCATACAATTCATTTAAGAATGAGTGAATGAAGGGTCACCACACTCACCATTATGTCTGAGGGATCCAAATTCAGGTCGCCAAGGGATCTCATGAAATCTGCTGAATTTTTTACATGGTGGTTGCTTTTCCCCAAGTGCGGTGTCCACACTTTGGCAAGAAATTATGCCAGTAGGTCTATCAGAGAGTTGATGACACCAACAATCGGTCTTAATGGTACTCCCCCCTTATGAATCTTGAGGAGACCATACAGCCTGGGTAGCACCAGGGCTTGGGGGTGTAGTCTTCTTATGGTTTCATCTGGAATCCCAATTTCTTCAGTAGTTATTGTCTTCTTCATTATTTTTGGGTTATATTATAATTGGTTGCGTCCTGAGGGATGACTCGGTAGATTGGGTTGTCTAAAATATTCTCGGTCTTTTCTTGTTGTAGCTTTGTTGGTAGAATAACAGTAGGGTTGCCCTTATTAGCCAGAAGAAAAACCAGGTCCTTGTTTTTACAAAGTCTCGTGATGGCTTGGCATTCATCTCTCGTCCAATTGGGTATCAGGGGCTTTGATTTTTCGAGAACCAACCCAATCCTTCCTCTCACTTCCTCAGCCATAACCTGAGGGAGCAAGCTGATGGCCTTCTCTGCATCCCCAATAAAGTCTCGATGGTGCTTGGCACAATTGTTGAGTCCTTTTTGAAGTTGTGGTACCATTGTCTATCTCCTCTCCTGTAAGATTGATGATTACTCGTTTATACTGGCGTAATTCGAGTTCAATTCCTGGGATTCTTGTTTGGTTTGTGAGAGATGATCCTATTTCTTGGTCGGTCAATCTTCTCCAGCCAGAGCTCTTCTTGAGCCATAGGTCTTTCCCAATCTCTAGCTAACGCCGAGGAAGGCAATTGAAGATGGAGTTCTAAGAGATTCTGGGCATTTTGATCATTGTTGTCATTCCCTGAGAGTATATATAACCAGACCTTGTTGAATCTCGACATCCTTGAGAATGACAGCAGTGAGAGCTGCCGAATCATTGGAGCTACCCAACATCTTCACCCAGTTGGTGAAGCATTCCTCAGCCAGAGATTCACCAGAAAAGCATAAGATCATTCTAATGAAAATTATACTTTGCTATCCCCAAACTGTCAAAGTCACTTTTCCTACAAAGGAAATAATCTTTGCCTTCCTTTGATCTGGTTCCCACCGCAATTCGCTGCATTGACTTTTGTTTGGTTTCAGAAGTATGATGATGTATCCAAGTTTCATTGACATCGATGAATCATCACAAAAAATTGATGTGATGTTTTATTCAGGTTATGTTTTTATACATTTGCACAATTTGTGGCGGTAGAAGATACGTAAAGAAGCAGCATTTGTGTCCACCTTTATGGCAGGGTGTTCACCAAATGCCCTCAAGGCAATACTATTTTGAAAACACTTTATTTGGTGTATGAATCAATCACAACTGGTCTGTTGAAGATGCTACAACAGGTAGCGAAACATACGTAGCCCCGTCTCCAATATTTGGCTGCTTAAGGTAAATTTGTGACTCCTATTTATTAGCATTGCTGTCAGTCGTGATTCTTCATTGATATGAATAGAAACAAAATGTAATAAGCTGGCCCGGGAATGCAATTTGTGCAATCGGCACTGATTCATTCTTAATCCTATGCTTCGCACTTTTGCACTGGTGTATTTTGTGCAACCACGCAATCAGTTCTTGCAAAGATTTATCCAAATCAATAGAAATTGTATTTTTTCAGGGTTAAAGAAAATCAAGTTTTCACTACCACTAGTCGGCATAAAAAATACCTGCAGCAATTGTCACTTCAAAAAATACCCAAGTTCATCCCCTGCCGTATGAGCCTTGGTAGACTTTCTTGTAGATGTCAGTACTGATTCATATCTAGCTGCTGGTTAAATAATCTCTATTATAGTTTGAAGGAAAATATTGTTATGGTCTGAAGGATCCCCATTTTTGTTCCTTTTTCTTATCTCCTTCATAGAAGTGACTTAACCTTCCTTTTTATCTCCTCTCTCCTATCGGAGCACCCTTTCTGTTGGCGGCAACCTGAGGGTTATTCATGGAAAATTTAGCGAAAAATACTCATTTAATTTAAACTCAAATACAACACCACCTTTCAAATTTATTCATAGGAATGTACAGGTTGTATATTTTAAAATCCATTTATCGTTTCAGCATGTATGTAATTTCTATCTTTAATAGTCCCTCGGGATCATGATTTTATTTTTTTCCAATATTTTTATTATTGTAGTTTCCTGTAGTAATGAATGCAAAATCTAAGTTAATTCAATGGACCTGTTTCATTGAAACCCTCTTCTAATGGAGTACTGCTTGAAATAGAGTGAGAATGATACTCTAATTTATCATTTTCCCCCATTAGGTACAGAGAGTTACCAGGAGAGTCCTCAGCCTATTGGAGACTCTGAAAAGTTCTTTGAATTTCAAAAGCAGTCTGCTGAAGCTCTTGCACAGTTGGCTGAGTCTCATAGGAAAATGGCTGAAGCAGCATTACGTACAGCCACTGCTGAGGAAAGAAAGGCATCTGCTCTTGAACAGCTAGTCGCTCTTTTGACCTAAATGATAGTGTTCCTCTGACATTCGTAAAAGTCAATATCAAGTGTATGATATACTGAGCCAAAGTCACTGCCCTGTGTCCTGTTTTAAAGACACATTTTCTAAAGTGAGAAGGAAAGATTCTTCCAATACCTACAGAGTTCAAATGGTATTGATATTTGTTAGAAATTTTATTGTGATAGAATTCATCATAGAAAGTTGCTGTGAGTATTTATTATCATGAATGTGGTGGTATTTATCTGGAGGATCATTATGTTCTCCAAATAATTATTTTTCATAAATAAACTAATTAATTATGTGTTTATCAAAGATTTTTATAAAATTAGTTTTGTATTTTTAATTTATATACTTCAATTCCTGTTGCATGTACAACTATATATTTTATGATCAGGAAAAGTGAGTTTTTGAGTATGAATAGAATTTTATGAGATATATCAGTTCTATGCAGAGTACAAATTTACCAGTACAATCTATCAAATTTTACATATAAGTGAAAAAAAAACTATTACCTGTGGTTATTATTTTCCTAAAATTTCTATTCGTGTGCTGTAGAAAGGTTATTGTGATTGTGATTTTGAAGCTCTTACATCTGCACTCTTTTGAATTACAGTCAATCAAACATTCCTCATGCATATATTGGTTTTAATGTTACAGAATATCTATATGAATGTTATGTTGCCTAATGTTATATTCAGTCTAATAATTAACAATTTATCCATTGTCATGACAATTCCTTGATGTGTAAGGATTATTAGTTTGTGATCCTTAGGATATTAGCCAACCAGAGCTGTTTCTTTCAACTCGTCTGCACCTCCTAAATCCATTCGATGCAGTTATTCAAAGATCAGGCTCTGGAAAGCAAGAAACTGTTGATAAATCTATGTAATGTGAGGTTTTTGAGGAGAGAGGGAAGAATTAAAATGGTGAAATCCACTTTTACTTTAATAGAATTATTTAAAAACTCTCAGTTTATGTGAGAGCTTATTTCAGAATCTTGGTATTATGTGGAGAATTATAAGAAATGATAAATTTTGATGCAAATATTTGACATACGTTGATTGCAGAGCTCTTATTGGGTGCCCATTCTGTATAAATGGTTATTCTCCTCTAATAGACAAATTTCCACCCAGAGTACGGCATATTGACATACATCTATAGGTTTCTTTTTTCATTTGTGTAATGCTTTATTTCGTATCTTTTAGACCTTGCCTTTCTTATAAAAGTTTTGCTGAAGAATACAAAATGTGAGCTATTTCATGTAGTACGACAGTGAGGATTGAATGAATATGTTTGAATGTATTGTCATGTGACATGCATGGCATTAATAATTTAATTATGCCTCATCACACCATGAGATATTATGGATAAAAAAATCTATAGATTACAATTGATTTATTGGCAGGCATTTTAAAAAATATTTGATGCCAAGGATATCACTAGTGTAAATAAAGTACGACACAAGTGCAACAGATGAGATAATAATAAGATAAGAAATTACTATACAAAGTAAAAGTCAAATTCCATTTTAGAAAATAATTTTAATTTATACAAGGATAATATATGAAGATAAATATAAACAATTCTACGCTATACCTCATAAAGTCTTTTATTATACGACCATGGTTTCAATCTGTTGAGTCGTCATTAGGTAAAGACACTTGTTCAAACAGCAACTATATAAGAGGGCTGTGGGGTGTAAGAAGGATAGTCGTTGATGGTAAGGGCATTGAAAGGGATTTCCAATTGTCCATAAAAGTTCAATGCCTTTCTTTTGGAAATGGAGATATTCCATTTTCCACAAGCAATGGTGGTTCAGCTCAAGCAGGTGATTAGCCATTTGGGACACTTCCAGATGATTGTTGCGGAAAGCTGCTTCGTGTTCCTTCCTTCTAATTGTACAACAGTGCTGTCCTTTGTAAACGCCTGGGCAGTAGTTGCACCTCAATCTGTAAATGCTGCTCCTCTGGGCCGGGTCCATTTGTCCTTCCCAGTCCTCAGCAGGTTGCCTTGACTTTCGGGAGGTAACCCTTTTCCTTGGGAGCGCTACCTGCGTAGACATCTGCCAGAGGAATCTGATTGATGGAGCAGCACTGCGGTGTAGTCTCGTTGTCCTTTGTCTGGTATATGCGGTCACACTATTTCCTCTTATTCTGTTTGCAGATTAGACAGTCTACCTTCTCTGCAGGGAAACGGATGGTCGTTGTTTTTATGTCCTTTATGATGGTTACCTTCTTTATAAAATTCTATATAAATAATTCTAATAAAAGACAGGGGTATTTCGAACCATCTATGTACAGTCCTGGCCAAAATTAACACAGCTCCAGCCGTAAGGATCGCTAGGGAGGTGCTGCGTTAATTTTGGCCAGGAGTGTACAAGGGAGTAGAAGGGAGCTAGTTTGTGGGGTGGGTGATGACGTGAATTGGCTGGAATATCATGATTTGTGTAGGTTTCTTTCTACCATTTCTTTGTAGTACCATCTTTCATGCAAATCGAAAAATGGTTGTGATTTTCCTCAACGCTGATGTTTAGATCCAGAATACTTAGAATTCCTTCTTTGGTTGTTGCTGTTCTGCTGTTTCTACTGTGAAAGAAATTCTCAGGTGCAATTAATTGAGGATATTTAGAAAACTGCTTATTTGCCTTTCAGTTCCATGCACATATGTCCATGTACCTATACCAATACACAATGGAGCTGATTAAGTGAAGAGAAGAGATTACGAGAAGAGTTCTATGTTCCAGTTTTTCAAGGAAAATTTCTGCCAATGGGGGAGAAATCAGTGTTCCCATTGCAAGCCCATTGTGCTGTTTATAAAGGATGCTGTTATATTCAAAATAATTGAAGGATTCCTTGTAAAATAATTACTTATGATCCTTTACAAAAACTTTAGGTACAAAAGATATCAAAAGAAAATGGTGAGATAGTAATAAAATAATTTTATTAGGCAGTCATAGTTTCCTACAGTCATTTATTGGCTTAATGACAGAAAATACTTTCAGATATCAGCATAAATAAAGCAATTCAATTTGTTGGACTTCCATAATGCCCAATATCATTAATGAATAAAGTGAAGGAGTTCAGGCCATGTCCAGTGGTACTCCAGTTTCACCATCTTTGGATCTAATAAAGCAGGTCCTAGTAGTAAACATTTAATGCAAAAATTATTGAGTTTTCTTAAGATGGTGGTGCTATTGTTATCTTATATTTCACTCGACATCAAAATTGTACAATTCATTGTTGATTACAGGAATGTACAAGAATTAACTAACAGTAGATTGCTTGTATAATTATTCTTTCAAATGGCAATGTGGAAGCGCTGGAAACTCAATTTGGAAGAAAACCTGATTTTATGGCATAATTAAAGTTTTTGCAGATTCAGCTTGCAAAACACTTTAGGACTCAGGGAAACTCCCTTGCAGTCTTTTTGTTGCTGTCCTGTGTCACACAAATATTTTAAACTAGTTGAGGTACTAGAGAAGAAATGAAGGAGAAAAAGTCTGCCACAGCCAGGACTCGAACCCGGATCTTCCTCTTCCAATGGGGGAAAAGGCTTTATCCAATTAAGCTACTGTGACAGTACATTCTCCCCTTCATTTCTGATGCTATGATAGGACATGGAGTGCTATGCTTTCAAGCATGTGTATCATGCCTTTTTCCCATTGCTTATTTACTTTGCCTTTCCTGGCCTCCTGGAAGTATGCAATGATGGTGAGGTGCCATATTTGATGTCCTGCTGGAGTGGTGCCATCCTCGATGGATGGCACCCATCGCACCACACACAGCACACCGAGTAACATCACTATCACCAGAATTGACGAAACGATTAGTAACGCTAACAAGTCCATCAATCACACCCCACGCATCACTTGTCCCCATACAAACATGATGACATTCATCTGCTTCTTCAAGTCCAGCTTAATGCCAATAAATTTTCCTGCAAACTCAAAATCATTAAACAGTCAGTAATGGTTATACAGAGAAACTAATTGATAATATTCTTTCCAAAATACAGAAAACTTAAACTTGCATCTACAATACCCAAAATGCTTTCCCTGAAAATACTCAATGGGGAAAAATTCCATTCATATGCCTTATTTGCAATGATATTGCTAAGACACTCACATTACATAACATCATACCTGGTTTCTGCACTACCCACAATGTTGGGTAATTATTATTCAATGACAAAACCAAAATAAACTCAAACTTCAAAGCAGGTATTTACAAATTAATCTGTTGCACAATATTACAGCAATTCTTGCTTCTTCCTCACCCACATCCTTCCCTCCATTAATTGGTCCATAAAGCGTCGATTTTACTGTGTTGTTAGTGCCTAATGATTGGTCAAAACTAGTTGCATTCACAAAGTAAATTAATGAAACTTTGCTTACATATTTAACTTTCATCCTTGTTGTAGAGTTTCAAAAAATAACAACAAGCCTCAACCATAGATTTAATTGTTGTTGAATTCCCAGGGTGTACAAAGAATATCCGGAAAGGAACTTTCCCTATGTAACAGTGAATGTAAACTTAGTTAAAAAAATACTATTTATCTATTTCTGTATTCCTTGCTTTATTTTAAAAACAGTCTCCTTTTTTAAAGGTATTTTTAGTGTCTTAGTATTTATGATGATTCTAATGCTGTACTTTCTATAAATACATTTTGAATAAAGTGTAAAAACCACTGACTTTGAAAATGCACAAATGAATTAAGAGCGAGTGGGTTGATTCCTGAGGATTAAATTTGCAAATTGAACATTTTATGAAAGCTCTGGTGACTTTTAAAACACTCTTATGTTGCAAAGTGAAATAATTTTAGGTATTTTTGATGATATGAAATGGATTAGCCGACCTTGGAGAAGTTATTACATGCTTATGGTAAAATGTGCATCTTCTAAAATATTTAGTTCCTAATGAAATGAGTCAAAAGACTTAGTGGTTTCCAAAAAAAAAAAAACAGTTTTACTTGAACTGAATCTAATTACATGAAGCCATCTTCAGGTATAGAGCACCTGAAGTATTCTTATTTATAAAATATATTTGAGGGGAGGCCAAAGGGATTTGCAAATGTCGATAGTGAGGACATAAAATGTCAACAATATTTCCACAACTAAGTCATTTAGATTATTTAGTCCCTGATTGAAGCAGTTCAAGGGATTTTGCCATGCCAACAAGGACTCTCTTGGGCTGTTAAAGTATCTGTATTTTATGATTTAGACATTTGCAAAAATTAAAGATTTACCTGTTAGTGGATTATGTTTTCTTGGAGTATGAAGTATCTTTGGTTGGAAGGTGGCAGAAGTCATGCTATTGGCTTCTCGAGAATAAAATAATGAGAGATTATTGCAGTTTCCAAAATGACTGAGGAAATGTATTAGCCTTGAGCAAAAAAGTTTTTAAAAGACCTTAGAAATTGCAGTCAAAATAGAAATAGGGATATAACTATCTAGAGAACTGCTGACAAGGAAGGTTAGAAATATATCTGAGTAGGAGAGGGTCTATGATTGTCGCAATCTATTTGATCATATGTATCAGAATATAATCAAGACTTGCTGGTGGTAAGATGTGATAGAAAGCTATAGAGATATTGTTTGTGGTTATTTGGTTTTCCCGTTTGCTCTCCTTGTTGCGACCAAGATCTCAGAAAGAGTTGTGTCCATCATCCGAATCTGTTATCATTCCTGATTTTTGCTAATACCAGAATAAGGATTTTTCCTTTTAATTTTTATCAGCGTATTTTCTTTGCCAGAACGATATTCGGTTCGATTCCGGGTCAGCTCTTGCGCAAAACAAGAGTGCTTTCCATTACACTCGAAATTCCTTCAGTTGATTTTCTAACCAATGCATCCACATGAAGAATATGAATAAATAAATCGATGCAACACCCCTCCGACCCCCTCCTCTGCCACCCCTCAACCGCTTCTTCCAGCGCTGCTTTCAGTCCGTCCTCTGCCGCCGACGACGACGAGTGTCGGCCGCTCTTCCGCGAAGGCCGCTTGCGGGCAATCGGTGAGTACCTGTTCTTTGGTGGGACTGGAACGCCCTGTGCTGGTGGGTCGTGGCTTAGAGAATGTAAACATTGGAAATCAGAAAAGACTGTACAGCGCATTACATGTTCACTCAAAAAGTAATTTCAATGTGAAGTAGAATTTACTCGATCAGCTCAGACTACTAACTCAAAAACACAAGCTTCTGCATTTGCTCTGAATATTCCGTTTTATAGCCCCGAATTTTGTTTCGGACCAAAAAGTGGCGGTGGATCCCCTGACATTCGACGCTACAGCAGTCGTAGTTTAATTAGTCATGTGTAATTATCGAAATATACCTCAGGTGAACATTTATTTTTTCGAATCTCAAAAAATTACTTATATTATTTACTTATTAAATTTAAAGCGGAAGTACGAAGAAGTACATTCATTTTTTATTTGTAGAATGATTTCTTCCTTAGATTACTCAGCCGCTTAAAATGCGAGAACCCGCATTGCCGAACGTTATTGTCTGGGCAATAAACTGATCAACGTAAATTCTTAGATTCCTTTCCCATACTTAGCTTCTTCAAAAATGAAAGAAACTTTTCAAAACATTTTCGAAGAGGCGTAAGATCGATAAATAACATCCATCCCTCTTTTATTCGAAATGGTTTTATTTTAAACGTATCTTAGGGGATGGATAGAAGAGCTTAACTAGACGAATTTAATTAGTAATATCATGTCATCATTTCTCTTTGATCTTTTATCTTAGCTTCCATGAATACGGAAAATAATACTTATGGGGCCCTGCAAAATTTCTTGACCTAGCAGTTCCGGAATTATTGTCTTGTATTCTCCGAGCAAAACAATATTCTATCTTATAATTAGGATCTCTTTCGAGGTACTTGAAAAGTTTCTAATTGTTTATATGGTTCCAATATCATGCAGTTAAATTTCATGATCATCTCAGATCCAGGATGGTTTTGCAAATTATTCTGAAATAATACTGAATTGAAGTATGGTTAAGGAAATTAATTACAAACCTCGAGCAAATGTAATTAAAACCATCTCTGACGTCAGCTGTATAGGAATAATTGCCTTATGTTATTACGCACATTTGAAACGCTTAAAGATAATGTTTCACCTCATAATAATTATATATTATGTGATATGACATCATAGCATACATTTTCCGATTATTGTGTCTAACTAACGAATACATTCACAGATTTTTTCGAGGGTCGTAATGCCTTGCGCATTTTCGTAAGTGAAAATTAAGTTTTAGCAACTTTTGATCATAAAATAGTAATAGTTGATAGCTATGGTATTTGTTCAGTTACCAATAGGAACAATTTGAATGGTACTCGTGTTAACTATAAAATATATATAAGTACCTTTTCCATTTAAATCTTTATCATGGGGAAACCATTTTATTTTTGTTAACTCTTTCAAAATTAAATGTCCGCTTTATCAACATTAGAGGAGGCTCTGTTTAGTGTGAGCTCTCGATATAACGTTTTCCTTCCAAAGTATTTCTACATAATAAGGAAGTCGAACTGTTGTATTTTCAGCTAAAATGTTTTTTTTTCGTTTCCCATTTCCGTTTCTAAAGTTATTCATTCCTAAAATGTTCCTGCATTTTAAGTATTGTTTTTCTTTTCCTTGGTTAGCATTATATCCGCGAATTTCAGCGATTGGTAATTATAAGCCGCTAAATCATATCGAATCAAAAGGTACACTAACTTTAAACAAAATCCTAACATAATAAACCTCGTATTTTGGACTTTTAAAATGATTCCCTTCAAATCCCACAAGAAAGTATTTTGAGGAGTAATCTCTTAGTTAAATTATTCGATCCATCCGGAAAAAGAAATTCATTCGCACAACATTTAATTTTGACATTGTGAATTCCTAATACACAGTCCTATGAGAGTCCTATCAGATGAATAATATTTTGGGTGAGTATCTCTTCGTAGTTCTGTTTCTCCATCTTCAGTTCGCTCTATTAAATTCACGATATTCAAATTTTAAATCTGGACCTCAATGTCTACGTTTCAATGCAAAACATTTTTTTTTACTGCGTCTCTCAGTCATATAATTCTTATATTCTGCGCGAGGCGATGAGGAATGATAAGGAATGCAGTTTGCGCAATTGATCGCTTGTGAATAAGAGTAAATGGGCGAAGGGGATTTAATGGTTTCATTAAAAGAACATTTTTAAATCTCGGTACTCCTCCGGTTCATTTTCATTCCGATCGCGCAGTTCGTTTGCAAAAATGGAAAATCTACACTCCCCAGTAATAAAAATATTAACATTATATATATGAACAATATTGTACATGTATGCCTTTAAAAGTAATGATTTTACTTGTATTCAGCATTTGTCGAGAAGCAAACTTCAGCAAGTTTGATCGGAGGGCCACGTGCTTACAATATCTCCGTTTTGATTCCAATTCTAACTTAGATTTCAATCTCAGCCTTCGCAGTTTATCGCGCGTAATCATTCCAAGTGTAATTTTCGTCAGACTTTCACGCCGCTGCTTTGGAAACTACCGCCATGTTCTGCCTCTACGTTAGCATCGTTTAGATCTTCATATTTTTGGATTATCTGTCCGATTGTGCTTTGCATGTTTTGGATGGGCCACTGTTATCTTCAAGGTGCTCAGCAATCGTATCCCATCTTTCTTGCTATGTTCATGGGCATTATGCTGGATTTAATCACTGTTATCGGAAGTTTCTAAGCTGTTGTCGATGTTTATATCTTCCTAGCGCCCTCTAAAATATTATTTTTTCATCCCATGGTAGGAATCCGAAAAAAAGTCTCAGATATTATTTTTATTTACATTTGTATAATTTTCTTTGTGTCGTAAACACAATATACTCGAATAAAATCTACGGATGATGCGGTCCATTGGCTCTGAAAAGTGGCATGTGATGGTAATTGCCCATTCCTTCAATCTAATGAAAACCTTGCGGAGCCTGTTCTTCGCTTTGAAAACAATCCACGTATTTAGTTTTATTTTCCGTCTCGTATTTTAGAGAGATAGGAATGGAAAATATTCCACTTAAACGCATTCTTCACAATATCGCTGTTTCTACTTTTGAAAGTCTATTGGAAAAATTTTGTCATTGAACTGTCTGTATGAAATCATGAGAATTTCTTAATGAATAATTAATATGACATCGATACAAGTGTAATAAAATGGATAATATAGGTACCTTCGCCATTGGGGCTGTTACCAAAAATGAGAGGAAAGACGTTCATCAATTTGGCAATCTTTGCTCTTATTTTGGGCCAAAAAATATTCTTCTGATGATCACCTCTCTAGATTATCACTCAGATCAGAGACTTCTAGAAAGAATACGTTAATCCACACAGTAACCCAAGAGCTAAATACATAGCAAATTCTTTGTCACCCTCATTAATAAATATATACTGAACTCACCTCATCTGTTTTCTTTCCTTGCCCAGTAAAATACCAGTCCAGTAAAATTATTGTATCCTCGATCGTATAAAAGAAATGTTAAACTGTCCCTCAAAGTCTGCATGACTAATAATACATACAAAGGACTTTATTTCGCGAAATGATAAACTACTTTTACATAACCGTGTTTTTCCCAGCGATTTCTTTATCGTAACTGGAAATGATAATATCTTGGAAAATGGACTTATCTTTATATAATCCATAATTAATTCTTAACATTATTTGTGTGAGGGCCAAAATTTCCAATGCATTCTTATGGAAAAACGCATGAGCTCGCCTTGATAACAGCATTTTACAAAATATTAATTTATCTCATCGAAATCGTCGCAATTTAGAATCGAAAACAATGATCCAGGCTCCCGGATTGTCATGTGGACAGCGCGTTTGCCTTTGGTGAAAGCAGTCCCGGGTTCGAATCCCGGTGGGAGCCAATGTGCGAAATGACCTAAGCTGTCGAAGCAATTTTAACAATACTATACTATACTAACAATGATCCATGATCAAAATAGTTAGAGGGGAGTGAGGTTCCAATCATCCCTCGGGCTGTATGATTTACAGGAATCTCTTATTAAGAACGGAATCTGTCAGGTAGTGCCCAAAGCGTGGTAGGATCAGGAAAAAATCAGTGTTTTGCCAAAGGAAAGTGTTCTTCAGCAAATACCCTTTTGGACATATAGATCGTCGATGAGCAGATTTAATTTGACTTTTCTTTAACTGTTGGGTTATTTTCTTTCTCTCGAGAAAGTCAAAGATATTTTTGCCAAGTCTTCGGGTATCAAAATGCGTTTGGTGCAATAAGATCGCCTTCAGAGTCCGGTTTGGGCTGGGTTGGGCTGGGTTTTGGGTTTGGCGATGTCTAAGGTGATCTTCCGATTGTTACAACGCATTGGATGTCATGAAGTTGCTGTATAATTCCATCCGCACCGTTTAAATGAGGGAACCGAAGAAAGGGACCCACGGTTACCAACATGACGGAGCCCTCTTTAAGCGGACTTCCGGTGGATTTCTGCTGATAAAAGTCATCCTTGCATTGTTGTCAATTCCATAAGTAGGCCAAACAGACGCGCTGAATGGGCTCCCAAATTGCATCAATTGCAATCGAGAGCTCAATGCCCGCGGAAAATGTGTTTATCGAAAACGCTCTCCTTCGATTGCTGGTAATGTTAGAAAAAGTATTTCTTGAAAGAATATTGAATTTCCGTTTATTTGAGGTGATGTAGAAGCTTGAGTTTATTATTTTACGGAAATTTTATGTAAATTGTAATCATCCATTCCCGTATATTTTCTTCTTTGAAATGAGGAGTTAATAAAAAGTAGATTTGGATCAAATTGCAGCGAAACGCAAGCTTATGGTGATCGAAAATTGGAGATATTCATCATCGATATCGGCACAGATGCCCGCAGTCATGATAACTTTCGTTATTCTAAGGTCATTTTTAATTTAATTCTGTTTTCTTAGTTATGGATAGGACGAAATATCTCTTATTCAATTCGTTTGTACTTTCACGTGGCCATTTGGTGCCTTTTCTTTCGTAGCTGATTATGTTTTTCTTTTAATTTACATTGTACGATGAGAATATTTCACTATCCAGGCATCACAAAGGGCTTTACCCTTTTCTTTATTCTACTCCTCTTCTAGAACGCTCTTATGTCACGATGTTTTTTTTTCTTTTTCAGATTTTATGTCAACGAAAATATCTGGTAAATATCCAAAGGAAATGAGGCAAGTGCTCCGTTGCAGTCTAGTAGACTCTTAGAGCAACAAACTCCTCTCAAAAATTCTTTAAGCATGTTTTAACTCATCGCAAGTCAAATTTATTTAAAAACTCTCGGACTATTTCTTGCGGAGTACGCATTATCTCGAAGATCTTTGTGCAAAGTGTGTCCTAAGTGATGCGTTGTCGGGTGCTTTGAGTGGTGCACGAGGGTGCCGCCAACATTCTGTGTTTAGGGCGAAGGCGCCGGCGTCTTTGGACGCCCGGCAGGGATGGAGTGCAGTGCATCCCGACGCTGGAGGAGCCGACGGAAGCGGCGCTGGCTTACAGAAGGACGCAGGCGTGGATGCAGGGCGTCTTCTCTCCTCTGTGAGTATTTTTAATTGCTTATCTTTCATAAACATAAATTCAAACCAAAATTTTTAGTTTTAGTATGTCACATCTCAGTGTATGTCATTACCACCAAGTGAAGCCTGAACTTGTTTCCTATATCTTATTCTACTCTAAAAGACTATACAAGAAAATAGACTGTAATAGATTTGTTCTTCTGAGATTGATATATTTCTGAGCAACGAAATGTTTTGAGTCGAAAGGCGAGGTTTGATTGTTGTTCCTAGTTTATTGTATTGTATTGCATTGCACTTGTAGCTCAAGATCAATCAAAATCTCTCTTCTGGAGGCTGCTAATTAGGATCTCCCTGGTTCACTTGTCCGTGACCAAAGTCCACGTTGCTGCAAAATTTATAACTCAAGGTTAAAAATGTCAGGACTATTCTATTGGCCTTCTATATGATAACGACCGATTATTTATTACTGTATAGGAATGGTTTACCTTAAAATGAGCTTTAGCCTCATAAAACAACTAATTAGCTACATTTTCCGTTTCGTTACCTCCGATGCCTTGTAATTATTCCCGATATTTACTTCTACTTGTGCTCGGTTTATGATCCACACTTTAGGTCGATAAGAAATGTACTTCGTCTCCATCGAATCTCATAAATTCATTCCTCTGAAAGACTTAATTCCTCGTTGACTGTATTATCCAAGTAGCTATTTCCTCTTGTTGCCATAGCGATACAAGATGTCGTAATAGCCAATGGCGTATGAAGACCATTGTACCTTACGCTTGAAACTTAAATAGACATTTTAAGTTGTATTTATTTGCCAAATGCAAGCGTAAGTTATAAACATCCCTCGGCATAGCGAGTAGGGCTATGTTACTACAAGGATTTATTATGCCAGTCCACATCTTTATAAAATGAATAAATTAACAAAAATAGCCATCTCCGTAAATATTATTTAAATACGAAGGCACAGATAGCGAGTATGAGAGGGATGGCTACTTTTTGTTTCTATGGAGCTCACAAACACTCTTCTTTTGTTGTTTATTGTTGTTGATTTATGCCATTTAGGCTGATTTGGTGAGAAGAATGAAGAATCTGAATTCCTTGTACCATCGACACGAATTTCCCTCTCTTTGGAATTCTCCCAGAGAAGCCAATTTCTCATCAAAGAGAGTTGCCATTTGCATCGACAGTTCTCATTTTCGCTTAGTCTAGGTTCCCTTCCGCTTTCCCACCGACCGTCAGCAACATTATTCGCACTTGAAGCAGTTCCCCTCCTGCGCACATTTGCGAAAATCAAACGCACGTATTCTGGAGTATTCTGTTCCTATGGCTTCGTATTCGTCGTATTAAAATCAGTTCTTATCGAACTGCAACTGTCATTACTGCAATTAACGCGCTTTACAGAAAATACACCGTCGTCCATTAAATTAAATGCTACGATTTAACAAAACAGTCATTCCACATCTTGTTGTTTCATTTTATACTTTCTCTGATCTAATACTTTCTCTATCTAATCTCGTAATTTAGCAAGAGGGAGAGGGAGTTACTCATTTTTTGCTTTGTAGTAAAAGCAATCTTTCGGTCTATACGAGTCGTTAAGTTTGATACATAAATGAGTGTTCTACATTACGATAGATTAATGTTCCATCAAAAATCCCTATTCAACGTCATCTCCATGTACCTTACCCCACTCTTTAATTCATCCAACATCTTCTGTATTTGTCTCCCTCTCTGTTTTTTCCCTTCAATTCCACCAACAATTACAAACTTTAGCATCCCCTCTCAATATTTGGCCCACTCATTTCTTCTGTCTACGCTTAATAACTTCGATTAAAATCCTCTCCTTCCCAAACATCTCCAGTATTTGTTTTCCTGTCAACCCAACATCCTTTTTCCATTCTACACTAAATCTCGAAAGCCTGTAAACGTTTGACTTCTCCCTTCCTCGATGTCCGCGTTTCGCACCTAAATAGCAAAGCACTCCACACCAAGGGTTTTACCAGTATTTTCCTGATTCCTTTGTCAAGAGCTTTGGCTTCCCTTCGCTTCATGAATGCTTTCTTGGCCAAAGCTATTCTTTTACGAGCCTCATCTTTAAATCTTCCGTCCCAAGAGAGAGTACTTCCCAAGTAATAAAATTCATCCACCTGCTCTAGTTTGCCCCCATCCACCCTTATAGTTAACTTAGCTTTCTTTCCTTTAGTGAACCGCTTTTCTTTAGTTTTGCTTACGTTAATTTTCATTCCAAACTCTTGATGAAGTGAAATTCTCTTTCCATAAACTCATCACTCTCCCATTTGTCCATTTCGTTTTTATTATAATTCACAGGGATTCGTTTCTCATTCTTTTCTAAGACAACCTGCGACAAACGCATTTCTTATAACCGATGCTTTTTTGGTAGCTTCCAGTGTTTCATCAGTTTGATAATTTGTGAACTTTTTTGAAGAATATTAGTTAGGAACAGTTTTCTAGGACTTCCGAATCTGCATCCGAAGCCGTTCTTCGGTGGTCAGAAGCTCAAAGGCATTGGTAAAGTAAAAGAATATTTGGTTGAAATCGCAGGCGGCAACTTTTCATTCAAAAGGTTTACAAAAACTCGTGCCTCGAAAGAGGTGAGAGCTATGTACAAAAATTGCTCAAAGTAAAGAGATCTTTTTTCATAATTTTTTTCCGAGAGTTATACCAAACGGAACTTACTTTTTGCACATACCTTGTACTTGCGAGCATTTTCTAAATTCATTTTTCAATATTTGAAACTTGGCCTAATTATAATAACATCGACGATGATGGTAAATATTATCACCGTCTTTTTGGCATATATTTTGTCTTAAGACCTCTTGGGCTGATCCAGCCTCTACGTCTGATCAAAGTAGTCCTTGAAACTGGGATGTCACGAATTGTATTCGAATGACATAACTGATAATTCTCATCCATTCTGACGTTCTCTTTAATGCACCTGTGAGAATTTTCGTGTATTGGTGCACGACATTTTCCAGTCACAAGTTCACGGTCAGAGAAATGAGTTCCTCTTCATCAGTTCTTCGGAATGCGAAGACTGCATGAACTACATTATGAAGTCTCTTCTAATTGCGAAGTCCCCATCTTATATTCAACTTCTCTTCTTATTGGATTCTCATCACTCTTTCTCAGGAGTGAATAAAAACTTCAAACATAAATATTCACACAAATTTTAAACCGTCCGAAATCGGTTAACTGAATGAAAAATTTGTTTGGATAGTACTAAGTTTTTCTTCTCTCTTCGGTATTTCTTTCCACGAAGTCCGGCCAAATAATATAGAATTCACTCTATCTCACGAATGGTTTCATTGATCACTAGATCACACATGTAGATTCTTTAATGCCGATGAACGATAATAAATGAAAGTAAACTTATTTAGCCTTCTCAACGTGTACAGCGATTATTTACAAGCGAATGCTTTCACTTTCGTGTGAATACATGTTTTCCTTAGCAACGGTTCATAGATAGGCTCCAGCCATTTTCCTCGCAAGCAGTTTATAGAAATGGTCCAGGAAGGAGATTCGTCCAAAATGCCATCGTCCGTTATTAGGATCAAGGCATTAGAAGAAGTAGTTTTTTCTTGGTCGTCGCAGTTCTCCTCAATGTCTAATCTCATACTTCTAGTCTTGGAAAGGGCTCATGAAATAAAACGTGATCTGCTTTAAGTATGTATTTTCTCAATAAAGTAGAACAATTGGTAAAATGCCCTATTTTTCGGTACAACCACGGAATATTCAAAGATAAAAGAAGTGCATGCTCAGTAGTACTTTACTTTGGACGTTTTTGGTTTTCTCTTCTCATACATTTGCTTTGCTTTTCTTTCTTACAATCTTACTCAATACCAATTCATTTTATTGAGTGGATTTTTTGCAATCTAAAAGATGGGGTTATTTTAGCCACATTTCTTCGTTTTGTTTGTTTTGTGTCGGAATAGTTCCGAAGTACAACGAGAGATCGATCGATTAAGCCGACACGGACCGTGCAAAAGAATATTATTACGAAAATGTAAGCAAAGCGTTATCAAAGCACAATAATGCATAATATGGTTGATGGTCAATTTTTCGTAGTTTATCGAAAGATAACATGTCTCTGCCTTACGTCAATTATCTAAGGCAGTCGTGACAAACGGTCGTGTCGTCGAAAAAATTGATACGAGACGATACATGCAGCGTGGATATTGCGTCATAGATAATGCACGCGATACTTGTAAATTATCGTAAATCTGCGTACATTGAAGACTTAATGCGAACGTCACGTAATATCTCTCAAAAGTCCCATATCTATATATGACCCAGAGAAAGACGTCCGTTATTCCCACGTTTCGGTGGTCAATCGAAAAGGCGATGAGGGAAAAGACGCTGATGCGCGAAATTAGCCTTTCTTTTGTTTTCTCATAAATATAACCGAAGGTGTCTTCGAAGCGACTTCCGGAGAGTGCATCGTGGGAAATGCGTCGTCCACGGGTCGCCGACCAAGTCCTCGAAGGAAGCAAACGATGCCGATTGGAAGTACGTCGCAATTCTCTCATTTCATCTTTGAAGCTTTCAGTATGTTTGTTTGGATGGAGAATTATGGCCGGGCCCCTCAAATACAGTGTGAGAGCCGACAATATTAATTAATTAGGGGTACGTTTCCTGCCTTTATGAGAAATTACAGTTCGTGACTTCCGCTAATTAATTACAATGTTTACCTGACGATGGCGTAATGGCCGAAACCTTTTGTACATTGTAAACAAATAGTGGAAGTTACAAAGTGTGTTTTAATATTTCGTCATGATGACCTTCTGTTAAGCGAAAATTTCTTCTTCTATCTTTTAAAGTGGAATCCCACCAGATTTCACTTCAGATTTGATTTTTTCCTGAATTTAATTTAAACAAATCTTCTGTCGAACCGATTTCGACTGTTTGGGAATAATGTTTTCGGTCCTTTTGCCCAACAGCAGTTTAACACAGGACGCCGTACAACATCTGCTGTAGTCCTATTTTAATTCAGGTTTATTACCGCTATTCGAATAGCCATGAATTGCTTGAGAAAGGAATTACATTAAGTATTAATAATTAAGCAGAAAAGCCTTTCATGTAACAGATTCGAAAAGCACATTCGGGTTCATCTGAAATAACATTTTATTCTTCTCCGGACAATTGCTGACGATCGCTTTAATGCTTAGTTTACATGACTAATCACGCGGATTTCGAACTAACTAATCCGCTTGTAAATATTGGCTGTAGCAAATGAAGATTGTTATTGTCAGATTCATCGAAAGTTTGCATAATTTTCGCGGCTCTTATCCGCAATGTTTGTGATTTTCTAATGCAAATAAAATTTAATAATTTAACCATCTCTTGAGACTTCGGTCAAATTATTTCGTCATTTTTTTAGTGGATAGTATCTCCCCTCCCGTTCCTGCGGTAATTTCCTTCTGATAGAAAGAGCATTGAGAGAAGAAGTATATCATCAATTGACGTTATTTATAGTTTATTCTATCGCTTCTAACCCTTTAAATGTATTATTTGGTCATTTTTCCAGCAGAGATTTTACTTTTAAGAAAACATCTAAAAGTTTTCATATTATCGTCGCTCACCAATGGAGCGAGTTTGGAAGGTTGTTTTTCTTCTCTCAGAATCGAAATAACAATGCAAGATTGGTCGTTAACCGATGAAGAAGCTAAGGATCCTAAGTTCGGTGGTAGAAACTGTAGCGCGTGAATTGAATGAATAAATACAAATGAATAATAAATAAAATGCGAAACTCAACGTGCGAGCCTCAAAAATATTGCTAACTGAGATTGAACTGTCTTTTGTGCCTTCGATGCTAAAGTTCTTGGGTTTGATATCCGGTGGTAACTGGATTTGTGTAATTACTATCGGATGTATGCCAAAGATGGATGTATACCCTCTTCAAATCAAAGCTTCCAAACTGTCCTTCCGGAGGAAATAATTCGTTATTATAAAAAATAAAGCGGTGGAAGCGGAATACAAGGGCACCACTGATGCGGAGTAAATCTCAGTGAAGAAGTTCGTTCTCATTCGGTGCTTCCTTCATTTTCGGCAGACTGAGTAAATAGGCGCCGCTTGGATGCTTTCCAACACTTATTGTTTTTAAAGTTCGCAGCGATGCTGTCCTCTGAGAAAAGCTAAGAAAGGGGATTCCTCAGAAAGCTTAAATCGCCCGATGTCTGTCTGCGCACAGTTGCATATGGCCATCGTTTGAATTGTCCACGAGACTATTATTTCGTCTCAAAGATAACTGCGATCTGATGCTTGAATTTTAAGCTATTTCCTGCAGAAGATGTGAATCAGAGGAAAAACGGGACATCGTCTAGAGCACATGCTTTCCTGTTCCTCTTACAATGAAATGACATTCATTTGTCAAAAACACTTCGTTCCTGATATCGAAATATATGCCAGTGCATTTCTGAACCTTTGTTTAAACTCGAATCTCCATCGAAGCTTGTTTTCGCTGCTACCAATTCACGACTCCAATATTTGTCGTACATTTGCTACTTTTTGTGGCGAAAATTTAAATAAAGGCCCGCGATTCACCTCGGGGACATCATTTCTGATTCCTTTCCCACCACACAAATTTAAGCGGAGGGAATTGGAACATTAATCCGTAAAATGTGACGTTCTTTATGTAACAAGTTGTAAACGTGTTTTTTTAATTCGAAATAGTTCTCGGATATTCGACAAAGTTCATTGAATTCCTCAATTTTAAGTTAGGCGTTATAATCATTTGCGAGACTAAGTGATGCTGAAAAATCAGAAAGTGCGACGCTATTCGGTGGAAAATTCACTGTTTCATCTAATTTAATTCTCAGAAATAATTCCAGATTTTCGGGAAGGTTTTTCATCAATTAGATCAAATTGTGTATTAATTTTCACAGATTACATTCTTCGTCTAAGAAACATAAGTTGAATTCTCTGAAATTTTTATGGTTACGATATGATTCCTCTTAAGCCACATTTTGTAAAATAACACATTATGAAATATACTCTCAAATTTACTCAAGATTTGACACACGTAATTATCAACATTGATATTGGATTTATAATAATATAAAATATCTAAGTGGCGGTTTATTTGTAAAACATAGGGTTCAATTAAAAGTGTATTAATATCGCGTACATATTTTAGAAAATCATTCATTTAGAGAAACCATTCTGGGAAAGGCGAATGATATTCTGAACTATAGATAAATGGACATGCGAAAGATATTCACAGAAACATATAGAATTAGATTGAATCGAATCGGCGAGACCGCATTTGCCTCTTTTCCATAAAATCTCGTAAATAATCTTTTATACAGAATTCAGAAGAAAATAATAAAAGGGCTGGAAAAACTATTTTCGTGTCAAAGAGGGGAAAATGCCCTCGTTGAGTTAAAATTCTAGAAAAGAAGAGGGAAAAATAAATACACAAAAGCAGGGCCAAATAAAGGAAACATGTAATTCAATTAGGCGAATTCTAAACGAAATTGATCATTGAAAATGAAAATAAATATGAAATACAAAGATGCAAAATGCTCCATGAGAGAAGAGGAATACCAACGTTAAATTAATCAGTTAAAACTTTGATGAAGTTATAGATCTGAACCCACTCTTCAAGATATACACATAGATATCACATTAGACTATAGTTTCCTTCTGACAAACGGCGTTTATATACTTGAGCATAATTTCAGTTCTAATTGCAGTTTGCATTATTTGTGTCAATGCTGTGATTCACACGTTTAATTCTACCGCGTACATTTTAAAATGCCTATTTAATGGTAGTAGATGATTCCAGAAGCAGGCAAAGAGAAATGAAAGAGACCATTCAATCATTGGAAGTACTATTCCGATTAAATTTGAAGGCATATCCTCGATTAATGTTATCTATTCGAAGAAGGAATTCACATTAAATGCTCTGAAACTAACGAGAATCTCTGATGGATAGAGAGAAATGACGGATTATGACGTCATCTGTGCATCCATGATCCTCGAAGGTCAATCAAACCAATTAGCAACATCTTCAGAGCAATTTATTCTCTTCCAGAAGTTCATAATTTTTTTTACTAACCTTCCCGATTAAACATATTGGTCAATTAAACGCATTCAATTTGCATATGTTTTCAGCGCTAATTGATTATTGCTGCTTGTAAAGGAAGTACGCTGTGTTCATTTCCTGTCCTCCTTAGAAAACAATGGGGCATCGTCCTTCGATTGCATTTTATGTGCACTAGTATGTCATGCATTAATTATGTTCCAAATTAATCTATTTCGTCGAACCGTGTGTTTTGTAGCAGTTATCACCTCAACGTAAGAAAACTCATTAATGCTAACCATTTATTGTTTTCGGGTGCGCCATCCGCTACTGCCCAAAGGTAATTGAAAAGTTTAGAAAAGTTGAGAGTTGCGTCAAATGGACTATGAAAATCTTTCTTACGAAGAAATGCTCGATGTCATCGATTTAAACGCGGCATTTAATTATTGAGAAATTTTTGATATCGTATAGAGGTTATGTCATTTATAGATGAGAGGACGTTGGATACTCCTGTCCATAAAGCCCAACAGCTTGTTGGATCAACATTCCCTTCAAGAAACTAAAAGCCCCGGTAAAGGTATGGAATTGGAAGATGAGGAGTGAATTCTCTAAGTCAGAATGCAAAGTCGAGCACATTCTTCGCAGAATTCGATAAAATTTGAGGATAAGCATGAAGATGAATCTCATGACTCAGCAGCCTTCACGGCCATGAAAAATATTTATTTTGAAACAAAATTAAATCAGAAGATGCTTACTTTTGTTTTTAGGTCAAAATAATAATAACGAATTTCCCATTTACGACGAAATTTAGTCGAATGTTGATACTTTTGTTTCTGCGGAAGTAAAGATAAGACTGAGATATGAATGAGATAATCGCGTCACTTTTATTGGTGATCACAAGCACAGCTTTACGATGCACATTTGTGTTTCCCCAGTTAAGGACAAATGAATTAGCATGTCTTGAGGCTAGAATGAAGGACGAACTGTAATGAATAATGGGAAGAGTCTTTTAGTGGGAAATGAGTACCGTTTCCTCTCACGATGGTGCGATTAAATTAGGCGCTTTTAATTGCCTCGCTTGTGGCGCCCACTGGAATGAGAGAGGCGTGGGTATGTTTCTGCTCGTTTGACGGCCTTAAACTTGAAACCAAAAGGATCTTTCCACCGTGTTTCGTAAACGCAGAAGATTTTGGTTCTTTTCATCGAATATTTTATAATTAAATTTGTTAAAATTGAAATGAGTTAATTGTGAAGGCATGTTTGTCTTTCAAAATGTGCAGCTCTGTCTGAACCATCTCTCCCTTTCATTTTGTATGGAACAGCATGGTTAATCGTCTATTTTTACTGTAATAACTAATTTATTTTTCGATGTAAATTGCTTCGTTCGCTATACCAAAAGTCAGTATCGCTATTTCCGTGAAGACAGCATCACGTAAACATGTTTTTGGGAAAAGTTCGCGTCGCATCATTCAATTCGTGGTAGAATAGCAGAGGAAAAATATGTTTGTCTTTGCTGTGATGCTAGCTCCATTCCTAAATTGGAAAATAAAACTTGTTATGCCTCTCATTAATGTATCAAAGCGAAGAGATATTGTTACTGAAAACAAAGACGTTAGACGACCACTCTAAGGGTTGTAGTTGGCTTAATTGAGGCAAAAGTGGAGGAGACACTAACTATCGGAAATTAAAGACAAAGGAAACAATGGATCTTCTGAAACCAAAGAGGATTCTGCGTATCGCAGTCCCTGTTGGTCCCTTACTTCAATCTTATCGATTACATTCTTCCCCCATTCAAAATATTGTGAATTTTCTTTCATCGATTTTTTCAATATCGATCATTAATTGAGGTGCAAATGATTTAATTCATCGTGTTACAGGAATCTGTAACATTTGAGCTAATCGAAGGGAATTTCACTCTTTGGTGAGATTGTTCACGTTATTGGGATTTTAATGGAATGCTCTCCTTTCACCAGAATGTGGGTCGCGTGCATTCTCGTGCATTGTTCGTGACTCTCGCACGCAGACACATTGCCGCAAGAGCGAATAAAGAGACGTCACTTTTCGTGTCAATGCATCTTCGACTCTCTTCGAGTGACAACGAGTGCCTTTTCAAAAATAACGGTCTCTTTTGCGATGCTCTTGCTCTGGATAAAAAAGGAGAACATTTAGACGCTCAAGAGATCTCGAAATTTGGGTCCATTCGAAGACAATTGAGTGCGATACGGAAGAGACGCGAATTGAGAGTGGAAAAAGGAATTTGCGTTTGAACGGGCAATTGATAAGAATTGAAACGGTGATAATCCAGGGCTAAGACGGTTTATTTTGCTTGTAAGATTCAATCTCGCCATTAAATAAAGTCGTTATTATTATTAAGAATGGAAGAGACGATATTAATCATTTAGATTTGGAAGAACTTCTAAAATACAAAGGACGGACGGTCATTTGATAGAAAGTGAAGAACAGCGGGTTGAAAGACTTTCTTGGTGAGGGAAAAATGGAATTAAGATAAGAAATCAGTCGCTAAAAGTATCATTGGAAGAGTAAAAATATGAAAGGAAATCACCGAAATCCGTAATAGGGAGAGTTGAGGAAGAAGAAATCGGATTTAATAAACTCGGTCGATATTTAATTATTGATGCATATAATGATTCTTGGCTGTTGATGGAAAGTAAATATCGAATGGATGCTCATTCCGAAATGAACCCTATTGTACTAGCTGAAGTGCCCGTTGAATCTCAACGGGGAAATTTAAATTGATAACTAATATTGATACAGTGTTGATCGTAACACATGCCTCATAATTTTTGATAGATAGCTAATGCCAGGGTACAATTATTCCCAAACCAATAAACAAAAGAAATAAAGTTATAATTAAGTATAACAAGTCCCCTAAATATTCAATCTCATATCCTTTGAATGAACACTTTCTTCGATGATGTCAGAAATCATTTAAAGATTATAAAAAGTATATCCGAAGATCACATTAGGATAAGCAGCACCACCGTTCAGGAGACATTTTCAAAAATGCAATATTGGTTCTCGAAAACGATGATTAAACACTAATAACAGATATTTATAATATATCACTATAAAACCACCGATGAATATTCTTTGCAGAAAGTCAGTGTATTATGGAGTTGACTTGTACCCCAATACTAAAATGCGTAACATAAAGATGGAGCTCATCAAATATCACAAATGCAATCACAGTGCCAAAAGAGAACCAAAGATTAAACACCGATAGCAGAAAGATAGTAAATGTGTAAACATTGGAAGCAATTAAAAAACCACAATGAATAACTTTTTATTCTGCGTATAACAAAACATAAACTTACTTTACCTTTTCGATCAAGGGATACGATGTTGGAGATTTGCTACAGCTTTACAAATCGCCGTTTAACTCCAACACTGAATCTGAGAAATCTTTACGATATTCACTAAATCCATTTTCGTCAATTGCTAAATATTTATCGATGTAAATTGATAAGTTGTAATACTTAATGCAGAAGATTATATTAAAAACATCCGAAACTTACCAGGTTTTTATATGCATTCAGTTGTATTGATCGGAATATTCAGTGAACAATTACGTTGATATAAATAAAACTTGGTTGCTACAGACGCTTCCATAAAATTTAAAATCTTTCTTAAATACTGGTATTAGTATGTTTGTACGCGCGATTCTTCACAACATATCAGTCATAACTGCAAAGGATGATATTGATATCCCATATAATTTCTTCCTCTTCGTATTAAAACTCTAATATCAACTTATTCTTGGTACGTATTGATTTTCAGCTGGCCTAAATTCTAAATGTGTTCTTACGGATGAATAAATTAGCTCGGACTCAACAATCGCCTTGATCGTCAAGGGAATGGGTTATTTATAACCTCAAAATTTAGATAAAATATTCACGTATCAAATTCACGTATTAAAATTTAGATAAAATATTCACGCATATATGTATCAAACTGTTCGCAATTTCGAGTCGCAAACTATATTCTACGACCAAAATAAAAATCTTTATTCTATTCTCCCTCTTTTGGTGCTTGATTCGACTACCTAAGATTATTATTTCTAATTTAATTTTGCAAAAGCAATGAACCCTGCCACAAAAAAATTAAATTTACGTGTATTTCTTATGAAAAGGTTTTGAACCGTCTGGGTTCGAACCGTAGACTTTAGAGAAATAAAATGTAGCCAATTCTCTGCGGGGGGTCGACTTTTAATAATGTAGAAAATTTCAAAGTTTTGCGACTCTCGGTTCTCGAGTTTTTAGTGAACACACACACAAATACATACTTTCTATTTTATATATACAGTGAAACCTGTGCTAAGCGGAATCTCTCGGGACCATAATTTTTTCCGGATAAGACAGTTTTCCGCTTAACCCAGGGTCTGACATTTCAAAAAAACCTTTGAAAGGCATATCGCGCCCATAACATGCGTCACCTAAAAGGCTGGTTTTACTAAAATTCTACATAGACGAATTTTCTATGAATATTCTATGTAGACGAAATTATTATGGAATAATGAAAAAACAGTATCACATTGCGGTTAAATTTATTTATTTGAAGTAACAAAAATTATTTATAAAATGCTCATATAATCCGTTATTTTGTCTGTTTTTCCTATACCTATAATGTTCCTATATAATGCAATTTCTACGCTGCCGATAGCCTCATTAAGATATTAAATAAATCGGCGTTACTTTGGTTAAGACTATATTCTACTAATTCTAAAAAAAACAGCATTTCTCTTTAGGAGTTTTAGTTTCCTCACATATTACAGTTATATTTACTTCTTCGTCAGATTCACAGGGTTTGTCTTCCATTGTAGTGTCTGTCATGGAGCCATCTTCATCGCTCGTCAGAAGATCGGTGATATGATTGGATAGAATTTGTTTTCTTTACCGGTCTCGGGGACCAGTGCGGACAGAAATCCAGCTTCAGCGAAACATTGTTGAGCAGTCGATGTTTTATTATCTGGGAAGGGTTGAGGTGACTTTGCACATAAGGGCGTGCACCCAGGAAAAATCCCAAGGAAAAACGGACTTGAAAAACGTCTGACAGGGCCGGAAGTCCCTAAAACGGCTTGTTAAAATGTTCTGGTCGGGTAGCCCAGATGGTTAAGGCAGCCTCCCGTTTATAGGAAGATCCCGGGTTCGATTCCTGGCCCTGTCAGACTTTTTTCAATTCCGTTTTTCTTTGGGTTTTATTATCTTTTACTGCCAAATTAATCCGATTTATGGCATCCTGCGCTGATATTTTTTATCACCTCCGACACTGTATTCGCAGTATCTGTAGCAGCCAATAATGATCGCATCATGTAATTTCTATATTGTGCCTTCAGCGTTCTAAGTACCTCCTCATCCATTGGCTGAGTGATGCAAGTTGTGTTTGCCGGGAACCAGCTCCATATTCGAAAGGCGAATTTTAGGGTGACAGGTTGCTTTATCGAGGAAAAGTATGACATTCCTATCTTTCCTCTACGTTTCGGTGTTGAAACTTTTCAGCTACTCTTCCATGATTGAAGCCGTGTTCCTTGCTTTTTTACTATTTCTCTATGTGATCGGTAGCTTCTCAATGGCAATGTTTAGCTTGTATTAGCTAAAAACGATTCCTTTGTTCTGCTATGTTTATAAAGAGCCATTCATCTGCTAATTGAGATGGATAAGGAATGTCTCGGTCTGCAAAAGGAGTGGCCAAGATTCCCAATTGCATTTGTGTGTTGGTGTCTCGGCTTTCTTAAACATAGAGACAAAGGAACCTTTGTCCAGTACGAAGCTCTTGAAATAATATTTACGACAGGACGCTCATGATTTGGGATAACATCTTCAATGGGAAAGCTTTGAATCTTCATAGTCACCTCAAGTAATTCAGATCGCAATTGGAATTACTCTTTGCAATTCCGCTTAGCCCAGGTTCACGTGGCCGGGAATCGATTCCGTTTCCGCGTTTGACAGTTTCCGTTCAACGCAGAGTAACAATGCATGTAAAACCCTATTACGACCGCCGGGACCAACATTTTTTTCCGGATAAGACAGGTTTCCGTTTTACTCAGGTTCCGCTTAAGGCAGGTTTTTACTATAGATAATTCATCCCGAAGGCTGCCACCCTTTCTAGCGTTAGTTACCAAGGGGGGGGGGGGGGTGAGGCGTGAGGAGTTAGGTAGTTTGCCATAACTTTTCTCACCAAGACAAAATGCTAGATTTTGAACATATCTTACGTGTCTGCTGCTCATGTTTCCTTCTGAAATTAAGATTTGGGCAAGGAACGTGAACATCATGAAAAAGATCATTTTCTTAAAGGTATTCTTGAATTCCCTCTTTTCATGACACATTCGCTATCAACTTCATTATTTGCTAATGAGCCCTATACTTTTTGAAGTACATATAAGTTGAAATATGAACACCTATCTTTTATCAAAACGTAACAGTTAATTTAATACAGCTCACTTTTATGCGATGTAATACTTGCAGTCACATCCAGAATTAGTCAAAATTAGAAGGAGGAAAACAAAAACGGGTGTAGGTGTAAATATGGGAACCCTTCCCAAAATGGTGTGGGAGGCCCTGCTGTCTGGTGGTTAGTACTCTAGATTTATGAGATAAGATAGCAGTGAGCAGTTGGAACCTTTCTTTAAAAGAATGTGGATGCAGAGTCAGTTATTGTATGAATTAGTACTTGTTCTGGACTTCAAACTTTTAACAGGCTTGTGAAATCATCTTTCCATGCCCTTTTCATTCCTTAAGTCACGTACTCGTTTCTTTTAGCCACGTTCGTAACCCGGATGTGATTGACTTGGCCAAAAAGATCCATGTGACTCTTACTTCCTCCTCTTACCACCCACAAATTGCAGCCCCTACATAAGACTTTGCCTCTGAAACCGGATGTGATTCGGACTCGGCCTAAAAGAACACTTACTTCCCCATCAGTCCACCCATAAATTGCAGCTTCTACATTTCATGAGGCCTCTGAAAACATATTACAGCAAGTCAGTGAGAGTGTTAGAATATGCGTTCCCTCACACCCTTTGGTACCTTTGACGACTGAGAAAATGGCGTCAAAGTAACTGTGTTATACTCTCGTATACTATACGAGTAAAATATTGCTTGCATACTGCAAGCATATTGAGCAAGCAAGCAAGCACATTGCATAACACACATTTCAAGTCGACATCATATTGAGAAGGTCCTCAAAAGAAAAAAAAAGGATTGAAATTTTCCTAAAATTCGCTGCAATTTATCCGTCCGGCATCGAACCCGGGTCTTTCTTGTGATACTTACTATGCAGCACAATAGAAGATCACCATCTCTAACTTTGTGTGAAAATTCAATAGGAATATTTGCTGCAACTGCCTCAAACGACGTCCTAGTTTTCCCTTATATTCCTTATATGAGAAATTGTAATTTGCTCTGGCATCGAACTCAGGAACAGCATGTTTAAGTCTTATCTAAATATTTTTCTTAAACGGATTCTTAATATACATCTTCTATCAAGGCAAGAACTTCCTATCATTTCGATAAGTGCATCAAAAATAATAATGAAAAACTACCTCAATGTATTTTAAATGGCAGATTTTTGCATCATCCTAGCATCGAACCCAGGATATTTTCGATAAAAGTCATTTATGTTATCGATAGATCATAACCATATTTATAGGCTCCTCGAGTTTTAATTCTCTACCTATCCGGGAAGTATTTTAAAAAAATCCCGAAAATCGAAGCAATGCTTTTAAATGGGAAAAATCGGGACTTTTGGGCCCTCTGGAATCGAACCCATGACACTTAGGTTCAAAATCGCATATTTTCTGGGGGCTTCACGTTTAGGCCTACACAAAGTTTCAAGTCAATAACGCTTGTGGTTTAACCTTTGAATTAGTATCCATTCTATACACGTGAATAAATCCGGAGAAGCGTCTATATATAATAGATACCGGGTACTTCAAATACAGTTTCTCCATTCGACATATCGCCTGTTCCTAACTTTAAGAAGACAACTTACTCTTTGTAACATATTGTATTGTTTTAAAACATTTTGAACGGCATTTTGTGATTTTTTGGGATGGGGACCCATATCTGCACAACAACTTTTTGGTTCAATTTTGTAAGGCTTTTGCGAATCTTTGGTTTCGACTACAAAAACTATATTAATCATCATTTTGCTTCCTTTCATTTAGTAAACTTGTTATAGTTGTTAAGGAATGTCAAAATTATAAAATTTTTCTAAGATAAAGTGCCATTGAGTCAAAAACAAATGAAGGACATTTACAACTTTTGCTCAACCAAATGCATCCTATGATTCGGACATTAAGAGGAATGTTGACGGAAAATCACGAGGCTTCTCTAATTTTGAAGAAAATTGGGTATCTCAAGGACCGCAGCGCTTGTTGCTGTGATGAAGTATTTGCTTAAATATCTAAATGTAATGTCTATGTGTTTAATGTAGCTATTGCGGGAATTTCAATAATAAATACGTTTTCCTATTAAGATGGATAAATATTCCTTTCCAAAGCATTGAATTGAACCAAAACCAAGATAAGACAGTACTTTCTTTCGTTGTCAAAACAAACAGAAAAATCAAATTCTTGAGCCAAAACTGGAAACTATTGATGAAAAATAACATTTTGTACTTTTTCCACACTATTTGTATAAATACTGTGGAAAAAGTACAAATTGTTCTTCTTCATCTTTAGTTATTTCCTCAAGACATCGCCGGAGACTGTGAATTTTACTGGAAACTATTATTCATTCCATTCCGATGTTCGCATTATCAATGTGGCTAGCAATAGTTAATTTTACTTAATTTTTATGTGACGTTGACTTGCAATCACAATAACTAACTTTGATATTACATCATTCGTGTCTCCATCACATTTTCGGAATTGCCAGTTTTAATATAAAATTTAATTTAATGTAACATTACGAAAACAGTACAACGAAACCTTTAATTATGATTATCGCATTCGAATTAGATAAACCGGTTGTGCGATTGCGACCGGAACAACCGAAATCGAGCGATTTTGTGGAACCGGAAGGAGACTGAGAAGAAATACCGTTCGATTGTACTCATTCTGTTCAAAGTTGACATCTCTGCGATAATTTCGGTGCGTCACACCAATGTTTTCAATTCGGTGAACTCCATTTTGGAAGCCAAAAGGTCGATTGATGCAGAGAAGAAGGAAGTCCTGAGGAGTCCGTTACACTCGTTGCGGCGAAGAACGAAATAACATGCGGTTTCCTTCCGTCGTATTACACGATACGTCTGACAAGCACTTTCAACTATAAGCAGCTTCTTTGTATTGTGACAATGTTCTGTTAATTTCTAAACGCTTTGCAATCTCTAATCCGCTTTATGGTTATTGCCACAGAAGTTTCTCCAATAAAATCAGCGCATATATCCTGTCGACTTATTCACATATATCCTGTCGACCAATCCATGGCGCACACAATATATTGCGTGATATTACTCGATCATCTTCAATCATGAAAAATAAAAAGTGGTGTAAGCGATCTATGAACGATATTTCTGTTTTTATAGCTAAGAAAGTATATTTAGTAATCTTCATAACCCTGGTTATCTCCTTCCGTGTATATTTTGTTTCTTTTCCAAAATTGATTTGAATTTCCACCTCAGGTTGTGTGAAACTATTATCTGAGGCCTTCCATTTGTTTATGCTCAGGGAATTTCCATTTTAAGATGGTACCAACAGCTACTTTTCATTCCTTTTTCAGTGCGATTTGTGAAAAAATATCCTTGACAGACGAATGGACCTCGGCCTTTAACACGCTATTCGTGGAATAACCGAGCAAGATTACGGTATCGTTTAAAAAAATTAATCCGAAATGGGATAACAAGTTGAAAATGTTAAAGTAGTTATAGTGAGATTAGTAATCGTTTTTGGACAAAATGCTATACATTAAAATATATTTCTGTATCCAAAATGAAATCAAATAAACTAATCCAAGGATAATCCTTTTTCTTCTTACAGGAAAATATTCGTGTAAGATCATCTAATCTTTCCACATTTAACGAGCTTCCATTCATCCTCGCATTCGCTAAAATAATCTTTTCTTTTGAATGATTCTTTCTTTTTAACGAGTATCTCCTTGTTTTCATACGCCTCTTTGTGCATTTTTCGTTCATTGGCTTTTCAATGATTACACGACCTTTCCATTATTTTCTTCGTTGCTTTCACCATTTTCCATCACCGCCGTTTTAATATGAATCGATATTTTGTCGCAGTTTTTCATTTCAGTTTCTTTTAGAATTTGATACATTCTCATTCAGTGGCATTCAAGTATTTATAGTAATGTCTTTGAAAATATAAGAATACGAAACAGCGGAATTTTTCATGTTAAAATTTCTTCAAGTGTTCTCATCTCGAATGAACGTTTTGAGGCAAAGAAGACAGGTCTGAGTGCAGCGAATTAAATTGTAATTTCCAGTGATATTATTCATTTGTAAAACCGTCCTGAGCCGGCATTTTCGAATTCTTCTTTTATCAGAAAACTCTTCGCAACGTCTTCTGTCGGCTCGGCAGGTTTCAATGATAATATTCGTACTTTTCTGAGAATTGTCACCAACCATTTTCTGTATCCTTTCTCATGATTTGGATCGAGTTACGGGAAGAGCGTTGGAACTGAAATTACTGCTTAATTGAACCGAATATTGCTCCTATTCGGTATTCCTGTGTCTTATTTCCTGCGCATTGATCTGTTTTCTCCATCTGTTAACCGCTGTTTAGCCGCCGTCTCTCTTTCTGAAAACAAACCGATCGCTTTCAAGGACGACTTCGAACGCTTTCATAACACATTTGCTGTTGGGGTCGACGCCCCGGCATTCCTCTCTCAACCGCTTTGCCATTTTCAAAATAAATAGAGCTGTTTATTATCCGACTCTCGTAAGGGAACTATCGATATTGTAATTTGCTTTGTGATACATTCATTCGATAATGGAATTCGAAAGGGAATCGAAAAGTACATTAAGTCATCATATGAGTAGTGTCCGAAGAGACTCGAACCCGGATCTTTCACCAAGAGGTTGTTAAAACCCCGAAAAATGTCATGTACCCTGTTTAGCGACTGTTCGGTAGTTAAATTCTTCGAGAGAAAATCTATAATAAATGATTATTCTTACAGCCTCCGAGGGGTTAACTTAATGACACTAAAATCTGTGAAGTATCTTGGAGTAACTCTCACGAATAATCTATCATGGAGTGCCCACATCCGAAATATATGTGGAGAAGCACTTAAGAAAGTCGGCTTCGTTAAAAGAATAGTCGGTAGGAGCGAAGAAAAAGTTCGCGAGCGATGTTACTTAGTTAGGCCTCACCTTGAGTATGCATGTAGTGTATGGGACCCCGCCGAGAAATGTCATATTCGGGATATAGAAAAAGTACAACGAAAGGCGATGCGATTTGTAAAGAATTGCTACGATAAAACAGCGAGTGTCACTCAGATGTTACAGGAAGCGGGATGGGTATCATTAGAAGATAGAAGGAAAATTCAAAGGATAAATTTATTAAATAAGTTCAGAGAAATTACGTTCTCAGATGATGTAACCGATATAATGCGACCCCCCTATTATATGGGCCGTTCTGATACTGCCAGAAAGATTAAGGAAATAGATGCTAGAACGAATCGTTTCAAAAATTCATTTTTTCCGCGAAGTATACACAAAAGCAACCGTTTAGGAAAATAGAGTCAAGGTACTTCCTGCCACACGCCGAAAGGTGGCTTGCAGGGTTCTTACATAGACATAGCGAGACGGCGAACTTTACTAAAGAGTTGCGGCATCCTGCGAAGAACCGGGACATCCGGGTTCAAGTTTCGGATTTTTAAATTAAGACAATGCAAATTATCTGTTGGACAAAATCAGGAATAGAAATTCTCATTTGACCTTTTTGACTAATTTTTGTGACTTGTAATAGAAGTTATTGTTGTAAATAAGATAAACAGTAATTTATCCTATTAAAACGAAATTTGATATAAAATCGGAACATTGGATAGCTAATGACTTGAAATATACCTCGAGGCTTTTTAGTGTTTTTCAAGATGAGCAAACTAAAGGAATTGGCTTATTTATAACTTAAAATATGAGTGAGTTAATAGTAAACGTAAATGTACGGAAATTGCGGGGTTCCCTGGACGAATAAAATTATAGGAAAATCAATTTCATCAGATTTACTTCATTTCGTATGAACTCAGCGGGGATTAATTTCATGTCTTCGTCAGACATATCTTTCGTTGTGTTTTGGTGTTTATCGCTTTAGACTAATCTTTAGACTAATAAACTAACCTGCAAGATTACCCCAGTCGCAGCCGCGAGATGGCAGCACTGAAGCTCGCCCTTTGAAACCATACTCTCATATAGAGTAAATGGAAAAAACAGCACGATTATGATACTTTTTCCCTGTTTTTCTTTGTGGGAGTAGTATATACGAAAGATGGAATTCAGAGTTAGTGATTTATCCATTAATAAGTACTTAAAACAATTGAATAAAATGGGCAAATTAGTAAATCCGAAGAATAAGTGCAGGTTGCCTTCAGGGCACACCACAAGTAACTTCGTCGCTGTGAAAACATTATTCGTAGATCAGCGAAGTGTTTTGCTTGGATACACAGAAAATAATTGATCCTTAATAAATTACCAACGTTACATCTACTTTTAACTAGGCCTTTTAAAACTAGAATCGCAGGATGCACATGGGTGGTCTGAAAAGTTTCCGACATTTCAACATTTCTTGACATGGTTTCTGAAAATGTTCTGAAGATGTCTGAAGAATCTGGGGTTGGAAACTTTTCAGACCACCCTCGTATATACATTTCCTGAAAAAAAATCGAAGTTCCCAGAAATAGTCTCCAGGAAATTTGCGAAAAGGAAATTAGCGAAACTGTCTAAAACTTAATTTTTGGTCAATAAATTTTTCATACCACTCTATCCTTTATGTTTGTATATTGTATAACCTAACTTCACATTTCAGGCACCCCAAGATAAAATGCAGTCCACGCCAGTCATTAAAAGTTGACACTCTTGGATTTATGCATGTTTCAACAATATTTGACCGTTTACTCATTTCCTGGAGACTATTTCTGGGAACTTCGATTTTTTTCATGAAACGTATATACGAGGGTGGTCTGAAAAGTTTCCAGCCCCAGATTCTTCAGACATCTTCAGAACATTTTCATAAACCATGTCAAGAAATGCTGAAATGTCGGAAACTTTTCAGACCACCCATGTGCATCCTGCGATTCTAGTTTTAAAAGGCCTAGTTGAAAGTAGATGTAACGTTGGTAATTTGGTAAGGATCAATTATTTTCTGTGTATCCAAGCAGAATACATTGCACTTCGCTGATCTACGAATAATGTTTTCACAGCGACGAAGTTACTTGTGGTGTGCCCTGAAGGCAACCTGCACTTATTCTTCGGATTTACTAATTTGCCCATTTTATTCAATTGTTTTAAGTACTTATTAATGGATAAATCACTAACTCTGAATTCCATCTTTCGTATATACTACTCCCACAAAGAAAAACAGGGGAAAAGTATCATAATCATGCTGTTTTTTTCCATTTACTCCGTATGAGAGTATAGTTTCAAAGGGCGAGCTTCAGTGCTGCCATCTGGTGGCTGCGGACATTAAGGGCGTCAGCCGATTGTACAGCCAGCATAGGGGAGCTTCAGGGGCGTGCCCCAGTCTAAGTTTTCCTGAAAGTGACCCTTGGGATGAGTGGGATTTTTATTTCAATTTAGATCGTAACTAACTTCCCCTTTCTTACTTTTCATTTGTGCATGTGATAGTTTCTCTTTTCCTTCTTTCCATTCTCTGATGCCAACTTTTCAACCATCTTTTCTCAAAGTGTCACCTTCGCCGCAATTTAAAATAAGCAGATACCCGAGTTCTGGAATTTACTCTCCTTGTGAAGTCGTTGATATAAATTAAGTTCCAATGTTTCCCCTTTTCTTTTGGTGGCCGCTGAGGTCAGGAGCACGTCCTTGACATTGGATTTGCAGACCGACCGTTGTTGTCACTTTAGCATCCTCCTATGTTAAGGGAGGGAATTAATCTCGGTGCTCAGGTGCGCCCATTTTTCACATTATTAAAAATGTTCGGAAATTTAATTCCGCGCGCAAGTAAAGATAGACGATAGTCCAGTCTTATTATATTCATAATCGAAATGACTAATAATGAAATTGGGTTTAATCGCACGAGATATGTAAATGACGTAACATTTTGGGTCCACCATGAAAGCCTAAAAACGTGTATTTAAGGTATTTTCGAAACATTTCCTCATCATTAACTTTAGATACGATAACTTAGAGTATGCAAGAGGTGCTCTTGCATTTCTTACGTTAGGCAAATCAAGATAGAATAGACAACATATATACGATATTTAGCTATAAAAACGCCCACCAAGTCGTGAAATGTCACCTCAGCACAGGTTCCCCTCTGTTTTCTAATAATTTCCATTTGTTCGATCTGAAAACACGTCCCCTTCCCGTTCTCATTTCTGTCTCCTCCAAATGTTTGTTTTCACTTCAGTACTACTTTCCCATTGTAATTTTCAATAAATTAGTAAGGTTATCTCACATTGCTTTAATGAATTTACCTCACAAGTATGATTGACGGTGAATAATAGTATTCTTTCAAGAGCGAAGTAGCTAAGCTGAGCAATTAGCTAGAATATTTGAGTATTAGGTATTTATTTATGATATATATAACCTTTACCTTGCTGTATCATTTATTTATCTCATTCTCATGTTTAACGTTCTGTTGCTCAATGCAACTACACTTGGCAAATTGAATTCTGTGAATTCTGCCATTTGGCGAAGATACGAATTAATTCCCCTTTGCGATACATTTCTTAAAGCCGTTTTTGCACCTTCATTCACTTCCAACTGCCCTTTGCATCTTCTTCTGAGTCCCGAACTCCGGAACAGAACAATTTTCCAATCATTCGCAATTTGTGCTTCAAATTTCAAACGGCTCCGTGGTGAAACTCGCATTGAGAAGATCCGTAAAAACCGATTATCGCAGTATATCTAAATGATTCTGGAGCAATCGTCACTCGAATAGTTCGTATTATTACTCGATATGGACGAAATATCGCTATAAATTATTTAAGGATGCTTCGTGAAATAAAACGTAAGTTTCATCTTTCCCCTGGCGATCATTTCTGACGTCGCGATGAAACTCTTTGAATTCAGAATTATTTGTTTTTAAAACGTACGCCATCAGCCGGTTGTATTCTCACCTCTTAATGATCAAAAACCCAGGAGAAAAAGGGAGTTAGAAGCATTAAACAAGATTTATTTTCACAAATGAGCCACAAGTGTGAAAAAACGTTCAAGATAGTGGTGCATACGAGGCCCTCGGATATCGCTTTTCGTTCGATTAGGAGAAATTAGAGTTACTTAGCGTAATATCTTATCCTTGTAGCTTTCACACGGCCGAAGCCAAAAACGATGAAGGGTAAATTAAAGAGAAATTTCTACCTATATCGCGGACGGAAATCATGAAAATGCACTATCTATGGAGATGCTGGAATATTTTTCCAAACTGCCTCTTGGATGACTTCAGCCCCTAACTAAAAAGTTTTGAAACATTTGAAGTTGCGGAGAGAGGCCATCGAGCCGCATTCCAGCGCTGCTGCACTCGAGGCGAACACCGTTAGGCGCTACTAGAAATGGCGCCGTCCAAATGGAATTGTATTTTTGCATCCGATTAGAGCACGGACGCTCCTTCGAATAAGAGCGAATATCTCGCATAGAAACGATAATTAGACAGTTCTTCGATTTGGGATAGAGGGGAGTAATGAGCACCGATTGGGAGTGTGCTCCCACAGAACTCGTCATAGGGACATCGCTATCGGACGGATGCTGCGAATTCCCTCGAGGAATGCATTTTTCATTTCCGTCGGTTTTCGATAGAAGAATGTTTAGGAGGTTTCAATGCTGAGATCGGGAAATAGCGACACACGGAGGACCGACGGATGTTTTATCGAAACTTAGTCGATGTAAGTCCTTTCGGCGTGTGGCAGCAGGTTGTGACATCATCCAAGAGCCAATGGTCCATTTCTTCTTTTTCTGCATTCGTATGCTCCATCTACCCCTGCATTGCCTCCATTATTTTGCGCTCATCCTAAACGCACGCGGTGACTCTTCCATCCGTGATTCGTGCTGTTACTCGAATAACATATGAAAGTATTGCGTTATAATCGACCCCTCGAAGTTGTTGAGCCCTTTTATTTAGGTGCCGCCGAGGAAAATTCGGGAGGGAAAGAGAAGAATGAGTGACCGGACTTTGAATCCGAATGTTCCATTTGTTATGTCGTCAAAATCTAAATTTTTCGTGGTTCTACGTCCATTTTATAAAGCAATATTAATGAATTCCCATCTGAAACTGTCTTCACATAAGAATTTGTTATGAGTATCGTGAACGTAACAGGAAAGAGGCGTATTATTAGCTTCACAAAAAACTCAGCGAACCTGAATTCGGGGATTACATTGCGATGTGCCGCGCTGACGAATTATCCACCGAATTACCAGAATTACATGTTATTGAAGCAAGTCACTCAGATTCCATGCCAAAAAGTTGAGCAAAGACTCATCTTTGAGCTCAAAAACTGCAACTAATCAAAAGAGAAAGAATTGCACTAGATTACTGCGGTGCAGACCCTCAGTTTCTCCCAAAAGCCTCTCTATATTTGAACGAACATGAATGTTTCCCCGAAAAATCCGAGTTTTTGTGAAAATTTCTCAAATTCGACGCTCTGTATCTTTTTGATGCGTAGAAATATCGAAAAACAATAAACGTAGGCGTAAAATCCAATCATTTTGCAACAACTATGCGAATTTTCACGGTCCGTTCATCTCAAAAACCGATTTTGGCCTCTTGGCTTTATTCTAGCCCATTGTCCCAACTTTGTATGGGATTCTGTTGGAGATTTTTTCGGAATTCAAACGTTAGAAAGTAGAAGTCGATCGATACCCGATTTTTGGAGAAATATCTTCTTTTTTTAACAATATGGCTCCACAATGAAGTTTCTGAGAATCGTCTTTGTTTCTCTCGTTTTTAGTTGGAGTTTTGCCGAATTACCACTTTGAGGCTTTGGAAGAGTTCGGCCTCAATTGCACTTTTTTATTGTTCTCTCGAATGCGTCAAATTCCTCGGCATTTCCTTTAGAAGAATGCGACATAATTGAACGAGGTTAAAGTTATCTTTGATTGATCAAGAACTTTCTTACTGCATTGAGTCGTAGGTAAATCGTGCCCGAAATAGATCTTTTGCTGCTGATCATACTTGCTGATATGGTGAATTCAATGCGATATATTCGGTGATATTTAAATAGTTCTAGAAATCTTTTGAGGTGCGTGGAATGCATCTGAGAGTCACTTCCTCAGCAAAATCCACTTTTCGAAACAAATTTTCTGACGCTTTGTATATTCGACAAAATTACGCCTTAAATGTTGCCGAAACGACTGAATGGTGCTAAATTTTGATTTTTGGAAAGTAGTACAACGTGACAAGAGCTTTACGAAAGAAGTTATTCGTCTCAGAAAACGTAGAGAACATTCTGTTATTGATGGAATGTATTCTTTTCTAAATAAAACTAAACTCTTTCACAAAATTTTAACATGATCGCGCACGCGAACCTTATAACTCTTCGGTTCAGACGAGCACTTAGAGTATTATTAGTTAATAGACTTAATTCTCTTTACAAATCTCGCTTTAATTAATTCCCTTTTTTAAATTCGACACTGACTTCTTGAGCATTATATACTTAATTAGAGGTAGTCAAGCGCAGATGATAGTTAGATAGATAGATTAGTAGATAGTTGGGTAGATATATTCTCTACATTCACAAACCACAATTTTGAAACACTGAAGGGAATACGTAACACTGAAAGAATAGTACGGCCAAAATAGGATCTATTATTACTAAAAAGTACTGGTCGAAGTGACCTTTCAGCGTGTTACATCTTAGTAATGTTCCAGCACTTTAACTTCATGAACAGAACCTCTTTATTTTTCTTTGTCTAAGGATAGCGAAAACTCTATCTCTAATCTATTCTTGTCATAATTATTTTCATGACTGATATAAGCTGACTGAGTGATGAACTGTATGAGCGATGCCAAATAATGTCACTAATTAAGGTCTCTAATTATGGACTGACGAGAAAAGTGTACTCGCAAAGTAACTCTGCTTCAATTCCGTGGAAATGCTACGCTTATGGGATTCTGTCTCAGTGAGGACTACCTCAATCCTCATCTTGATTAGTAAGCCTCATTCCACTATTATGGCTAATATTGGAAGAGGGCGTTCGGGCTGAATACTTTACTGACAGATCTTAGTTATGTTTAATCTTCAAATTTGTAATGATTTAGTATACTTCTCCTCGAAGAGTAGCAAATCCGAGCTCATGTATTTTCTCGTCATATTCCATGGGGAGTTCATAGGAATACATGGGGAATATATAATCAGTGATAAGAAGATGATAGGTTATCATAACTAAATTTGTCGACATAAATGTCGCTTAAAAGCGTTATCTTGTAGAAGAAAGACTTGTCTCTTGTCTAGTTATAATTGTTTGTAGTGTTATAGGCAATATTGTAACTTTTAGTTTTATATGTTTTTAATTGCATTACTGTACATAGTAATTACTTGTATGCTTTCATTGTATGAATTTAATTGTAAATTATATGATTTAGTGCCTTTGGGAGGTTTTTGGGGGTTTTCCTCTCAACTGGGGTGAGGCAGGGTAATACATTCCCCTAAGAAAAGATGACTACCACCTGGCTTAGAGCCTACTTGTAGTCCTTATAATTAAATTTATGAATAAATGCTCTGTCTTACTTTACGAAAGATTTGGGATCTTAAAATTATCCCAAAGGCAACGAATAATGCAAACATCCATAATTATATATCTTTCATGAGAATCGAGCGTCTATGTGGTGATGTTTGATTCGTCATATTTCCGACGAACAGTCGAGAAGCGTGAGAAGGACCCGACGACAAGTGGCGAAAGTGTGTTGGTGAAATTGTGTGGGATTATCTTATTGTTTAAGCCCATTCCTTTGTTTCGGTGCGAGATCGAAAAGCGATTGTCTCCTCAGAATATCATAAACCTCATTCGTGTGAAAGAAATTCAATGAAAGCTGAGCGACGAGAACTGGGAAGGAAAAGACGAATTCGACATTTTGAAAGTCACTTTTTCGGCGAAAGGAGTGAAATCCACGAATGAATAGCTTTCGTGTAATTTTGTGTTGAGAAATTGAATATATTATGCCGAGTTATCATCTAAGGCCCTTTTTAGCAAATCAATCGCCCAGTGTATTCAGGATAATATTTATTTATATTATTCGCCATTTTACTTTTAATCGACTAAATAAACGAGGCGAAGAAATAATTAATTTTTCGATGCTTATTATTTTGTAGGTTGTCGACGGAATGAGAGTCGAAACGTGTTTCCTCAGTGGATTTTGTATTGCGTTCTTAACTTAAATGTCATTTCGAGCACTTGCCTCGTTTATTACTTCCCCTACATTTCTTTTCAATCTTTTCGTATTTTTCGCATTTACCAACTATTCCCTCGGTCTTCCTCTTTTCTATAACTATTCCCATTCTCGCATTATATTTAATGAATGTTATTTTGATGTTTTCCTCTCTTTTTCTGTTAATGATTTTTCGTGCGTTCTCTGCATATTCCAAGCGCATTCCAGACGTGAGCATTTTGTGCTCCTGATTTACTCCACGAGTTTCGTGAACACCGAAGTCCTTTTGAGAGACCGTCATTTACATTCGATGTGCTTACGATGTAGTCACGATTATAAATCATTTCTAGCGGAAAATATTGAAATTCCATGGAAAAAGATGATTGAGCGAATAATGTTCAATCATACCCCGACACACAATTGACGATTCATGTTGATTTTAAAGACATTTTTCCTTTAAAGAATTCAACTTGAAGTTCGATTATTTAAAACTCAAACATCAATGAGGGCTTACTTTGACCACATGAGTCGTGTCTGACTTGTCTCTACTGTTTAATCCTTAATTTTATTTCATCAAATTGCTCTTCCCGAGCGAATTCGAACAATGTAATTTTATCGAATTCATTTGAACTTCTCATTTTTATATAAATAGTACCAAATAATTTTATTGAATGTATATGATGACGTTAAAGATTTTTAGTTCCATTTAAACTGATAATAATCTGAAAGGGGTCTTTATCGACCCCTGATGTCGTTCGCGTGCTTCGAAGCAAAGCAACATCAATACGAAGGCGAAACAAATCGTCGCTTAGCAACCGTGTCCGCCGTGCGATTCGCCTGTTCTTCGTTTTACTCACTCAGGGGTGAATCTTATTTCGGAGCGCACTTATTATAAATAGACTTGAACTCTATTTCGTCGGGGTGACTTCGGTTGTATGAGAAAGCGGTGCCACTTTGCTTTTATATATATGTTTATTGTGTTTGCTAAAGACAGGGGGTGGCCACATTTTTCTACCGGAATTTAAATACGAAGGCCGAATGACCAAATCAAGGACGATTAACGGCGCATTCATTATGTTTATAAAAATGACGAGACCTTGAGTGTTTTCCTCGTTATAGTAAAATAAGTACAAAATCCTCCATTGACATTATGTCAGCATATCAAGAAATAATAAATATCTTATTCAATCATAAATAAATTTTTGACAAATTAAAAAATTTATTCTGGTAAATGCAAAAAAAAATAATCCTTTCAGTAAAATAAAAGGTTTGCAAACATAAACAACTTCTACTTATGCAAAAAGTAGTAATTCTTCGAATTCGTGTGTTTCTACATCTCCAATAATACATCTAAAAGTGTAGGGAGGTATTTACTCGGTTGGTCTGCGTGTCTCTGTATAGCGTATTAAAAATCACAATTTCCATTTTTAATTTTTGTTTGTAATTTTTTCGAGGAGTATATTTGTTAGGGATAATTCTGCGAACGTAAGAGGAAAATAAAATTTCTATTCTTTATTTTAATTTGACACATTAAAAAAAATACTTTCTCAAAAAATAAACCAAAATATTTCCTCTTCGTAAAATTAGAGCTATTCATATATTATCATTAGAGAAACCAAAAACATCCAAAATATTATGCTTAGTTTTCTACCATATTCGCAATGCAATCCAGTTTGCACTGATATGTGCACTGAATACTGTATTACTTTGATGGCAATTATATAGCAATGTTTATTTCAAAGATAGCATTATAGCAGTTTCATTCAGCTTCATCATCAGGTCAACGCCATCGTCGATCTTTATAATACGATGTGATTTAGAAAACGTGTTCCTGTGGAGGTTTTGTACATCAATAATTACCACAAAGTTACGCCTGACTCTGTGTATGTTTTTGGTTTGCAGGTCGACAGGAATGTTGTGCAATAATCTAATTTAAGGGATATGGCGCAATGGGGTTGACCAGTTTGGAGCATTATATTTAATTATTGAAAATTTAAGAGAATTAAGATCTGAGTTTAAAATATCAGATATGAAAGAAAGATCTGATTTTATTGAGATTTCATTAAGGGATCTTAGGGAAAGGTATTTGAATATATATTCTGTGGGTGGGCCACCCGAGATTTGACTACATTAGCAAAAATATCAAATATTTGTTTTAGTGAGGTAATATTTGAATTGGCTTAAATGCAGCAGATAGGAGTGCAATGAGAAAATACCAAAATTACAATAGACGTGAAGTATACTTAACATGTACTTAAATAAACTGTAAATAAACTATAAAAATATATACAAAATATTCTGGCCGGGTAGCCTATATGTTTATTGCAGCCTCCCGGTTAGAGGATGAAGATCCCGGGTTCGATTCCCGGCCCCGTCAGACTTTTTTCAAGTCCGTTTTTTCTTGGAATTTTTCCTGTGTGCACGCCCTTATGTGCAAAGTACCTTAACCCTTGTGAAATATACTTTTAAAGAATTTGGAATCTTCGACTCAGCGAAAAGGTTCCCTGAAAGAGCTTTCCTTACAGCATATGTGGTCAATAAAATTTACTTTTGGGTCCACTTCTACTCTTGAATGTCTTTTGACCCCTATCAGAGGAATGGGATTCGGACTGAATGCAAAGGAGTTTTGCTGATAGAAATTGACATAAAGCATATATCTGAGGACTTCATTTTAATAACCACCTCTCACACCATTTATTTATTTATTTGTTCAAATTACGCTGCGATTAGGCCATCAGGCCTTGTGGCAGCGGTTTAAATTTATTTTATAAGCATAATTCAAAATCTTCTGAAAGCGGAGACAATTCTCAAGGTTATCACTTCTGGTAAAACGTCTGCAATCGTCTACGAAGAGGGTGGACTTTAATCGTCGTTTTGTTGAACTCCCAAAGGCAATGAAAAATAACTTCGCATGCTTTTGACATTGATCGCATTACGCTGCAGCGATATTGTCGGGATGATCAAAATATTCGCTCATTTATGCCCAAATATGTTCTGAAGATCGCAAATTCTTGAAATGGTCCTCTTTCGCTTCCACAGAAAAGATTCCAAATGATCGCATACTTTTAATTCGGAGATGAGTTTTCGAGACATTTACGATTCACGGGATGCCTTAAGTAAACGGTTTGATGAAATTGATTCGTTTCGATGCATAAATGCCAAGGACGTCCTCATTTACGTTCAACGCTGAGATTCAGCATTCAATAGGATCTTCGCTCTGATACGGTCGTGAAAAAGCCCGCATGTTTTTCACTGAAAAATTTGCGTTGACGAGTTAAAAATGCGCCAAAGTATGGTTGAAAACTCAAAGTTTTTAAATGCTGAATAACAAAGCTCGTTTATTTTGCACTCTTACGGAAAAAAAATCCGCCTTATTTGGCAGCGGGAAAGAACAGGAGTTTTAAAGAGGCGTCACGAGCAAATACATAATTGGCATTCGGTGGGTGCATTCGGATAAAGCGGATTTCGGATAAAAGCGATTCGAATAAACGGGAGCTTACTGTACTGTTTTCTATTTCATGGAGTGATTCTTCGAAAAAGGTTTTGATGAGATATTTATTGCTCCTTATTTTGTGTTGGAGATTTATTTTTTAACCATTCTGTGTATTAATTTCTATTACATTATTTTTTATTGAGAAATTGACTTAAATTGCTATTTGTTAAAATTTTTCGATTTTAATCTGAAAATCGATTCTATATAATGCCGAAAATAAACTGCAACCACGCGCTAGCATTGGTGTAAAGTGACTAATCCATTGAGGTACTTAAGAATTTCATTAACAGTACTACTACAAAGTTTAACAATACAACTATTAATTTAACTTTGATAAATGCACATGAAGTGTTATAAACTTTATAATTCATTTTGCAGAATGATACCAAAATCTTTAAGAGATATTAGATTCGTCAGATATCTCGAAATTTGAGACTACGAAAATATCTTCTATCCTAGTTTATTACGCTACTTTCTGTCCTCATTTTGGTTTATACGGAAACTTACATTTTCGCTCTCCTGAACTATCTTTTTGGGATCTCATTGGTCCGCTGATCATCTTTTAATTGGTGTGGTTTTTAACGCCTAAAAGCACCAAAAGATGGCCGATAACGAAAGCGTTGAAACGCTCCAACGTTTACGTACACGACTGACGTAAGAAATATTTCTGTAAGAGAGGCGCACTTTATATAAATGGATATAATCACTTGGAAATGAGCCTTTGGCATTGAACAATCTAAGTTCTATAACGTATAAATTTAAAGATAATATTTTAATAATGCCCTTCGATCATTGCATAAAATAATTTCCTTGATAATTGGTGCATGACAAAGTCTAAGTAACGTCCGTTAGGTTAAGTCCGTAAGATGTATCTGTTCTTGAATGAAAAAGTTATTTTTGTTTAGAAAAATTGCTGTTCGTGAGTCTTTGCGGATACGCAATCCTGACTAATTTAGAATCGCTCTCCTGGATTCGGGAAATTTTAGTTTTACTTTTTAGTGTCATTCAAATAAAGACAAGATCTAAGATGAAATTAAGCTGTAATTATCAACTGCTAACCTCAAGTAATCCGAATGTCTTACGTCATCAAATAAATTGAAGATGAACTTTGAAATGGATATTAAGTACGAAATGATTGGAGTAGAAGCTAGTAATTGAGCGAAGCGTAGGGAGTGGATGGAAAAACAGATTCTTAGATCCATGGTAATTGCGTATGCTAATCATTGGGAAAGGACCAGTATATTATGAAGAAGGAGTGATTCTTCCTCTTGGAGTGTATTTTCCCTGGATTTTCTGTTCCTTGGGAAGTTGAGGTCCAAAAACGAGGTAATAAGAACCCAAGCAGTGGTTTTGGGGAAATGTCTCGGTGATTGTCTTCGACTCGTGGAAATTCTTTCCGCCGTATTTCCGGTTATTACGGAGATTGGGCAAATTTATGAATCGGGCAGTAAACTAGACTTGTATTAAATACGTGGATTGAACTCTGTTATGACTTACTGAACAACGGCGTTCTTACAACGATCGAATCCATCAAATTTATTTTGAGAAGTTCGTTTGAGATGACGGTTGTTCCTCCACCAGGAAAATAACTCCTTTAACAGTATATTAATCAGACAATATATTGTTAGACCTTATCTGCTGTGGGAGACATTAACAAAAATCAGAATCTTTGGAACTCTCTCGCTGTTCAAAACTTAAATCTTAAATTAAAAAATATATTTTGGAGGAATGTGGAACGTAAGGAGGAATCGCCGGTTAGAGAACCGATTTAATACCACACACATATCGCATATCAATAGAATATGGAATATATTATAATATTAAAATAAATAAAAAATCAATAACGAAGAGGCAATCCAAGCGGACTAATTGTCGGGATTATAGGCGAGGATTCTAGCAGCATTTGTTTCATTTGATAATTTTCCTCTTTTAGTCATTGGCAATGTTGTAAGCCATTGAGAGGGATATCTATTGTCCTGGAAAATCACTTCTTCTCTGGAATCCTACTGATGTCACAGAAGTACGCATTTACTCAGTTATTAAATACAACGACGCTTAAGTTTCAAGAGTCAGGAATTGGTACGCGTTAATGAATATATAGATATTCAACGTCGACGACTACAAACCAAATGATCGTCTTTGCGTTATAAGTTAAATTGAATGTTGGAGTTGAGAACGTTCTCTTTAATCTATAATTCTCTCCGTTGACAAATCCTCAGCGTTGGCTTAAGACTTCTCTTCCGCAATATAATTAGAATGGTCCTATTTCAGCGCCCGCATTCGTGAGCGACCCTTTCGTAAATGCGGGCCTTCGTTGCGATTAATGAGACCAAATGGCGCAGATGAAAGATTGTGGAAATTTCGAGCAGAAAGAGGAAAACTCGGTAAAATTTCGTCTCCGAAATATCAGTGTGGTTTTGCAAGGCATTCAGATGAAGATTAGCGACATCGCATTTATTCTGTTGAGAAATACGTTAGCTACACAAAGCTTATGAATCGTTACTTTTATAAATTTAGATGTCCTTACGTGGATATATTTTAATGATACACATATACATTTTTTGAATTCCTATATTAGAGAAAGTGAGCTCCGTAGTACGGTAATAGTGTGATGAACAGATAATCCTCAGATCTTTCTCACATTCTTGTTAAATGAGCGGAATGTTTGATGAGAGAGCAAATGTCCGGACGCTTCAAAAGGCCTTTTAAGATGAATCTGTATTATAATTTTAATATTTCGTAATTAAGAGAGTTCAATGCTTTCAGAAAACTGACCGATAATCCATTTATGCCGCAGTTGACGAATAGAGTTGGTATATTGTAAAGTTTCCTCAATTAGACTATTTAAGAACAAAATCTGAATCTAAAACGAGTTAATCTCTGCCGGAAAATAATTATGGATGGATTTTCGAGAGAATGCTTTTTGAATTGTATGGCAGCACTCCCGCATTGCCCGGAATCCGCTAACTCTGATACCATGGAATCCCGCATTTCCGGAATTGGCGCTGTAGAACAGTTATGCGCTCCCATTTGCGTGTGGGAATACATATTCGTTCGTAATGAATTTCACCGCTAATCTTTAATAGATTTCATTAAGTGTGAGAAGTAATTAAAATATGCGAGTGCCTTGTTTTACGACTCTATAGGTGAGACGGTGTTATTATCGAGGCCAAATTACGTGAAATTCTTCATCTTCGTAAACTATAACTGCTCCAGAAATCCTTTGGTGAATTGAATATTATATTTCATCAAGTAATGAAATTTGGAAGGAATCGAGGCATTCGTTGGTTTGGTTGAACAAAATCAATTTCTTTATTATAAGTAGACTGCTCATTATTTACATAGTTATTTCTTGTAATATAATTAACTAAAGTAATTAAAAAATAACTAAAACTAAAATTGAAATTGACCCTGTAGGTAACAGAAACCGTACAAGGCAATGTGAGATATAATTGATTTGTAATTTATAATCTAGGAAAACGACTGGTGTTTTCTGGTTCGGAATACTATTGTGATCTCATATTCGTCTGAATGTTTCCGTAAGAAATAAAGTTTAATTCTTTCTCCTCTGGGCCTTCTTTCGCTGTAATGAGTTATTAGGAAAGTGTTTTCGAGGACGATACAAGTTCTACATAAAGATGGTTAGAGATTGATATTTTATCATTTATTATAGATTGAGGGTACAGATTCTTTTCTAAAATAAATTCTTTGATATTCGACTCAGTAGATAAAAATCAGAACCGCAAGGAAGTCGCCTTACCTTTTTTCGGGGGTCGGCGATTCTAAAAAGAAAAATTGAATTTAAAAATAGGTGATCAAATATTACCAATTTAAGTAATTTATTAGTGCCTTGGAAACACGCGAGATATTCAACGTAATGAGTGGGCGGAATCTTTTTATGCGATATTGGGGCAAAACTATGGAGGGTATCGCGAACGGTAATAGAAAATCTAAAATGGGTCGCGATTCAAAATATAGTAAAGACAGATGCCACCGCCATAAACAATGCGAACGCATTCTCCAAACAGTTAACAAGAACTCCCTATTTTCGTTCCTATTTCCCTTACCACGTCATAAACAATCATGAAATAAAATTAATGTGTTCTATCCTCAGTTTGTGGAATGCGGTATAAACCATCGTAAACAAAACACTAAGTAACTTCCACAAATATATTTCCAACGACCGGTTTCGTCAACGAGTTGACATCTTTCCGAATATCTGAAAACTCGTTGACGAAGCCGATCGTTGGGAATATATTTGTGGAAGTTACTTAGTGTTTTATTTAAGATGGTGTAATCATGAAATCATGAACTCTGTAAAGCCCCGGATGATATCTAATGATGTCGTATTCAAAGGTCACTATAAATCGTCAAATATCTGTTCCTCGTTCAGATTGAGCGTCCTCGTCTCCTCTTATTTATCAATTATACATTCCTGCAAAATGCGCTAATATTTTCAATATCGGAGTTGTTCGAAATTCATCTTAATTCTGTAATATTGTAAAGCGTAAATATGTGCGACTAAGAAAGTTGGCAATGTGAAATTGCTCGATTTCCAAAGAATAAAGAATAAGTATTCATTATTCAATTATTTTTCTAAATATCCTCACAAAGTTACATTTATAAGTTAATGAAAAATCGTCGTATCCATAAATATTGTTATTACCCGATTTATCGATGTAAAACTTTGCACTTTCGTTTGTTTTATTTTTTATTTCGTATTTACAAACAAAATCTCGTTTCCAATTTTATATTTTTCAAATATTGTTATGCGGATTCGCAGTTTCATTCAGAATATGAAAGCAAAATAATAAATAAATAGACTAAAACGAAGAAGAAGTCTCAAATAATTCGTGGGAAAAGGGGTTGCAGGTGATACGGCTTTGAAGTTAGTACGATGTTTATGAGATAAGCTTTTCACTTGGCTAAATTTAATATCTAAATTTCCATCATCATCGTGGGATCACATTTTTGATATCATATGATAATTGCGTAAAAAACACATGTTTTACACTATTCCTTAGATACAATGTTCATATTTTTCAATTCATTGTTTGAACAATATTATGAAAATAATTTTTTATACGTATTTAAAGTTTGAAAGACTTGTGAATAAAGATTTCAAGATGTCAATTTCCAGAGAGCGGTTGGGTGATAAAAAAGAGGTAATTGAACGATATGTGGATCTTTTATTATACTTTATCACAGAAATTTAATCTCTAAACTTGCGGTAAATTCAAAATAATAAGCTCGTAAACAACGGCGCTTAGAGGGTAACAGAATGACTCTCCCGGAGGAGATTACGAACTGCAATCGAATCTGAAAACGAAAGGTTCGATGGATTCGACGCCTCATCGCCCATCGGCGATTTATCTTTAATTTTCTTACCATGTTTGTGTTCATACATTTGGTTTCGTCTACTTTTGGAACTTCTTATACTCACTGATTTCTGTATGGTTTTGGAATTTATATCGCGGTGTTGTTATAAGTTGGAACCTAATATAACTTTGAATTAAACTAAAATTCTTCAATATTATTCGCAAAATTGCATAATTATTTCATTCATAAATTGTATCTTTCATAGATATTCACAAACAACCATCGTCATTGGTGTCATATACATACATACATATACATACATATACATACATACATATACATACATACATATACATACATACATATACATACATAAATATACATACATGTATATATATATATATATATATTAAAGGTGTGGAAGAGGGCTTTCAAATCAAAGTGGCGATGAACCGAGTATCCCTTGAGATTCGGATTCCCTGGACAGCGGCCTAAAGAACGCGTCCTTGGAAATTTCCAGTTAAAAAACATCGCCAGAGAGAGAGAGAGATACCCATTCATCAACATTCCCTATTACTTGAGAGAGTTTTTTTTGTGAAGAAGCCCTATTGGAGGGACTGAAATTGGTCAGAGGAGTTTCCTCTCCGTTTGAGCCCCTTTCAGTTTATTGATGCACTGTCGGGGTGATTTTATTCCGCTTCTACTTTTCATTAATATCATCGTTGAATTATACCGATTAATGCTTGGTGTAAAGCGATGATATACCATGAGGATGACATGTTGTGAAGATGACACGAGTAGATTCATTAAGAAATAGTTGACTCAGAATCTCAGCATTTTCCAGATAGATTTTATTATAAAGACTGCTTTCGGCTAAGACAGCCATCCTCGCAAATGGTTTCGTTCTTACAGAAATGAATGACAATGAAGAATCGGATATTTATCTCAATGTGAGAATTCCAACGGGAGAAATAGAATCAAAAATGACAGTAATGTAATTCATTATCATCAAGTATTTCTATCTTTCGATAGTTTCATGGTACCTGGAACTCCATGCGCTTTCTCTCATTTCTGCATAATTTATCCTTCACAATAGATCACCTTAATTGCCTTACTTGTATTGCCATGTATTGTCCATCCCATTGAAGCCTACCCTTTCTTTTCCCTCTAACATTTGACCATTTTTCTGTCCCCTGTCGAACTACTTGCCTTAAAGCTTTCTTCTCGCATCTTTTCCAGCACCTTTTTCTTTTGGTTTTCCTATCAGCCTAACTTGCTTCTTTCATTCAAATATAAAGACAATCTTTCCAACTTTGGTTTCATTCTTTGGGCGAATTTTTTCGTCATCCACCTCTTCATGGACGGAATTTCATTCTTAATTTTCCATAAAACGTCATCAACCTGTGAAATCATACCCATTGCTTTCGATGTTCATCTTAAGAAAACAAATTTTCCAAGAAGCTTTGCAGGTGCTTGAAATTAAAACTGATTGAAGTTATTATTTTGGTCCTATTTTAGTTTGGAATTCTAATTATTATAAATTTTTAGGGTGCGGTATAGAATAATTTGTGTACGAACTCACAAATGCTAAATATTCATTTGTTTTCGTTCGTACAAATCCTGGCAATTTTAGCAGAATTTAGTTTATATATTAGTCATTGGTTTCATCCGATTTTTTATTGTTTCAAACTGATCGAAGGTGATTCTATTCTATGAACTACTGCTATTTGCGGTAATTATTGTTTCTCCCCTTTCATCACACATGCGTGATCAAAGGATTGGTTTGTCGTTCCACTGTACGGATCGTCTCGCTCCCTTGTCAAAACTTGAATAATAAGCTTCTATTGTTAGTCCAACAGGTCTATAATTCCACTTTCACTGCTTTCAGGAGTTCTTTCTATTGACCTTTCTTTCTCCTCCGATAGACTTCAATAGTTCCATCCTTCTTTCTCACATCACTTCGAAGCCCTTCCTTGTTTTATACGTTAATCTTAAGAAAACATTTCAACTAATTGTGAAATCAATGGAAACTGAAACTGCTGCTAAAATAACTCCTTAAATAGTTCTTTCGGAGAAATGACTTCTCTGCATCGGAATCATTTGGATTATGTCGTTGACTATATCAAAGCTGATTCTCAACGGAGAAATAAATATTAATAACTACCGTACTAATTGTGAGTAAGGTGTTTATAAGACCACCTGTTAGTTTGCACAGATCAATTGGAGTTATCACTTTCGATGAATTCCTTTCCATAAGATATATCGTCTTGTAGAATTTTCATCTCAATTCCTGTGTATTATTTTGCTCGTACTATGATATCCTAAGTTTTTTCAATATTCTTCAATCTAATGGTTATTATTCGACGTATCTAGAGACAGAAGTAATTATTAATTCATTTTTTTATGAAATCGATGTATTCGATCGTATCTGTGTTATAAAAATGAGTTAACGTCTTAAACTAGCATTTAGAAACTTAAAACCAAATAAATAAAATTAACTTTGATTTACATAAAAACTAAGTGTTTCACAGACTATCTTCTAAAAGGTTTTGAGTGTTTTTTTAAAGTCAAATTATATTTCTAAATGAAGATAACATTTTTATATAAAATGTATTCATAGGAATAAACTGGCCTCGAAATATCTATTTCTGATCTAAGTTACCGCTGTTCGTTGATTCTCTGTGGGAAAATTAGCACGTTTAAGTTATATATTAACTATTAGTACGTATACTGAATATACGAATCTTAAGAACTTTTAGTAAAAGATGCAATTTACTTCGTTTTAATTTCTCACGAACTCGTGTTCTTGATCTTCAATCTCTGTCCCATGTGAATGCACATGAGGTGAGTTTGTCCATCGTTTTCGTTACAAAACTACTTCCGGACTGCACGCCATCTTTTTAGCTTCCACGGTTTTATTTTCAACATTACAAAAAAAAGCTTTGCGTTTCCATAATTATTTATCGGTATCAAATTTTTCCAGCATTCACTTTTCAAGCTCTCTACCATTGCATTAGTGACTCATTATTTCGTCGTATTCAACCCGAATCTATATTCATCTCCTACACTATGAACTCTCAAAAGTGTTGGAGAGGGAATGAGGTATATTATGGAAGGTGAGGAGTGAGTGCCTTCGCTTAATCCTCTGAGCCAGAATCTGCACCATGGATGACGTTTCTCATGGCAGTTGAAATTACCATGACATTACATTGCCATTACCATGACGATGGCATTATCTTGCATCGATCAAACTTGAACAGTTTTCATTTCACAATTGACATGAAAACTATAATATTTACCACGACTTGGTAATGCTAACAGGAAACGCCAGTAAATATGAAATTGTAGAGAATATGGGAAAAAATAAGCATTGTAAGGGTTAACATTGCTATTATGATTCCCTTCTGTTTTGTTTTCGTATTATGAGTTGGATTAAACTCAAATTTACTTTACTTACTGCTTACTTAATTAAAGTTAAATAAATTATAGTAGCCACATTGTCGAATTAGAAGCAGTTAAAATAATGACAAAAATAAAAATATTGTCCAGTGATTAATAGTCATGAAATTTACAATCGGCCGGTAAGTTAGTCGAAATTTATAATTTAAAATAAATAAATAGTTAAAATAATAACTATAACAATTAAAATATGACTGAAAACTAAAATCCCTGTCTCGAGAACACGTTAATAGTTTTTTAAACAGTCCAGTTAATCTGAAAAAGGAGAATTATAATCTTCGGTACAATTGTTTTTCTGTAGTGGAAGGCGTTCTCAGGAAGGAGATCGGTCCAGACACAACGCCAGAGGGCAGGCCGATCGCATACCAAGGCCCACCTTCCCTCCCAAAACGAGCTCACTATCGCTATCAATTTGTTACGACGGAAAAAACGTTGGTAAAAAGTTTTCCATTAAGCGAAGCAAATGCCGACACATAGTCTAGTGCTCAAGTCAAGCTCTAGTGCTTGTAGATGAAGTCTATGAGAAGACGGATTCCGTATCTCCCGAATCTCCGTCGAATCGCGAAGAAACGCATTTAAGGGATTCATAACTCAAAGACGTGAAAATTTGACGAAAGGAATATGTCCGCCCTTATTTTGTAATTCGAATGAGTATTCCTAGATCATTACGAATTCTGTTTCATCAAGAGAACTGAATTTGGATGGTTAGATTGAAAGAAAGGTATTTTACCGAAAGTAGATTTAAATGTCTTGCAACTGAAATATAAGATAGTGGACGATATATCGTAGGTAAGATAGAGGACATCATTTAGGCGACTCGATCATATCTGAGTTCTGTTCTATGAGAGCATTTTGAGTTTAATAATTTGGTTATGGTGAAGTTCGCAGCCTAATGCATGCTGCATTATAACTTTAATGTTCGCTATAAATCAGTGTATTTGTTTGTACAGTTGCGTACCAACGTAACTGATTTATATTTTTTCTATTTATTTATCGAAAACATTAACAGACTAAGAGCCTGTCGTCAAGACAGATATCTATAATTACAGCAAAGGAATATTATTACTAAACAACAAAAAAGCAGCTTCTGGCTATAATCATAATTATTATAATAATCCTATGGTGAAGTATGAAGTCAGGTGCATCGCTGCGTGGAATTCTTTCTAATGTCACATTAAAGCATTCTAACATGAAATTAATTCTACTATTTATCCTCTCTGTTGAAACAGCAGCAACGATTCATTGCAACTTTAGATAAAAATGGTAGTAATTTGACCTCTAGTTATACGACATAAACTTAATGACAACAAATATACAAAATGTTAATACCAAGATGATCAAATTACCCATTTTCCGTGCATGAAATGGACCCTCATCTCTATTAATTCAAGTCCTCAATGCAACTGAATTGATCCCAAGGAAAAACAGGCTTTTTTGAAGTCCGTTCGGATTTTTCCTGGGTTGCGAGCGATGAACCCTTTCAATTGTTGAGAAATTAAGATTTTTCAGTATTCTTCCTCCATGTAATATTTCTATTCTATTTTAAATTGGGTTTTGATGTGTTTCGTTTTAAGTTATGGTCAATGCCAACGATACTATCAGTCTTTATGAATCCATAAAAACCTCCACGAGGAGTACACTGCCAACTGCGATATTTCAGTCTACTCATATAAATTGGTTCAACTGGAATCAACGACATCGATATCATTGAATTATTTCACACAAAAATTGTGGTTATCCACAGAAATAGTTCATTTTCAGGTCATCAACAAGTATTATGTAATGCGCCATTAATCCCTGGAAATATCTCTTTACTTAATAGAATTTCCAAGAAAGACAAATTCCTCCCAGAGTGCTCTTTCGTCGTCCCTGCAAAAGGATTTCCACTATCATCACTCCGAAAGGCTCCTATCGGAGATATCAACGATGTCCTCTTGCGCCTCAGGAATTCATATTTCGTTTACACCATCGTTGCTTTTATGTCTCTTATTTCTTTTTCAGATCGAACAAACAGTAATGAGCTTGCACAGTGCTAGTGAAATAATCTTTCTTTCTTTATGAAATCACGTGACTATTCAATCCCAACTTCTCGATCAAGAGGGGTGATAATTCCTTCTGTGTTAACATAAAAAATGCATCGATTTGCATCTTCTCTACGAACGCAATCTGATGAAATATATATTTATTTATGAGAGGGCAGGCTTATTAGCACCGATCTCTTAGTTGTCCATAGGATGCGATCAGAGACCTTCAATACTTTCCTACAGATATCTCGTCTGCTTCAGTTTGCTACTCGGGTGTGGAAGTTTGGGATTGAGTCTATGAACTGAGTCAATTTCGTAATGAGCTTTCATCGTCTCCTTCAGATGCAAATCTCGGAGAATTCAAAAACAGAAAATTTATTCTGCTATTATTATGTCTACTCGGGAAAAATTATCATTTATGGAAGAATTCGTCGTCACTCGTTGGAGGAGGCAATGAATTAAATTCTGCTCAATTTTGAGATAAACATTGAGAGGGGTGGTGACCGAGTGGGAGGAAGGCCGGTGCACCGAGGTCACCCAGAACAAGCGCACGAGACCCGTTTTTCGTCTCATTAATTAATATCCTGGCTACAAGTGACGGCGTCATCTCTGAAGTCCAATTTTCTTATATTACCTTAGGTAACCTGTAATATAATTCCTAAAAAAGTGAACAGGCTTGCATTTGGCTATTAGCCACGGAGGGCGTTTTGCCGAAAACAGTTGGAGAAACACAATGTCAACAACTTCTAAGGTCATAAACATCATTTCCGAAATATTTGTTCTTCAAATTAAATTGATCAAATTGTCTTATTACACCAATAAATGTAAACATTTTTTCTTGCCTTTTTTACTTTGATCACCCAGAGGTTATTAAGATTTTCATCGGTATTTGGTAATTCTATCTCTTATCTTGCCCATGCAACATAACACGACTTTTCCTAATAAATTCCTTAAGTATCAAAAAGAAGTTACAAATATCATAGAGTAAGGAACTATCCTTACCTATGATCCTTACTCTATGATAATATATATTGGTATCATGTCTAGATTATGACCGGATTTGCAAGAAATATCTCAAACAATGCTAACGATAGCAAATAAGTTATGCAAATCGAGTAAGTGTGGATATTACAGTTCTACATTGGAATTTGTTTGCTATTTCATATCATGTAAAAATGGGAGGCTGTTAAATTATAGAATGAACGAAGGACCAAAAACATCGGAAAAACTTAAATGATACGGCGATATGCAAATTTCGCTCCCAATAGAAGCATCTTTATAGCCCTTTGGAAAAGAGAGTGTCCATGCTTATCTTATTTTAAATCTTCTTGGGAAAATATTTTTATTAATGCAGTAAAAATGAAGATGAAGAAAAATAAAGAAAAAAGTTTCGAGCATGGAAATATCAGGTATCTGCAAATATCAGGTATCTGCGCAAGAATTAAATTAGTTATATTTATGAGGATTATTTAAATAGAATTCAAAAGAAGGGGAGAAAATTATAAGTTTAAGCTTAGAATTGGATCAAAAATAAGAATTGGAAAGGAAGGGGATGCAGGAAAAAATATAACTTTAATTGAATATCGATTTGTCCTGAGAAAGAATTGAAGAGCGAGAAATGGCGAATCATATACAAGTGATAACTCCACGATAAGTTGAGTGCTACTGTTTGTATTAAAATATTTCGTTGTTGTATTTATAATTCGCCGATGATAGCCGTATTCTTTTTCTCGATATTACCGTAGGAAAAATACTCGAACATCGAGGAATGGAATGCGGTAAAAGACGTTTGCTCCCTCCTCAAGCCGCGCATTTTATGTAAATCATAAAGTCGCTCTCAAAATGGCTAGATTAGATTGTTGTGTGCAACACTTCCATTCGGGAAATCACAAAGAGATCTTTCTCCTGTATCTTCACCGTGAAATTAGGAATAGCAATTGCGAGGATAGCAATTGATTATTCGTGATCGTTGCGGGGGTTAATTTAGCCGATGGTCATCCTGAACTTTCTTCCTTGCTTTTATCTTATTCAAGTAGTCCCTGCCTTTTTTCGGGTGAATTTTAGTTGTAATCAGTTGCAGTCAGTGTCAAAACAATTTCAATGAGAAAAGACCGGTAAAAATTGCATTTTGCAGTCTGTTTCATAGTGATTAACAAAGATAAAGACTACATATTTAAACAGCGGAAACTTAAATAAAGTAACACAGAATGACGAAAACTATTAACATACATAAAAGAAAACAAATAAAGAAGACAAATGGAGTAAAAAAACAAAGAATAACCTTTTAAACCTTATCAATAAGCCTGAGCGAAAGACGCTTTGCATTGCATTGTTTGCCATGTAAACAAACCCATAGTAACGAACTTTATTGTTATTGTGAAGTTTATTCAATAACTTCACGAAAAAATTATAATTAAATAATTATTTTGAAATAAATACGCATATTTTAAATTTCAAATCAACTTCCAAATAAAACGTTGAAGAAATATTAATCATGTTCAATATAACATTACTATAAAATGGTATAAATTAAAACGACATTTTAACGTAAATATGTCGCAATAACCAGAAAATTGGTTAATTATGATACGACTCCCAACAGTGGTTGATATCGAAAATTGTTTCAAATAAAACTTAAAGAAAATTACATTATTTGTAACATTAAAATAAAGAAATTTTGCAAAACCGGAAACGAGCTTCGAAAAATAAAGCTCAACTTCCGGTGAACCGATTTACTCCAAGAACTAATCAACTCTAACAGCTCCTACCAAAGTGCTATATATGAAATTTGGTGTTGATACGACAAATAGTTTTCATGTTAGAGCGCCCAAATGAACATAATCAGTAACTTCTGGTTTACCAGTATTTCACGAATAAACAATCAGCGATACAAAATAAATGTTTTATACAAAAGTTTTCGTAAATTACATTTTCTAAAACCTTTATCTATTATATATAGATGCTTCTCCGGATTCATTCATGTAACTAGATAGATAGATAGATAGGGAGGATACAAATGCACAGCGTAAACCACAAGCGTGATTGAGTTGAAATTTTTACGACGTATTGGCCATAACGTGAAACCCCCAGGAAAAAAGCGACTTTCATCCTTATTGTCATGGGTTCGATTCCAGAAGGCCCCAAAGTCCCGATTTTCTCCATAAAGATACATGGTGGGGATTTTCGAAAATTTTTTTGAGGCACTTCCCGGAAAAGTAGGGAGTTGAAATTCGAAGGATCGCTAGAAGCCGTGCATATCCAACGAAAATCATTAAGACATCATCGATGATTATCCTTGGTTCGATGCTAGGTTGGGGTAAAAATCGCCTGTTTAAAATGTATTGTTGCGATTTTTAAGATTTTTTTGGCCCCTTTCCCGACGGCATGAAAACTTGAAATTCGGCATGTGGTTAGAGACCATAAATACATTTCAAAAACACGTTTTAGATTTCCTTGATCGTCCTTGGTTCGAACCCAGAGAGCCATTACATTCGTGAAAAGTAGAACGTCGTTTGAGGCAGTTGCAGCCAATATTTCTGCTTGAATTTTCACACATAGTTTAAAAGTTTGCGTTGTACTGCATAGAAACTAAGACCCGGGTTCGATGCCAGACGATTAAATTACAGCGTATTTTAAGAATATTTTGAATTCTTTTTTTTATTTGAGAATTTTCCCGATATGATGCAGATATGAAATTGGTGTTGTCGATCTGCTTGCAGTATGCAAGCTACATTTTACTCGTATATAATAGTATATTCCTAAATTTCATATTTATGGAGATATTATGCAAAAACGGAAATACGCTTCGAAGAATAAAGCTCGACTTCTGGTTGACCAATTTAGTCCAAAAGCTAATCAGCTCTGACAGCCCCAGTCACAGTGCTATTATTTATGAAGTTTGGTATTGATACGGCAAATAGTTTTCACGTTAGAGCGCCCACAATCACACACACAAAGACACACACACATACACACAGATATAATTCCGAAAATGGTCAAAACGTGTTCTAGAGACCCCAAAAGGTGTATTTCGCAGGAAAGATAGTTTAACTCCTGGATAAAACTTAACCTGCAGTCGAGAAATCGGCCATTAAAGGCACATTCAGAAAATTAAATAGTTTCTGTTTTTTTTCTACTAAATTAAGACTTTAAATCGTAATTTCTCTACTGTACGTGGAAAATAAATAAATCCAAGAAAATTAACGGCCGCGCAGACAGGACTGCAGAGACATCTACCGGCGTTGAAGATAACGAATTACTTCATGGTAGCTGTTGTTACTTTGACTGGAAATTCAAAGTCTCCTTTTAAGCGTCCAATGAGTATAGTTTTAATCATCAATTTGTTAATAAGACTGCATTAACTTCTTGCTTGAAAGGTTTATGCAGCTATTAAGTATCTGATTCTTATCTTTCATGCTAAAATGACTTTTTCAACCATTCCTTATCCTCGTATTTAAATCCTTTCCATCACTTTTTCCTTTGGGTGGAGTATCATTCGCCTTCACCGTTTCATCTCAAATTTGTTTATTTCGTCAATATCAACTTTTTTTGATTGACCTTCATAAATTTAGTTATTCCAATTTTGAATAAGTTCTCCGAGAATTATGAATCCGAAGAATATACATAAATAGTCAGTGTGCAATGTATTCCCCATTAACTTTGTATACAAGTTTGTTTTTCATCTTATTTTGTCTTTGCTCCTCAACACCGAACCAAGTGAAAACCACAAGAGTGTGAGAAATGGCGTTCACCCCTCTATTAAGTTAAGTGGTGTACTGCATTCGAAGTAAGTTACTCCCCCCCCCCTTGCCTTGTAAGCCTCACTTTCGCTTTCCGTAGCCAATGGTGGAGGACCTTCTAGCTGAATAAATTGCAGAGAGACAATCGGAGAAATTGATATCAGGAACTAAAGATCCTTATAATGTGACCATTACTTAATTATGGAGACCTACGATCTAATTCATAAGTTGCAGTATTTATGAATGGCGTTTGAGAAGAATATCGATTGACTTTCCTTACCTTTAATCGCTCTACACTTGTCGAACACTATCTCTTTCATTTTAAAAATCTCTATCGTGTATCAGTGATTGAATAGTTTAATATTATTCCGAAATGTTTTTATTTAGGATAATTTTATTATGATATAACGTTCGGATTACATGAGTGTTTCTTAAACTGATTCTCAGGCCAGTTTTAAATTGCATTCAATAAATCGTTCTATCCCATCGAAAAATATTTGAATTTATGAAAATTTTCAGATCCAAAGAATTTCTTGAAGCGATACTTCTTGCTGCAGGTAATGGTTTATTCAAATCACAAAATGTATGCTTGAGCATTGCTCAATACTGATGTGAGAAGATAATTTTCTGACACCTTGCGATTTTACAACGCTTAAAAAATGCATCGAAAAATGTTGAATTAATCTCTACCAATTCAGGGAAAATGTATGTCTTCTTCATCATTTATCATCATCACCATTTACCGATTCCTCAAATGAATGCCTTCAAGTTCAATTCGAAATCACCGCCTTGTGTTCACTCCTTTCCAGTGGCGCTTCCACGCACCGTTTATGAGAACCTCTTCCGCACTTGTATTAGTTCTCTCCGCATCCACTAGCAGCGCTCTGTCGCGCGGTACCAGAGGAATTTTCTGAGTTGATCTCGTCAATCGAAATCAGTGTGAGGCATCTTAATTTACAGATTACTTCTACATTAATCCACTGCGAACTGAGTGGCTGAGCATAATATATTAGCTACATTTATCAGCTATTATATCGTCGGGTAGTTTTCGTGCTAATTATAATAATTAAGCGTCGTTTATTAGGGCGAGACTGAGACTAACTAAACTAAGTGACTTCTTGCATCGAACCCTTAATGGAGAATCCATATTAATAAGTGATATTTAAATAAGGAAATACAGGGTAATTTTAGTCATTTTTGTGAGAGATGCGTGTGGAAGTTTGGGATCAGTTTACGAATGTCAGAAATAAGAAAAATTCGATGCCGAAAAAAGGTGTTTAAGCAAAGAAATAATTCATAGAAGACGATGAGGTAACACCGCTTTCTTGATACTTTCCTTTTGTCTTTTTAAGAGTGTGTACGATCAAATTACAGTGGTATATACACTTTGCATATAGTTAACCCTCTTTTCGATTCTCCGATTGGGAAATTTGCCTTTTCTATAAACAGAAGGATCGCTCGCCAATGATTGTCAGCAGCAGATAAACATTGCTTCGGATTTGGAGACGAAAGTCAAATTAACTAATATTCATTTTATTCCCTCAAATAAATCAAGGAATACATCTAATTCAAATAATTAATTTCTGATTCATAGAGAAAATTGTAAAATGATTGCAGTCGTGATACTTTGTAGATTAAAGCCGAGATATTCTGTAATAAACATCTTCACCCTTAATTTTATCGGACTCAATGAGAAAAAACGTGAAATACTGCTCTTCCCATGCAACTTTAAGTTAAGAGGGTCTCCTTTTTGTATTTAAAACGTTTTCTATGATCTGACATTAAAGTCGTTAGCCGGTTTGCACCTTCCCGCCAATAGTCTTTGAGAGGGAATGAGGCTTACCAGGATAGATGAGGAGTGGGGTAGAAAACTTGTAGATAAGTTTCAGGTGGACAAAGTCCACTTCCGTAGCATTCAATAAGTAGTTGAATAGAACCTTCGTAGATTTCTTCGCAAAGCCGCGACATAACCTGCCTCATGATGTTACTTTGCTTCCGAGCCTGAGTCGAGTGTTGAATTTATTCTATGGTTATGTAAATTTTTACTGTAGAATAGTCAAGTTTTGTTTCTACAAAACCTGGTATTATAATTTATAATTAGCTTTACTTTCTTCCAAAGACGAAGAATTCCAACATTTGCTACTATATAAATGCTAATATGTAAAGGCAAATAATTATTTGCATTTATGTAATAATATAATCATATTATAATCAATGGATTACTCCTCTTTAAAATGTTGATTCAATTTTTTATTTTTTTTCAATTTTTTTCTTATTGTCTTTGTCCAATGTCATATAAACTCTATGTATTTTATTATTTTATTCTTTCTCAACCTTAATGTATTCAATCGTTTTATTATTCTTGAAATATTCTTATGTGTTTTATTTTTATTTTTTTATGCTACAATTATTTAAACTTAGATTTAATGTCATTTGTGAAGATATTTTATTTGATTTGATTGCTTGTAGTGAATGTGTATTGTCTCTTTTGCTTAATTTTTATCTAACCTCTGCTTTTCTTTAATAATTCTTTTTATTCACCTTCTTCACAACATATAGTTTTTTATCTTTATGTTTCGCCGGTTTTTCACACTCCCCTTACTGTGAGTGTTTTCCTGCAGTGGACATTTTTTTCCTGAGCCCTCAGCTTAGGTTTTTTAAAATCTACATACTTGTTTTCTTCTTTTGCAATCTATCTCTTTCTTTCTGTTTCGCATAAGACGATGGGTTAGGTGTAAGAAGTGACTTTCTAGTCTCAAACTCGCCCGAATAAAGGCCATTTATTGTTGTTATTATTCATTGCTGTACTAAACGAAATTGGCTCATGCTTAAACTAAAAATGCTACCCTTGAAAAAAATCACCTTTTTATAAACGGCGTAGAATACCCTCGTCTCTATATATGTTATTATAAGCGATTAGGCATCTTACATCGAAATACATATATAGGGAGTAGAACAATTTGAATTGTTTGGAGATAAGTCACGATTAAGCCGATTGAAATAAAAATATCGAGACTGTGTCTTTAATATAATCCTCTGAAAATAATAAAATGAAGAATTGCTGCGAAATCGCTTTAAAGAGAAAAATGAAAATTATTTTCAAACGGAATATTTATTTGACTATTACACTGGTTAGTTGACAGATTTAACTGAATAATACAAAATACTCTTCATCTTTCCGAAATATATTTCAAATTATATAATAAATAAAAACTTTAATGACAAAGTCAAAGAATATATAATAAAACCCAAAAGGTATTCGGCGACCGATCACCATCGTCAGAACCATGTCGCCGAAACCATTAAACCTCATTTTGGGTTTTATTTATGTTATATTCTGTCACTTTTTCATTAAAGTTTTTAATATGAAATTTCTCCAAGTTACGCTAGACAATATTTATTTATATTTCAAATGTTTGATTATTGAAATCAAATTCTAGATGTCACCGCAAGGAATTTTCAAAACTTTATCTTTTGTGGTTACTCACATATTATCCTTAAGCACCGATGTGCTGGCAATTCATTGCAAAATTGTAAAATGTGATTTGGTAAATACCTCACTCACCAAAATTTCACTTAGTAAGTAATATTTCAATGATAAATCGTAGTATTTGTGGTGACACTATAGTTTATGTACAGCTTATATTCTTTACGAACTTTTACTATTCATTAATAACATTTCTCTACTTCTTCCTTTTGTTTCACTCAGCTTTAGCGTCTTAAATTCAGGAAACCATTCTCGCGTATTGTAAGCATACAAGTGGTGCCCTCACCGAGTAATATGAATCGACCGCAAAGCTCATCAGCATTGACCCAGTGACCCTTGCTCGCTCCATATACATGTCCCGCTGGTATGCACCTGATACCCCCTCTGACCTCTACCAAGGCAAACAGACAATCCCACTACTGCGTTTTCCTCTGTGGGTCCACTTCCATGGATAATCGAGGACAGAATTCGATTAAGAATCTGAAAAAGAATTCGATGTATCTGTCGGACTTCCGAAATGTTTTAATCTAATTAAAGTGCTTCGTTTTATAATTAACTGAATAGTTAGCGGTAAGTATCGTAGTATTGGGAAGGAAGCGTAATCTGGTTCTCATTGTTTTCTCTCTAATGGAATCTAATATAGCTCGTTCCTCGACGATAAAATGTGAGTTGTAATTGAGGCTGAAATCTTCCCTCTTTCTATCGGTAATCTACGTGTTTCTGCAGACATGTCTTTCTCAGCCAATTTCTACAATTTTAGAAGCATTGAGCCAACTGCCATTTCATTATGAGATGAGCTATACAGTTCTATTTGTACCTTTGAAATGTATAAACCACTAAAGCTCAAGGCATTCCTACGGACAGTGTAGAAAAGAAAGAGACGTAGGGAAAGAATTAAGGGTAAATTAGGATTTATTAAAGGGTAAATGTTAATTTCGCTAATATTTTTCGGAAGTGCGCTTAGTGAGAGAGTTCGAATAAGAAATTGAATTTCCAAAGTGGCGTAATTTTGTGGGACCTTAACTTAAGTAACCCCAAAAAAACAATTTCTTCAACATGGATAATAACAATTATTTCTTTTCTTTTCCAGGTAAGTACCGTGAATCCTGTGTTATGACGGAACAATTTGCATTTTTCGGTATGTATCTTCACCTCCTTCATATGATAGCATAAATATGTTCCACACACCGCACTCCAATTCAACTTTTGATGTGAGTTTTTCTTCACTGTTTCTCTCCAAATATTATATTAGTCAACTGACATTTTTATGAGCTATTCTCAGTGCATCGAGTCTTAGTGTCTCGAGTCGGAGATACTGCTAAATTGCCTCTAAATAAGAACGCTCTTTATATAAATCTATGTTTCATGGACTAAAGAATAAGTTCGCGTACTATTCTTACCGTGGAGGTGACATATTTTAACTCATATTTCATGTTTGTGGTATTGATTTAGTCGCATTATTATTAATAAAGATCTCATCACCCTCCTGTGATGCATAATGATCGGAATTGTTCGTAATACGAATTAATACGACTTAAAGAATTAATTTTCTCCTTTAACTGTAGTTAATGTGTTTATAAATGCTAGAAAACACAATTAAGAAAATATCGAATCGAGAACGAGCCGAAAACCGAAGAAAAGCTTTCTTTTTGCGATAAACTGGATCCGAACCGAATAATCGAATTTCCTAAACTAGAACTGGAATTTGTCGTATATTATGTTCAGATTTTCAGTTCTTATTTTAATTACTGCTTATAATTATAAACTATGTATAACTGCGATTTCTTTCTCTCATATTACCGGTTTAATACGATTTAATTACTAACACGAATTTATCAATAACAACAACCTTTCGTAACGATCAAACATTTTTCATTGTTATGTCATTACGCGTAATAAACTCGGTGCAGCCAATTTGTTATCCTTAGTTGGTTTCAAGGCCGCGCCCGAAAAGGCCGGTGCGTGGGTGGCAGATGCACAGCAGGTGTTGAGGAAGCGCGTGCCCACAGCTGTCGAGGGGGTCTTCCTGGAGTTCAATGCGTATTTGAATCGACGACGACTTGCTGCAACTCTGGAGGCATATGGAAAATCACACTTTGAAAAAGCCCCACAGCAAAAACTGAACCTTGCCGAAGTCTCACTTTTTCTTTGGGACTTTTGAAAAGTGTTATTTTCATCATGCTTCCCAATGCATATTTTGAAAGAGAAGAACCCACGAAGCAGATTTATGCAAAAATACGAGCGACACTTCCTCTTCGAAGGTTTGGCGGTTGCGTGTCAAAAGTTTTCGTCGTCGATATTATTGGGAAGAAAATGACGACATCCTCCGATGTTAATCCATCGGGTCAAACTAATACTACTGCCGTTTTCTGCGAAAAGTAGATACTTTATAGGGCCGCAAAGAGACAAAGATGTGGCAAAAACAAATTCACTCGCCAATTTGTTGGTCGATTGTTGATACCGAATCATAATTCGAATTAAAAGAAAAATCCGATGACAAAAATAAGTAGCTTCATTCGACGTCATATGTTAGGGCTCTTTACTCGGATTAATACAATTTAATAGAACTAATAAAAAATGAATATGTTGTTTATTTATTTCGTGGGTCGATTTGTATTATTTGGAGTCTTACTCCGTTTAAGAAGTAAGAATTTCTCGAATGGAAACATTTAACGCAAAGTTCGAAAGTTATGAAAACCTGAGCGTTGAACAGAAACGTATTATGACGGTGGTAAATATGATTTGCTAGGGACCAAGGGACCCTGAAGATGGTTTGAAAGAGGTAACCAATTTCGATTGGCAAAGGGAAATGATTTGAACGCCTGTCACGAGTGTCCGGTTGGCAGAGGCGCTGACCGGAGTCGTCGTCGGAAGAAAGCTTTCATTTTCGGAACTCCTTTCTAATCGACGAAGATCAAAGGAACTGGAGAAGTGAACTTATCAATGGTGGACCAGAGGATAGAATAATCTCCAAATATAGAAAATGTCGAAAACAATTATTATATTCAATTAATTCCCATTTATCGCTGTTATTACATGGAATCTGCAGTTTAAACTAGATGTCACGGGCCCTCAATTGCTATAGGCAGATCTTTGACATCCTGTTTCATCAATTAAAAATAAGCTAGGTTACAGCCAAAATAATTAAATAAAATATCGCTACTCTTTACAGAGAAAATACATGGAATATCGCTAAGTAATTCGCCCACCCGTTGGGTTTATTTTAGCGAAAATGATGTTTAAATAAAATCGTAAACTACACCGAGGCAGAATGGCACAATGTTTCAATCAATGTACGCGTAGATAATATGTAAGTGTAATTTGTTACCTCACTGAATTAATTATGAAATGAACTTAAAATAGGATTTATGGGTGTACTAAGGAGTTAATTAACTAACCCAGGCCGTTTTCTTCTATTTCTCATTAATATGTGCACAACGCCGGATGGAGCGTCTTATACTTCGCAACTATATTAGTCACTTCCACGTCACGATTTCCGGCAGAACATGTCAAATAAAAATTGTTATTCACACGAATCAGAAGCGAAGATCGCCTGTCCTTTGGAAACCAAAGCAATGGTTTAAAGATCAGTGAAAGACTTCGATCTCCCCATTCATAAAGCTCTGATTTCAATTGCTCAGATGAGTAGGATTTCATTGACCATGTTTCACCAAGAGTTGCATTTGTTCTTCCTTCAGCCAAGTAAAATTGGAAATCACAGGAGCGCTCATTAATAGAACATTTCAAATAAGAAGCGTTATTAACTGACCTTGGAGAATTAATCCATTTGTCTTGGGAGGAATTATCATGAGTTTATTATGATTAATTTCAGATTTAAGGAAGAAGAGACCAATTTAAATCGATGACAAAAAAGAGAGACGTGGAATCGAATATTGCGGAATAAACAAATTTCACGGAAGAAAAGCAAATAAATGCAATACGAAGAGTATGATGTTGAAGAAGCCGAAATTAGCAATGATGGACGTATTTCGTTTGGCGCCAAAGGGCATCTGAAGAAGGCGGATGAGCCGCTTTAGCATTCCAAAAGACTGGCTCACATTCGAAGATGACCGTGTCCACAGTGGTGCCAACCTTTGCAATTCTCCATAAAAGCCATTGGGGATATTATATTTGCGGTGTGTAATGCAAATTTGAATGGACAGATTGATGGATTTTTTTCAATGCCGACGATTCGGGATACCGGAAATTACGCAGTATGACGTTTTTTTGCAGAGAAATCATTTAAAATTCGGTCAGTAACATATCGAATAATAATAATAATATTCTCATTAAAATGGAGAGGCTGTAAATTACTAATTCTAATACATTGCTAAAAATAATAATTATTTTGATCAGTTGTGAAGTGGAACGTTTTATACCTTTCTAAACTAAATGAAATGTTCTCGCATTTAATGATAAATGTGACTGCATGTAACGATTTTTACTGACGCCTACGTATTGCTCTGGCCACTCTTCAGATTAAGAAGAGGAATTCGCGATCAGAGTCACAGCTCCTCTCAAATCTCGTCATCTTGCGTTTTCTCCAAACAGGTTTTCTTTTTCGTCCGACGGAATTTGTGTTAACTACTTTTTTCTTTGTGCCTCTACGTATTCCTCATAAATTTTTCTTCTTTTCCTCATTATTCCATGCGTGTGTGCATACAGATGTTGAAGATGGTGTCATTATTCAAAACCATGGTCTGTCTTTTGTTTTATTAAGTGTGTAATTATATATGTATAATAGTATATGTGTTATTCCTCTTGCTTTTGTGATACCACCTGGTCAATGCCTCTACCATAAATAATCATTTATGGAAGGGTTCATCTTTTGTTTTCATACGCTATAACATAATCGATCAATCAATTCAGTTTCGCTGCAATTTCCGGCTCATTTAGCTTTAGTACCTCACTCGAATTTTAGTATCGTATGCAGCGCTCACTATTTGTTTTCTGGCGGAAAATCGACGAACTATTAAAAATAATGCTTCATTAATTCCATCTTTTGCAGATTTCAATCAAATATTAAATTAATAATCAATAAATATATCTATTGATAATGAACATATATTGCAAACACGAAATATAATGTAAAGCTTCCTAAATAGAATTAAAGATGATATTGCTGTTTTTTCCATAATTTTAAAGAAAATGTTTAAATTTACATAAAGAATGATAGTGCAATAGATGGAAAATTCTTAGTTTTATGATTGCTTCACTATTAAGTGCAGAAGTTCTGTTTCTTACGACTTTTCAATCGAATCAAAGATCCCGAAATATTTCCACTCTTTCTACGAGTAATTCACCCAAGAATAGCTCCAAGTTAATTTTTAACATTTGGTGAGTGACTCCATCGTAAAAGTTCCGTGAGACATTTATTATGTCAAATACAAGAATTTATATTGTATTGTAATATTCACGAATATATTCTCCTCCTTTGGGTATCCAAATACCAAATAAAAAGTAGAAAAATTTCAAAAGTTTATTATAGAAAACTTTTAGACGCTACAAGTCGTTGAAGTTTCAAATATTTTATGGAAAATTTTATTTTATAATCTCTCTCCTTCACTTTTTTCTATTACATTTACATATGTTAGATGTCCTTCTCTTGATGCTTCCCCAGTATTCTCAAATAGGACGGATGAGTACATGTTTTTGATAAGCAATACTTTATGGTTAATTACTATCCAAACACTCCCCAATTGAATATATCAATTCTCGAGGGTTGGAATCGTAGCTTTTTAATGTTGCGCATCTAATTAGATCCGAATGATCTCCCAAAAACGAAAGACAGTTTTACATAGAACAAAACTTTCTCTTTGTCCTCCGTTTGGTTAATATCACTATCCACCCCGATTTACACCAGTCATTCCGTTTTTTCATTTAGGAGTTTCTCATTACGTTTCGCATTTTTTCGTCGATGAACATGCACTAATCGGCTTTCTGTCGGCACTTCCTTTCTTGGAATATTTCTGACGCAAATCTCTTGAGCGTAGATGAACATCTTACTTAACATTCCCTTTGCGAAAATAAGTTTCGTCATTGCTTTTTACCGTGCATTGCGTGTTCCTTATGCGTTTGAAAACCTGCTCTGCCTTCCACTCTTCCTTTGTATTCCATTGAAAGGCGTGTCGACGTGCCTTCATTCTTACTAGATGATCATCGAAAGTAATGCAGACGATATTCCAGAAGACGTGTATAACTGAATGTTGCTGTATTAGCGAATGCAGGCGTATATGCGTTTACGAACTTGGAGCTCGAATTTGTATCGGTTGAAATATTAGGAATGAGAACTTAAATTTCTGTTTGCAAAGTGAATAATTGGCTTCACTTTACGAACGTGTCATCGCGTTTATTATAAGAAGATGAACATTCAGTAAACGTTAATCATAAACTCTAATATGATAAATTTCATTTCAAAACTGGCCGAATTCAAATAATTATATCACTTTCGTTTAAATATGAATAGTTCGTAGATTTTTCTATAAACATAAATTGATTTCTCAACTTTTAAGATTATAGCACGAGTAAGATTCCAGCCTTTCCAAGCCGTCAGTTTACACTGATATTTATCAAAAAGTCGTTTACTTCGTTAATTTACGTCGTTATTCTGTCTCTATTGAAATAATGTTGGATGAATTTTATTAATTTAAGTGCATACATTTTTGGCTTCTTACTATTTCGTAGTAAATATTACATTTTTTAGGTTTGCATATAGATTTAATTTGGCATAAAATTATATTTCAAATCCAATACTAAGAGGTGAAGTAACGTTTGCGGTGTGTTACCAAAATCTACGTGAGAACATTTGCTTTTACAGAAATAAAATGCTTCTTTAGACGCATTCCTAGTACTCAGTTTTACTAAACAGAGATTTCAATGCGAAAAAAATCAAATTCCATTAGTGGTGTCGTGAAATGGCAAACGCATTTTGTAGAATTTTGTCTGCGACCGATTTCGTAATGCACATGAGAATCAACGTTTTGAGTTTAATATATTCCCTCGATTAGATTTCAAAATTTCTGTGATTGCCTTTTCTGGAAGATAATATAAATATAAGTTTGTAGAGTGATCGGCTAGGTTACGGAGGCTGGGTCCTTCCAAAAGGCTCTGAAGAGGGGACGAGGTATAGATATAGATGACACGAAACTCACTTAATTCCACGAATCCGCATAAGCGAAGCACAATTACCATTTGAATAACACAGCATTCGGTTACGAGTGGCTTAAATTAATGCTATTATTCAGATTTACTTGTAGCTTACATTTCACCTCAGTAATAAACAAAAGCGAGACAAAAGTGCATGAAGTGTTTTCTCGTGCTAAAATGCAAATAAACAGCTTACTATATGGCAAAAAGAGCTTTCTGTTCGGATTCATATGGACCAACTAACGGAAAATGTTCCAAATCTCCGTTGAAAATAACGGCGAGGAGCAAATATTTGCACATTACTGCGAATCAAAGAAATTCTTAGGATAAAAAAGTGTGAAACAAGCATGCTCGTTGACTGTACCCGTTGAAGTACAGTCCGTTCCTCTCATTTGGATTTTCCTAATTACTCTCCATCGCCCCAACATCCTGATGGCAGACGTCATTCGGATTGAAGGAATCGGTTCCTCGTCTTTGGATTGAAATGGTCTCGCTTTGCCAAATCAACAATGGTCAAGTAAGTAACAGTACAGTTATAAGAGCGATGTGGAGTTCGCATGTGATGCACATTATCCGTTATGGCTAATCCGTTAACCGTAGCTTATCTAATAACTATCAGATATGGGAATTGTTCGCGTGAATCTGTTTACGTAGCGTGTTTCCGCGTTGGGAACTCAACTAAGTCGAGGAAACTATTCGTTTGAAATGTCTTAAGGTAATAATCAGGGAATCTTCGATCGTCTATTTCGTAATAGAATAATTACATCCATCGCCTTCTGATAACGAAGAATCGGAGATTAGAATATAAATCTTATATATTATAATCACAGTTTGAAATATCTGTTTGATTTGAAAGCTAATAGATTTCCTGAAGTTTCAGCTGATGGCTGTGAATGAGGAAAGAGTCACAAAATACTTTAAACACAATCAAAAATGAGGACAACCGATGTACATTTCACAAGTCACCTTCGTAGCCTTGATAATGCTGTTTGTCAGACATCAAAACGTACATCGGTTGTCCTCATTTTTGATTGTGTTTAAAGTATTTTGTGACTCTTTCCTCAGATAACAGATTGGTAAATATTCCTGTTTAACGCGTTTTAAAGATAAAATCGCTGGTTTGAATATTTTGATCTATATAATTAATAATGTATAATCTCTAAGTAGTTGCAAATAAGCCGATCAAACTGAACAATTTTCTAGTAACGTAGCCTGCAAGACATTACAGCATCTTTGATTCGAATGGAATGAGATACTACATTAGAGAAAAGCTTTTCCACTTATCTTCGCTGTAGTCCTATTTCTATGATAAAGTGAAAATGTAGAATCATCTTTAAACTAAAGTCGATCTTTAGCGATGCGCACCTGTTTTGTGGCCTCGCGTCTCTCGAGAGAGTGTAAATAACGGAATGCCAGTCCCATATGCTTCGAAATTTCTCTTCCACTTCAAAAAATTCCATCCGCCATCTTTAAATAACGTTTGTTGGCCAAAACACGCTTTTATAAAGGCTTCGACGATCAGCGGAGATCTCATTTAAATAATTAGGAGATGACTGTTTAATTGGATTATTCATTTCCATATAAGATGTGACGGAATTGAAATGTTGATTTCGCCCTCTAAAAATTCGATATAAATACTTGGCAATGATGGTTTCAATGACTTTTTAAGCATCTACGCATTATTAGATGACACTCACTTGTTATTATTATTAGTAAAAATGCTATTGATAAAATATTATTGATAGAAATATTATTAATAATATTATTATTAATTCGTTTAAAATTTAATTTTTATTTTCATTTTTACTCATTGATATTTGATTTTATTTGACGTTCATCAATATTTTAGAATGTTTGTGACATAGTAACTGTTTTGGTATCCCTAACACATATAAAATCATAATGGTTGAATGTCTCGGAAATATCGTCGGTTTTTATTTATATTATTTTAAGTTATTATTCATTGTAATTAGGGTTTCCGCATATTTGCACGTAAGGAAGGCCCTTCGTTCGATTTCCGATACCGTCAGACATTCCTAAGCCCGTTTATCATTAGGAGTATTAATTAGATTTGATTATTCCTTATTCATTGAATCGTCTGCATTTGCAAATTTATTGACGTAATCCACGTAACTGTAATCGCCGAGATGCAAGAAATCCCGAAAAACGAGAAAATCGAAAAGGAAAAGAATGTTCAGGAAATGGAAACTAGAGAGAATGAGAAAAAATGGGCAAGATTTTAGGTAAGGCAATTACAGAAGAAAAATAGAAAGATGGGAGAAACACGGAAAAATACAGAACGTTATGAGAATTACACTAGAGAAGGAAATATGATACAATGATGTTAAAAGAGAAAGGAAACCTGGGGTAACAACAGAAATGTTATTTAAGATGGAAGAAAAAAGTAAATACAAAAATAGAAGTGGAAAAGAAAACATAGCAATGCATGAACCACGGACTGATCAATGAATTGAAGAAAGAACGGCAACGCTAAAATAGCAATGCGATGATACCAAGGATGTTAAGGTCAGTGTGATTGGAGGTTTGTAAGGCGTATAAAAAAATGAGAAATTTTGAATGCTAAAGGAAGAAGTAAAATGAGTGAGGTAGAGCAAAAATGGGAAAGAGATATTTAGTGAAAAATAATTAAGGGAAAGGTGGAAGGAGTATACAGAAGGCAGGAAGGGGACACAGAAATAGAACTGTAGGTAGAAGAGGAGGAGAGAGGCCCAAGGATACGGATATTGGAGATTAATGCAAGCAATGAGGAATATGAAAAATAGGAAGACGATAGAAGGGATACATCTTGGCTGATGAGAACACTTCAAAGAATTATAAAATATTTAGAAGATGAAATGGATGATTATCGAATGAAAATAAACGTCAGTGAAACATTAGTCATGAGAGTTAATGATGAAGGAGTTGTTAATGCTGTGACAAAGGAGAGAACAGTGTAGATTAAAAGGTATTTGAGGAGTATGCTGACAGAGGATTGGAAGAGCAGTGATCAAGACAAGAACAGCTTTGGCAAAGGAATCCTTCCTTAAGAAGAGAATTGTTGTAAGAGTAGTATTGAACTACAGCTGAGTAAGATACCGGTGAAATGTTATGCGTGGTATGTTATGTTGCTTGGATGAAATACTTGGGCCTTGGGAAGAAAAGGAAATGATAGGATTTTAGATTTAGATTTAGATAAATACCCTGCGAGCCGCCAGAGGCGTATGGCAGGGGGTGTAATACACCACCATTATTCATTCCTAGCTATTAGCATCTCTAATAGCTTGGGGAAAAAACGACCAAAAGTAACTATCCGTCCTTGCGATTACTTTCCTATAACGCTTCGTCGATGCCTCTCGGAGATCGCGTTCCCTCCTTACTGGCACTAATATTTCACTTACTTAAATTTAAACTTAAGGATTGATGCTTTTGAGATGTGGGTGTGGGTATAACAAAATATTTTGAATTCCATGCGCAAGACGGAATATCATTTGAAAACGCTTTCCTGGTTGTAAATTAAGTAGAAGCAGCGGGACTTCGGAGGTGGCCTCCTAAGACCGGAAACGTCCTATTAAAAGGAAAAAGGCCAATCCGTGTTTTGAAGGTCACCTAAAGATGTCGTTCTCTGGCATTCCTCTCTTTATCTACGGATAACTGTCCAGCCACTCTCAATCTTTCCACTGAAGCTGCAGTTTCTGCCGTTGAAGTCTCCACAAAAGGAAGACTTCTCTTTCGTGCAGACGCATCGTCTTTTGCCGAGTACAGCCGACACGAGGGCAAATCTCAAGGGGAGAGGCAGCAATATAAAACGAGTAGTAAAATATCCAACTGGAGCACTATCTTATAATGGAAACCAAGGCAGATTATCTGAGTTATGAACTATATTTAGCCTATAAAGCTTATTTCGTCAATATGCTCGATCCAATAGTGCTCATCTCAATAGTGCTTCTAATCAAAGGCTAAATTTTGAGTCCAACTTGTTTTTGTTCTTATTTAAAACTATGTTACTGAAGTTCTTTGAAAAAATGTTCATTATAATTACAGGGTTATTACATTCAGTAGATGCTTGGGAAATCTTTAAATCTATAAAGAGGCGTAAGTAGTAGAATGTGGACTGTATAATAGAATTGCATGATCTATAGATTCCTTTTACAGTCTGATTAAAAGGTGGCTCAATACGGTTACTTGTTCGTCTTCCCGTCTCCTTAAGTCCATATTAATGATCAGTTAATCGTGCTCTGCCGACTTCACTCATTTGGTAATTGTTACGAATGCGTTTTCAAATTTGACGCAAATTAAGACTCAAGTGAGAGCTCAAGGATTCATTGTCTTAGGACAACAGTATTTTATTCGACACTTTCATAAAAGCAATTCAATAAAACGGCGGAACATGGGACGGAACCCAACCCGGTCCGAACGTTGATACTAATTTTCGTTCTCAATCCTGACCCGAGCCCGAACTTTCCATAAATCTCCCTTTAATTAATCTTTGTGATTTGTGAACAAATACATTTTTTTACTCCTTCGCGAAGACTGAGATTTTTGTTTAAGCATTAAGTAGCAACTTTAAGAGGCTTTTGCCGCTATTCAAGAAACAAATAACGCTCTTTAAGGAAGAATGATTATTTCCTTCTCTAGTTATTCACGGCTTAGCCCTCTACCGGAAGGCACGCGGAAAGTTGGCCTTCCTCATCTTCAGCCGAATGATGTGCCCTCAAATGGATCTCCTTGCATCCGTGTTACTAGGCAACGGACATTGATCTCTTCTCGCACCAATGAAAAGCAGGATCGATCGATATCTATGTCTATCACTTTGACAAAATCAGTTGACTCGCAATAAGTGATTGAAGTATTGCTGATATTGTTGTTTCCTTGCGACGAACGGAGTGACCTTTTTTTGCTATCGAAATCCTTGAGGAGGGAATGAGCGTTACTCGGCAAGTGAGGCAATTAATCACCTTGGGGGTGCTGATTTTTTTTCCCACACCGAATGAGTCGACCACTCATGGTCCTATGAATGACATTTTCCATAGCATTCAATAAGGAAGAATGGTCATTCCTAAAGTCCTCCATAGTCAAACTAATATAAAAGCTATCATACCTCGATAGCTTTTATCAGTCATGAGGAAATCTGATATTGCGCCGAGCCTTTTTTCTTTGTATAGTTTGGAAAATTATATTTATATATATTTGATAAATTAAGTGATGATATTGTGATTTAACAATTTAGATTGAATCTATTATTTAAGGAACTTTTTTCGAGGGGAGTTGATGAAGTAATATATTCAGTCACTCCAACGGAGCCCAAAGTTAAGAACTGAATATCGGCTCTTAACTTTGGAGAAGAATCGGTTCTTTTCGTACGAATTTTCTTGCACTAGGTAATAAAACATTTTCAATTAGGCTCTGTTGTAACTTGTAACCAATTTAGACGTAGATATTGGTTCAAAATCGAACTTAAGTGTGAATCAAGTCTTAAATAGGGCATATATCTATAGGTAATGAAACAGGAAAGATATAATTTCTTATCTCATGATGTGAAAACTGTTGCTTAACCAGAATTTTCTAAGGACTGGTGTTAGAAGTAATTATTATACATATAAAGATGCGTGATTTAAACAGAGTTACTATTTTTAGTTAAATGTGTTCCAATGGTACACAACGATCACAGAATGTGCTGAAGTAACATTTAGTAATCTCAAACTCGGAATAACTGATCGAAATATTATGTTTACGAGTGGACTTCATATGCATGCTGTAAATGTCTGAAAGTATAATATATAAGCGATATAAAACTAAGCTGCGTAACGTGTGAGGAATCAAACTTCCGCGAACTGTTGCTACCACGGATGATGTATTACGGTTAATTTATTTATAGGAAAAGAAAATCTATTATAGATATCTCAAGATCCAACTACATCAGCTGATTACTTAACTCATGAGCTTAGAGGTTGAGTTGTAACGAAACAATGGCGAAGGAGCAAGTTTCCACATGGGGCAGTTTTACACTTGCGTGTATCACCCCCTATATATTAATTAACAGCTATCAATGGCTTTATATATGTGTCCTTGTTTTTAGATGATCGGGAAATAATAAGAAATACCAACAGAAGTAAACATTTTGACCGAAACGTGAAAAAGATGGCAGTAGAAGAGGTTGGGAGAGGACAAATTTAAAAAAGTTGCTATAGCCTTTGGTTTTAATTTGCAGACTTTGGCTAATCCCAATAAGAATAATCTTATTAAAATAAACTTAGAATTCATAATTCTTTAAGGGAGTAGAGTTAGAGTAAACAATCTCCTGTACCAAAGAAACAAATAAATAAAAAATATGAATATTTAGGTAAATAAAAGGTACTACTATAAAGCTTAAAGTTCAAGTAATGAATATGAAAAACGGGTGAAGAAGTGTAGCAAATAAAATTAGATAAATAATATTCGTAAACTGTGTGCCCCGGTCTCCTCTCCTCAATCGAAGTGCTGAAAATTTGTAACAATTCAGTTCAATTTATCAGAATGACGACAACTACAAATTATTCTATTTTCATTCATCGTTTAAATGCTACAGATCAGTTGTCCGAATCCACTGCGGTCCTCTTTGTCGAGAATCTCAAGATATTTGGATCCGCTAAAAGCTTATTTCTTCGCACCAACGTTATTCATAATTGATATTTTTAACTTATATTTAATTCATATTATTTCTTTGAAAAATACAATATGCACAACTTATTGTTTCTAAAAAATATTCTATTTATTCGATGGTTTGACAAAGTCATCTTATTTTTAGAGTGTGTTTGTGTAAGCCGCATTCAAGTAATTGAAGAACTGCCATTTGGCCAATCCTGCCATTTATACTTTTATTATAAACGGATATTAATCGCGCGAGAATAAAATTGTCGTTGAATTATTATTTGGCAGAAATAGCTTTCAAGTGTCTGACTTTCATTCGTAGTTTATTTGGAAAACTTTGTGAACAAATATTTGTCCTACAGATAAAAAAAATCGTCTTTATTTCTGAAGAGATTCAACATTTGCATCCTAAATTTTGTCGGTAAATAAAGAATGGAGTAATGTAATACGATGAGACGTGTAAAAAAGGAGGATAATAAGCATTTTACATAAGTACAATAACAACACAAAAACGCAAATACACCAAAAGTACCTGATATGCATAAAATATGCATACAAGAGTAATTAAAAATTAAGTAAAAATCATATTTTGATTAGATAAAAATAAATATTTTAACCAGATAAAATATTTAGGTAGACAAGAGCCGTAGAGAGGCGGAAAATAAGGAACGACATCCGATTTAGTCCAATTCGTACGAAATCAAATATTTAAAGGAGATGAACTGTCTCGATGATTGGTCGATCAAGGATATGTTAAAGCAAGAATACCAATACTAAATTTCACGTTTAAATTTGATAAGAATAAAAACGACATCACCAAATCGAATATTTCCATTGAAAACGGGACGAAATTCCAATCATACTGTTCTCCCATAAGAACATCTGCTGGATCAAATTCCCACTGCAATACATTTGATGCATTTAGCCAAAATCAAATTGCCTGTTACCGCATCTGCCCTGAGAGAGACGTTCTCTTCCAAACTGATCCAGAGTCTGTCAGTGAGCAGCTGTTTCCAATCGTTAAGAGGTTTCTCGGCATATCGATCGAGGGCAATACCAATTAATACCAGGAAGTGTGCATTTGCCTTGGAAACAATTTCACTTTCGTTCCCCAGGTAATTCCTTTGAAGCGAAAGTGAACCTGTCATCCAATACCTAAACATGCTTTCTAATATGATCGAATCACTTGGAGCGGAAAATTTTAGAAATGTTCTCATTACGATACTTGTTTCGTTTCGTCGAGATTTTGCTTTCTGTACGAAATAGTATTTTTTGTAATTTATATATAAATGAATACGTTTCAATTGGCAGATCTAGTTTCACTAAGATCTCTTTATTAAAAATGGCGCACTCAATGACTAAAAAACGTCAGAGCATTTATTCATACGTCGACCAAATCCTCCTCAATAAGTTGACAGTTGCCGCAGAAGAGCGGTTTCACTGGAAACTTGAAGGATAGCGAACGGTTTCATACACCAGGTGTTTCAGAAAATTAAAAAAATGATAGCTTTTCACCATTGCGACAAATATGGCGATAATCCTATATATTTTCGGTAAGAAAAAAAAATAGACTCTCTTAGCGAAAATTAATTCATAACGCTTTTTATGTCATTGGATTTTATTTGTGAAGTGTTTCGAAGACTGTATAGCTGCCAGCATTTACATATTTATGTTATGGCGGCTGGAATTGGTATTGATTCACTTTTCTGCCTCCGAACGAAGAAAAGAGAAGATAATTACAGTCCTCGTCTTAGTCTTTTGACAGCAAATGGTGGTTTAGGTTCATAACAACATTCGGAATGAATTCCGATATCGTCCCCTCTTTTTGCATCTCGTGTAGTCTTCATCAGCGATTCGACAAATTCAACTAATGGAATAGTGCACGGCGTGAATGGTGATTCATTTCCGCATTAACGAAAGGCTGAATGTAGACTTTGCAGAACGGTTTTTGTGCTCTGCTTCCTCCCTCACTCTGAGTGCGATATTCCCGCAATTCTCGAATCGTTTTCATATAATTTTCAAAATATATTTATTTTTATCGTTTAATTTTTTCATCATTCATCAAGTTCAATATGAATGAACATATTTCGATAAATCCTTCCCTTTTGAAATGGTATTTTTAGTAATTTGTTCACTTAGTGGTCCCAAATATTCAAGTCCCTTCATTTCAACTACGCTTATGAGATTCATCAATAGCGGAAATTCTATTTACAATCAATTCAACTCAACTCGAAAGCATTTTATAGGGAGAATGATTGGAGGAAATGAAGTTCAGTGGTTTGTTTGTGTCCTTTATAAGAATGCTCGAGAGAGTGTTGTTTCGATCGGTCTCCCACCGAAATCATCCAAACCAATGTACCTTTGAATGGCAGTTTGAGAAACCACACATTGTGCCACAAGATTACGCAAAAGTTCTTCTCATCTGGCTCTTGAATTCTCTTCTGGATATGCCTTTCTTGTTGCGAAGAGAGTGAACGCCACGAGTATATCACCGTGAAATACTTCTATTTCTAATACGTCATGTCAAATCTGAGACGATTAATTGGTTAACTTATTGAATCACGTTAACAACAAGTGCGGGGACTTGTGAAATGTGATTCGCTTGTCTCAAAGCAACAGGTGCTACCAAAGGCACCATTTAAATTTAACGTTCTTTAACCGAATTCGGTTCGTTGACAGAGGAGAAGAAAGAGTCGCGAGTTGTGAAATAAGAAACTTTATGGCAGCACGCCTGAGATAAAAGCGAAGTAAACAATGCCATAAAAGCGAGACCAGATAGCATTGCGAATAACGCTACCATCTGTTAACCTGTCTCAGGTTTGATTCTCGAAGGAAATGCAAATGATTTTATATCTACAAACCGAAGTCTTTTGCCAGATTTTCTCTGCTTATTTTTTGCTCGATTTTAATAAAACATATTTCTCTTTATACATTTCTTTTTTTCTATTAATTTCTCATTCCCCGATTCTGTGTAAATGATGGCAATACAATTAAACGGTTAAAATATCAAACATAATATTTCATTAAATGTTTATTATAATTCTTTTGAACAGAGATATTTTTGGCAGTTGCTTGTCACCCGAATATAAAATTAAATACGATCCAAAGACGGACGAAACGACTAATGCTCCTAAAGTTTCCAATTTTGCGATTTTTTAACTTAAAGTGAATTTCCATCGACCTTCTAGCGACATCTTCATTCGATCGTCCAATCCGATGCTTTTGTTTCCTATGGCGTACTCCGTCTATCATTTGCCCTGAGGATTGAGTTTCAAAAGAAATGAGCATTTGCGAAAACATCGAATCTTAATTGTGAAATATGACTGAACGACAACCGATATTGCTAAGCAAAGGAAAAATGCGAAATTAGAAGGGATCACTCACTCACCATCGGATTAATGGCACACCAATGACACAGTCATTGCTTCCTAAAAGGTCTAATACGCATTTATAATCTTTGTTAAAATTAAGCCAAAAGGAAACTAATTCTGACTAGAATCTCCCATCGAATGGAACCACTTCTGATCCTTGTAATATAACAAGGAAAAATACTGTTTTCGATTAATAAATATTAATGTCAAATTAAAACTACTTGTTGCCTTTAGAGGTGCTAGTCCATCTCGCTTTGACCTCATTGATACATGAAATTAGCTAAATACTAAAATAACGTGGTAATCTCATTATTGCTTGTTACGTAGTTTTTTACATACTTAATCGTACCACTTAAAGTCTGACTTGTTCTATATCCAGATGGCGATATATTTAGGGTGATAAATGATGTTAAACCTGTAATCTTTATTTATTCAATGTAATGTCCAAGTGTATAATATATTTCACGAATTTGGGTACTTCTATTAATAACTATTTATTGCGATTTCTGACTTGTTTCTGATCTGCTTTCAAAGGAACATCCAATGACGTTTTCAAAATTTATTCCGTGCACATTCTTCTCTTTCCTTCCGCACGCCCGAACAAATAAAATGCAATACCAACTGAGTCAGGAAAATCTTCCCGTTTCTCGCTGCAGCGTGTTCTTTTCGTCTGAGAATGCTTACTTAAAATATCACTTGATATTAGCAGCATGCGAGTTCGAAAGTCGGATCCAATGGGTTTCCCACAGCGGCCGCCAGAGGCGCTCTCCCGCGACTTATCTCCGGGTCTTGTTCGCACAGACTCTCGTTACATTCTCACACACACACACACACACACACACACACTCTGTCCTCTATGACACGCTTCCAACGGTGGTGCAGACACTTGGGAAAATACTCGGCAGAGAACGAAAAAATTGCGTCGAAATTTTAACCTGCATATCCACCATTCATATCGTCCATGATCGTCATTTGCTATCCATTTGGCATTATTCCGATTCTACGTCCTAAAATATGGACTCTAAATTCCCTTTTTACTTATGTGATGCGCTCAACTCTTTTAAAATATTCCGTGTTCACTTTTTTCTGTGCGATGTCTAAATTTTACCTTCCGATGATCATTTTGTCTTCAATCCACGTTCCATATAGCACATGTACCAAATCTTCACGTACTAATACAGTCTGCCATATTAATGACACGATCTTTAAAAACCTTGATGTGAACATTAAGAGCATCTTCTATAATTGTGTAGAAGTTTTCCGAATGACGTGCAACTATCATATTTCCTTCTTTTCTGTGATTTATTTGAATTACTCTAATTCTGCCTGAATTTAATTGTGCAGTGACTTATCAGGATGGATACTAATTGTGCCCAAAATAGAAAATCTGAAGAAAAAATAATTTGATGAATTGATTCATTTATCACGAATGACTTTCAAATGAATTTGCTAATTCAAGTGAAGAGACTAAAGAGTAGTTTACCCGACCAACAAATGGCAGAGGTTAAAAGTTCTCGAAGCAATTCCGCACGATGTGCACTTTTGGGAATATTTCAAATTTATTTGAAAACAATTAATATCTGAAATGCGTCAACTTAGGAAAATCTCTATCATCCAACTGTACACAGAACTTTACGTTTAACCTCAATTATTCTCGGCCTTCGCGCATTTCGGAATTCATAACTTCATTTTGTTAAAATTAATTTCAGCTCGTTTCTTTTTCTCTTGCAATCTGATGAACATTTAGAAATCGCCTCAACTTGCATTCACGACATGTATCATTTCCTTGTAGTGCCACTGAGATGGTCCATTATCTAATAATGACTTCCACCTTTTCTCATAAGTCACATCGATATACCTTGTTATCGACATACATTGAAAATTTCAGAAAATCCTTTTGAAGAATATGACATAATAATTACTTATTCAGATAGCAAATTTGATTACTAGTGCAAAATCTTGTTCTCATTGAGGTCGCCTTCCCATATTGAAGTAATAATTCTGCATTCCCTTTAATGTATTCATCACATTCTTTCAGACGCAATCCTTCCTTTCTTGTCCATTTTGCAAATGTGTGTACATATTTAGGTATTTTAGTCATTTCTTTAAGAACCGAACTGTGATCGCAAATGAATAAAAATCTTTTTTCCTTAAATATGTAATGCTCATATTTTGCTATGTTTATAAGAGCATTCTTTGGAAATCTGCGAATTAAATCTCTCTGTGAGTTACAAGAATAAGCCTTGGTGGTGGCACTCCCGAGTCTCGGAAAGCTCCCTTTGTGTGTTCTACTTTGATGGCTCAATGAGTGCACTTTAGTGATGAAATGAAATGCTAAATCGTTTTCTATGAGAGAGCCTCTCAGTTGGTTTGATAAAAGAATTATAATTTTGTTATCGATCTAATAATTAAGGACATGATGAATTCATATTTTGTGAAAAGGATAAATAAGTTAGATTTCCCGAGATGTCCCTCGACTTTAACGTTATTGGCAGTGTCGATGGTACAAATTATGGCTTCCTTCCTTCTTTGAGAAATACTCGAAGATTATCGCGCAGTTAATTCCCGGAAAGAGAAAACGCCGTCTACGGATTGAGAGAAAAACGTGAATCCCGCTCAAATTGAACACGTCATAGAAATTATATGAAGTTAAAGACTTCGCGCCAAATAAAAGAGCTTACGTTAATATTAAAAGTGAGGAGTCCACCAAAAGACACAAATAAAAATTTTCAGTAGCAATGGTAAGTGTTTCACCATTTAAGATGCAGTCACAGATATCCTTCTCGTCGTCTCTTTCACTCACTTTCGTGCTCTCCTTCTTCTCGACTATTTCCCGTCATCCACGCGTCTTCTTCTTATAAGTTCTTTTCCATTTCTCTTTCTGCATTCTCGTCAAATGAGTGTGGCTATCTCTTTTTTCTGCCTCAATTCAGTAAGGGCCTCAAATTCAACATCAAATCAAGAAAATTAACTTAATTCGAAACAAAACTCGGACTTCCTGGTGTATTAAGAATATCTGTGCTTCTTGTGGTGCAGAGGCACCGCACCCTTTTTTGCCCTCCAGAAGAGCGGCCAAGCGGAGCAGCCGTCTTTCCGAACATCGACTCTCATAATGCGAAGGAAAAACATCTTCGGGAACTGAAAAATGTCCGAGAAAAAGTGTAACCGGAAAAGTTCTGGAGGTTATTCCTCCTCGCTTCGGGGTCACGTATTTGTGGGTTCTTACCGAACATAAAAGCCCTTCAATTATGAATTGAATGGGCAATTGTCGAAACTGATGATAGAAAGAATGACTTTGATAGCTGAATAAGATTAAGCCGAGCATTTTATTTTAATTTGGATTAATAATAGAGATCGGGAAATAAAACGATTTTCTGGATTTGCTTCGAGGAGACCGTGTTGGACGCGCGGAGAGTTCCTCGTAAAGATAAAATCAAATTAGTTACGTCAAACAAACCTGTGAATTATTGTGTTATAGTAATCGAATAGGATCCTAATAATAATAATGGCGAATAAAATCCAAATTTACATTAATTAATTGTTACCTATTTTATTTTTTCTTAAATGATTCTAAAGTTTAAGGCAGCAGAGGAAAGACCGATTGAACGTAATATATTTAATTCTCTGGCTAATTGTAATGTTTAAATTTTTACAAATACAACGAATATTCATTCATTTGGTATTTAATGCGAATTCATAAAAATACAAAGAAAGTGTATTATGTAAATCTGCGATCTTTGTAGCAATAATTTTGAACTCTCTCTAATAATACACCTTAGCTAAGGATCGATCAATCGAAGACTGGGGACATTGATAAACGGAAGGAATTACAGGGGATATTTTCAAAAGACCTAACTGCAATAAATGTATTATATAATAGAAAATTCTTGATGTTTTTCAGAAAATAATTTTATCAGGATCGGAGAGACTTTTGAAACGATGTTTGATGCCTTGGATACTTCTGGTACGTAGAGGAAACTGAGAATGTTTTATTCAGTTTAAACGTCGGAAAGGTAATTTCGAAGAAATGATTTTATTTGCGATGAGCTTTTGGCCAACTACAACTTCTTTATACTAAAAAAGTGAATCCAAATCTTCTTTAAGTTTAGAGGTCTGTATCTCAGTTCCAAAGGCATTAAATGCTTATTATTTGACGATGAATGGAATATTGAACGAGCTGAGCAATAGAATCTATAATAAAGAATCGGAATTCTTTCCTTTTGCGAATTTTGCTACATTAAGACAATATACAATACATAGTCGTTTCGCTTCAATTTATCACTGATTGAGGACAAGCAGAATTCCGTCAACGTTTGGATGCACACTTTTAGATTAAATCGTTCAAGATGAGATTACTTCACGTGAATCAATGCCTCAACCTCCAGAACAAATTGGATGTTAAGATGGTCACTCACTTAACCATAGAATGCGAGAGGTTGATCAATCGCTGATTTTCATTTTGCTCGGACCCTTTCAGGCTATTTATTAATGATTTAAGATTTTTTAACACTGCCACCAGGTGATTCGCCTACTTGCAGTGAAAATTCTATGATAATAGTTATAAGATGTGAATCTCCATCCATAGATCCTCCCAATTTGTGCGATTTTCAGCAATGAAATCTTCACTTGTTGTCGTTTGTCTTTTCGACATCGGCTAACGATTTTATGGAATGACTCGCCCCAAGAAAATTATTTAATGTTACAGCCATATTTCTTTTCAAAATCATACATTTCGAATTTTTGTTATTTGCCAACTTACGGTAAAATTCCCAACGCAATGTGTTTGTTTCTGCCAGACATAAAACGCCAATTCCGTTTCCGTAGTTTTAAACTTAAAAAATGCTGATTTAACATTTATTCTTTTCAGTGAAGATTTATTTCTGCCTCAATTTCCGACTTATAATTCTCCTTTGTTTGATTTTATTCTTGTTTAACTATAAATTCCTACCGTATCTTGCTCTCAATTTCATCTATGAGGTCATCTTTCTGTTCCATTCCCTCCACTCCCTTCTCATGTCTTCAAAGTTTTTAATAAGTACTTCGATCTATCTTTATAACTTTTGAAGTTTGAAAAATTACTTGAATTTACATTTTACTTTTCAAAACATTTTTTTGCATTTTGATCGCATAGAGCGTTAGTCCATAACCGAGCAAAAAAGATCCCATCTGTGGACGCAGGATGTAAAATTTTCCCTGACAAATGTCCGAGAAAGTATTCCTCAACTGGAAATTTTCCACTCTAAAATAAAGAGAGCAAGGCCAATTCCTCATTTATGGTTGTCTCCCAATTGCATTCGGACGAACGATTTCAGTTTTACTTCCAAACGAATCACCAGAAATGAGTGGACCACTGAACACGAATTAGATCGAAAGTTACTGAACGTTGTGCTTCTGCGACATTGCTCATATGCGCGAATTGTTCTTTGATAACGAAAAGCGTTGGCGCTACTTTCGAATTGGGAACCAACCAGAATAATTGCTTTCCGTACCGGGTCAGGATGATTTACTACTGTCTTTCTACGAAACATTACGACTAACTTTCACGGTGTTATGGCCACGAACATATTTTTATTTCAGTTTCTCTGCTTCAGAAACCAAGTAACTCAATAACGAGATTACTGAAAAGTGAAACTAATATTTTCCAAGTTTTGGAAAAAGAGATGACCATCGCCACAAAACGATAGTCATTTGTAGTTATAGTAGAACTTTAGCATATTTTAACAGCCGAGCTCCTTCGATGGATCGGGAGCTTGACATTGTCAGATTTGAAGCTTCTTTCGATGAAGGCTGCACATCGATGTCTCGCACTGAAATAAATTTCAATCATCAACCTATTATGGGATTATGATTTGTATGCAATGAACTAACTAATGTCTCAGCCGAGTGATGTGTTTGCAGAACAAATGCTATAATTAATGAATATTATATCTTAATTAAACAAAGGTTTAAACAGTTACTTGGAATTCGTCTCTTTGAAATCGTTTTTTGATAAGATTACTTTCTTTTGTGATGATCTCGGTTGCCCGAATAATCTCTGGTCTCGAGTGGGAATTCTCAATTTCCATATCAAATTGAGATGAATAGTCGAAGGCGAGAGCCATTAAGAAACATTCGATCCAACACTGGCATATCGCATTCAAAGTCTTCGTTTCTCATTTATGTATTCTAAATGCTTTTTTACATTATAACGACTATTGTGGCTTGTGCTACGTTATTTTAGATGTCTGTATTGGCGTCTGCCGTCATTAGTTTGAAGAGGGGGCATGATGAGGAGTGAGGTCCTTGTGAGTGTAGGACCCCAATCGTTTAATAAGGATTCTCAGCATCCGCTTAACACCAGTTGAGGTAGAATTGACTTCCTTCCAAAGGGCTGCACTCTATTCGCTAAGATGTCTCAAGAGGATCATTAATAGGTTAATAAATATACTAGAAAATGTCCACTTGTTGTAATTAAATTCTTTTGGATTTCGATTCGAGCGAAACGACTTGCCGTTCTCCATATTTTCAAGACTGGGATTTTTTCTCCGAGCGAATCTTCGATTAAGGCGCAACTCCGTTACTTATTAGCTCCTCCTTTCTCTTTCCCGTGCCCTAATTGCGTCTCTGCATTCTCCCAATATTGGAGTAACGGTGTTGCCCTAATCGGACGGAAGATTGCCTCTGCTTCCACGCTTTCAACATAGCGCCCTCAACTGGATAGAGATAAAATATTTCCATATTTAATAACAGTGTATGTAAGCCATCGGTGCCCTTCATTGGCGTATATAAGTAACTGGGCATTCCTAATAATATGTGTTTTAAGAAACCGGTAGGTTTATTGCCAAAATAAGCTATTACTCCTAGGTGATCAGTTCGACCAGTATTCCAAATCTTGTAGCTTAATAAGTATAATATATTTAAAATTTACTCGTAATCATTCAAGAGATAAAATATATTTGCAATAATATTTTAGGAACTAAAATATCTGCAGCATAAATAGGTGTATAACAGTGTCGTTTCAATGATTTGTATCGAAGTTAATTAAATAACTAAATGAGCATAATTTATGTTAATAATTCAGCAAATACCAAACTTGAAAACTCTTCCATAAACGAGCACTGACAGAATCAGTTCGGTTTTTCGCTTAACCCAAACTTCTTAATGACTTTTCCCTCTCTTTGTGTCACCGACGAGCTTTTGTCTTCCTCCTTTTCGAAAAATAAATGTGAATAGCATCATAATGATAGGTAGATCATTAATAACTACGCAATATTAGATAGTATCATAAGATCGGAGAAACCAAGAGCGCTATCTCACTGCATTCTAAATTAATTCAATTCCCCTTAAAATCGGTTGACCTCGAAGTTAGCGAGCTCTGCTTTTGACCATCTTTTCTAGCGTTGGTCGCCAAAGCCTCCTTTAATTCTTTCTGAAATTAATTCCTTTTTCACCTTTCCTAAATCGGATCGGTCAATGGAATTGTACTAACTTTCAAAGCGTTATAATTTCTGGGCTATGCTTAGCTTCCTTTGTCTTTAATTAAATAAAAACTCTCTCGATGTGTAAAAAGTTTATTCTTACCGAGTTTAATAAGGAATGAGCTTTTTCGGAAGAGAAGTAGAGTTAAGTGGATTTCCAAAATGTCTTTCACGATTCTTTGCTGCAGAGATGGGATTGGAGCGTCCTCGTGAACATAGGTTTCCATACATTGCTCTTGTGCCCAGCAGCAGTAGGATTTGAAATGTGTGCCTCCCTTTACATCTCCGCTTGACCTTGTCTCGGTTTCATTGGCTCTAAAACACTTCCTTGTGGAACATTGCTCTTCTTTCTCTAGATTTCCTCTAGATGTTATATTTTTTCTTAATAGAAATAAACTTCTTATTATTTCGTCCTACCAATTTCCTTCTTTTCCTATATTTTTCATTATAACGAATAAGTGTTTTCTTTACGGATTATCTTAAAAATCGATTCTATGCAAGGTGCTTCGAGAGGTGCTTCTAGAGGTGCTTCTAGAGGTGCTTCGGAAGGTGCAAATGTATGCTGTCTTGGAGCACGACCGACTGGTTTCGCTCGTTTAGCACCATAACGGTGTCCAATGTAGAGATGGGTGCAGCTCCAGCAAATATCACCATTTTCATTTCACATCTCATTAAATCCTACATCATGTAATAACAAGTAATTTCTCATGGCCTTCATCGACTCATATTTCCAGATTTTCCTCCGCGTTATTCTCAAACCATCCAATATTCTTTTAAAATTAATCCTTTTACGTTCGCTCTAGACGATACTTTGGTTTTTAAACGTCTTCTTCGCAAAGGATTAACGGATAAGAAAATAATCTGTCGTGACCGAGATTCGAACCCCGATTATCTTCAAACATTCTTCCATTCCAATGGATTCCATATCAGTTGAGATTCACAGAAAACGATGATAAACTTGAAAGTGACGGATGTGCTGATCATGAAAAATTTATTTAAGATGTAAAAAATGGATCATTTGATAATTAAGTAGGAAGATCATCATTTGTGATTTTTCTTTCTATGATTTTCACCATTTTGTAACTGCAAGCTTTCCTGGTCAAATTTTTCGTTCAATCGGAGTGCACGGCGCAATACATATATGTTTTTTTAATGCTTAGCCGCTGTTGCCCTTTATCGGTGAAGCCCCCCTACGCTCTCAGGAACTTGTCAGGGGGTACCGATGCAACAACGAACACACACAACCATTCCCTGATCGGAAAAATCCGATCAGCCGGGAATTAAAACCCGTTGTCTTAGGGTTTGAAGTGATAGCGTAGATGGAATCTTATCCACTCCACCGCCAAGGCCGGTTTATCGTTCAGAGTAAAAGGAAATTGTGTGATTGAATAATAAGTATGATTTAGTGTAAGGAAGGGTTTTTTACTTGTATATATGTCACTATTTTTTTATAAATGGACGGAATAACCATAAACCTCATTTGTGATTTAAAAAGGCATTAGCTGAGTCACAGTAAGGGCGGTGTACCGTAATGGAAATGACATATTTGACCTTAAATAATATTAAAAATCAAGTTATCGCGCATATATATTCCCTTGAAATTAACACTTTTAAGAATTCTTCGCATCATTCGCAAAGTTTTACAGTTTTGAAAAATTTACTTGAAAAGAAAATTTTCCTGCGCCAGTTAAACTATATCCACTGTATTTTTTAACAACTAAACTCATTTTAATTCCTTTATCTCCGCTAAATCCTTAGAAAATTTGCGAATATCGTTTTGACCACTCTCGCCTCATTACTCGCTTCATTGAAGTATCTCTTGCCATTTTCTGCCAATTGTACGACTTGATTATGTTATCACTTTCCTTCCATTCTCATCAGTAATTTGCAGAAAGTGTTTTGCCTCTATGCTGGATAAATGCCTCAATTTTGAATTGCCTTTGCATTTGCTTCGAGAGTGTTCATTTGTGATCAATATTTTATCCTCAGATGGTCAGAATGCATGCCCGGAAAGCGGGAGACCCAGTCAGGTCGATATTTTTCACTTCTTGTTCAACCTTGGATTTAAAATGTGTTACATCTGGTGTTCAGTATATTTCAATTCGCCATCTAGTTAAACCAAAAAAGGTAATATTCAGGTAAATTTTCAATTGCAGGTTTTACTCTGCTCGAATTACATCTTCGTTCCTTTCATGAAAGTTTGCAATAGATATCTGTAATAACTAAAATCTAATTTTTTGCACTTGTATTTCTTTGCTACCAACATTATGGATATATTTTGATTTAAAAATGTAAATTCTTGGCAGTGCTCATATGAAATTGGGAGATAAAATTGTGATGATCAAAAAGAGTAGTGATGAAATGTGTTAAAGTTTTGTGAAGAAATAAAAATCGAATGGATCAGATCGCTTGGTTTGGAGTGTTGAATTGCAAATGCGGAATAATGGCTTAAACGCTGTTTGTCTTTCAGTTGTATGCTTACTCTGAAGTATGTACTACAATTAGGCACAATAAAATAACATTTAATATATGAATAAAAATTATTAATTATATGAAATGTATATAATATCTCTAAAAATTAAGGTGGAAACAAGGTCAAAAATGCAATATTTTACGTAAAGGTCTTTCATCTACCTGGCACTACCGCTAAGAAAAATTTGTTTAAATAATTAAACTTTCATTTCCGATCTACCGAAAATGCATGACTGGTTCAGAACATTCTAAAACTCAGCTACTATGAGAAAGAAGAGGTAAGAGGTGGATCCCAAATGCTATCGCCATACGCATCGGTCTAACAAATTTTAAGTGTGCCTTTTCTTCCCTGCGCCACTTCCTAAGGTTTCTGATTACGAAATTAAGAGTTCTGTTCGCCTTGTAAGTTATATTCTCGATTTGCCCATTTTTAATTATTATTGAAAGTGATCCCTAGATATAGAAAGTCCCTTTCTGTTGGAACGCATGAGTCTCCTATGTTATCATTGAATTTAAATTTATTTTGGATGAAATTAATAAGTTTGCTTTTGTCAACATTACATTTTAATTTACTTTTAACAACCCATACGTTTAATTCTAAGAGTAAGATCCTCGTGTGATACGGTGCAGTCTCCAAGGTTTGTTATTGCTCAATATATAATATTTATTTATTAGTAAATATACATACAGTAGTAAGCAAACAAATGAATGTTCGATTTAAGGATTTTTGGCTAATCGTTGATGTAAATTAAAAATAATAATGGCCCTAGCACACTTACTTGAGGAACGCCTTTTGGTTACATTAGAAGCTTTTGATAATTGCTCACCGATCCTCACATTTATAGTTCTATCACTGTTAAGGAATGAATGTGTCCATTTAACTATTCTTGGATCAATATTTATGCTCGAGATTTTTTACAAGAGAATATTATGATCTACTATATCGAATGTTTTTGATAAGTCAGTCAATACTTCATCAACTTGTTCTGATGAATCGTGAGTTTCCACCAGGTAAGCGTAAGAGTTGGGATTCGCAGGAGTATCACTTCCTAAAACCGTGCTGACAATCAGATATCCAATTTTCATTGTCCCAAACCATCCGTATGTAATCAGCTACAATTTTTTTTTTAAGTATACATACAACGCTCGTAAGAATAATAAGTCTATAGTTATCTGCCAATTTTTTGTTTCCCCCCTTATAAATTGATATCACTGGACAGATGATTTATAACAGAGATGAGGCCTTCCATTTAGTCTGAACATTACAATGACTGAAATGAGTCACAAAATATAAATTTGAAAGTATTACAGTCATAGGAAGTGTGACGAAAAGTGGAAATAATTGAGAGAACTTGAAATGCGAGTGGGTACATCAAATACCTTCTTCTTATTAGGTTAGCGGTCGCAATCGGAGCCAAGGCCGCCGTGTTCCTATTAAGGACCTTCAGGTCGGGATTCAAAGCCATAAAAGATTTCAAATTCCCTGAATATGCGACCACCATTTTGGATCTTCTTTTGGGCGTCTGAAGCCAACCGACCTTTCGAGGATTTAACAACAGAAAAGTCAGCAGGTAGTTGCAGGAAATTAAATTAGAAATTCTTATTGAATTTATCTCAGTTGAATTTATTCTCATAGAATATATTCGATCCTGAAACTGGTATGTATTTATAACATCGAATAAAAGGACCTTTATCCCGGTCTCTTCAAAGAAGGCAACCTGTAAGAAATCCTTCTGCAGACGTGAAATCGCTCGGTCCAACTTTCGGCCAAGCATAAATCCCATCATTAACAACGGGCAGACAACAACAAGATCCGCGCAGTGACTGATAATACTTTGGGAGAATCGGGATGTATTTGCAAAACTGGGTTGTGCATAAGTACGATTTGCGCTTGAGTTATTACTCCTGATTGGGGAAGATTCCAGGCCACGTCAGACTTTTATCCGGGATTTCCTTGATTCCTTGGGATTTTTCCTTGGTGCACGTCCTTATGTGAAAAAATACCGTAACCCTTTTCTCATTAAAACTTGTTATTCTATTCGTCAATGTTAGATTACCGCTATTAAGAGATATTATGAGAAACCATCGTAATTTAACACTTAGTAACTTCCGCAATTTTATTTCCAACGTTTTTGACATCTTGGAAATAAAATTGTCGAAGTTACTAAGTGTTTAATTACGATGGATTATACTGCATTCCACTAAGTGAGGATAGAACATATTAATGATATTATGAGAAATTTGGTTAGATTAAAAATTTTTATTTAGAATGACCTATCTCTTAAAGCTAAAAATGATAGATGTTATATTCCCTAGGAAAAACGGACTTGAAAAAAGTCTGACCTGGAATTAAACCCGATTCGATGCTCGCCTTTTTGCGCAAATGTACGCTTACATTCTCTTCCATACAAAGTATTACATTTAACTCTGATTCTATGTTCCCAGTTGGGAAACAATGAACACTTTAGCTAGTGATACAATATCAATGATTTGTGACTAATTGAACAGTTTTTGGTCACCTCAGTTAATTGCGACAGTACTAATTATTGCAGCTGCCGCTTAAGGGAGGGGAAATTGAATGCAGAGCAGTTCTTCGAGAGAATGGCACAATTTAGGGACGAACAATCAAAATGAGAAAATTAGGTTTCTTCCAAATCAGCACCACTCCTTCACTCGCGCCTAAAATGCCAAACGGAATTCTCCAAAATGACGAACGCCAATCGTAAACTCAATTTCAAGAGGAGAACATTTCATCTATAACTTTCATTCAAAGAGCTTTCCAATGCATTCACTTTTCTTCGCTCGAATTAATTTAAATTATTTATTAATCGGATACATTTAGTCTATCACATATAAAGATTAAATAATGCAAATATTAAGTATACATTGGTAATTGTTTTGACATTGGTGAGTTCGTGATAAATTTTCAAATATCCGTTTCGACATTTGAGGCGGTTATTGGCTAAAATTATGCCGTAGAAAAGGCATTTCTCTCTTCCTCTTCACCCTCTTCGCTGAAAACGCCATTTATTTTATTTCACTGTAAATTGCGTAACGGATGTTTGAAAACTTATCAATGTCGCGAAATTACATAATTATTGCTTATGTATTTGTATCTTCTTTTGTATAAAATATAAAGTTTACGTATGCAGGTTAAAAGCTCGATAATCACCGTTTCCAAACTTAAAAGATTGTTAAATGTGTTCACTGTGCAAAAAGTGCTTTCGATATTTCCATGATAAATACCACATTATCCAGGCCGATTTACTTTATTTTGCTAATTAAGAAGAACAGCGAAATCGTGACAATCGCTTAAATAAGGAAAATTGGGTAAAAAAACCTTTTTTTGATGGTGCAACGTTGTTTTGGATTCGGAATTGCGAAAACAATTTGTTAAAATTAATTAATATTTTGTAAATGTAAGCAGTTCGTACTCATGGCGACCTCAAAAGGTCTGTTCAAAGATATTCTGAATTTAATGTTGATAAAATCTTAGATTAATCTTTCAAGATAATATTTCAATGTTTTTTTGTTTCGTTTTGTTGTTTGAAGACGTTTACAGACGATCACATCCAAGTTTACTGACTATTTTCTTCGCAATTTAACTTTCTCGGCCTTTTCATTCCAATCATCTATTTGCTCGGCTGATGTTTAATAAACTTTGTGAAATCGATGAAAATGCCTTTAACTTGTACGGCTGGAACCGAAGTGGGGTACACTTACATTTAAACCCTGCAATCCGCCAGCGGCGCGTGACAGGGGGTGTCAAACACTGACATCCCTATCTAACCTGGAGAGCTTCTCTAACACTTCGCGGGGAAAACGACCAAAAGTAGCTATCTGTCTTGGCAATTACTTCCCTGTATCGCTTTTTTGTTCTCTCCCAAAGATCACGTAAGTTTATAACTGGGATGACAATATCTGTTATCTCCTCCCCGAAATTGGTAGTGATAAATATATCAAAAAGCTTCCGTCGATGTCTTCTGTTACTAAGAGAGTTCCATCCGAGGGATTCTATCACAGCCACTGCTGTCGAATCTGAAATCTCCCTTGACGAACCTTGCTGCTCTACGTTGAACCATCTCAAGATCGGAAATTAATCCTACTTCGTGAGGATCCCAAATCGCACAGCAATTCTCATGTAGAGGTCGAATCAGGGAAAAGTATGCTATTTCTTTTATTTTTAGATGAACATCCCCTCAGAATTCTATTGGCTAACCTTTGCACCCCATTCGCCTTTCTTATTACGCTTCGAATATGCTCTTTGAAGGAAAAATTACTGTTCTGCGTAATTCCTAGGTATTTATGATGCATCACGAGCTCCAAGGGATTTCCTGAAATTCTGTACGGTACGCAGGTAACGTTGGTGGATTGCGTGAATATCATGGCAACGCACTTATTTTCATTCAGCTCGAGGTGCCAATCACTACACCAACCTGAAATAATATTCAGATCGTTCTGCAGACAACCACCGTCATCTTGAGTTACGATCTCTCTATACACAACAGTATCATCAGAGAAAAACCTAACCTTGCATTTAACATTATGCACAACATCGTTAACATATATCAGGAACAAAATTGGTTCTAATGCACTTTCCTGCGAAAAACCGGATGTAACGAAAACCTCATCATATAAAATTCCGTCCAACGCAACTCACTGTGATTTGTTTCCGAGAAATGGCTCTATCCACTCAACAAATTTTCCGTTAATCCCGTAAACCATTAACTTATGAATTAATTTTACATGCGATACTCAATCGAAATCATTTCTGAAATCTAGAAATATGGCGTCTGTTCTTATACCCTCATCAGCTACTCTAACTGTATCGTTGAGGAAAAGGGCTAACTTGTTATCACATAACCTAAATTTACGGAAACCGTGTTGGTATTGACTAATGACCCCCTTATCACTTAGGAAACGCATTATTGAACTCGCTATGATGTGATCGATAGTCTTACAAAAAATTGACGTCAATGATATTGGACGGTAGTCTTCCGGTTTCGGGGAACGTCCTTTCCTAGGAATCGGAGCGCTCTTCTCCACGACATTGGTACAATGTTTTTTTCAAGGTGTAATTAGGCTCTTTCCGGGAACGAACCTAGGACCATTTCAAAATGAGAATAAGCATAAAGTGAAAAAAATACCTCGCACCGATGTCGTACGTAATCCTTGTCCAAAAAAATTCTGCAACCTTATTTCAGTTACATATTCTAAAACGAAGAATTAAATTGGAAATTTCACGGTAACATAACAGACCAAAAAGTAAAATAGCAAAATAAGGAATAAAGAAGAAAATCGTGTTGAGAATTGAAATCAATAACGGAAATGAGTATTGATTCTAGGAAATATAAATGGTCTTTGTCATACATAATTTGAAATTCAAGTCGGAATGCATTAGAATCGAAAGATAAATCGAATCGTTGTTGTAAATGAATATATTCGTAAATGATTAATATGTTTAAAAATTACGAAAAGCTTATTTATCTTATGCGCTTTATATTATCATAAACTCTTTATTGAATGAATCGACCGGTAAGTACGAAATCTCTGGTATTTTAAAGAGGAATCAAAGTCCACGAAAAGTATTTATATTTATAAGGGAAGGGCGTTCATGTGCAGTCCCTGAATTAAAAGCTCCGAACAATGTTTTCCTTAGCAATTATTCGGCCATTCTCGAACTGTATTTATACACCAGATTTATAGTTGCGTGAGGAAGCATATCGATGGATTAGATATTAAAGGATCTCTCTTATTCATTTGTAAAAGTAAAAGAATGCAGACGTTTAAAAGGAGTTTTAATTCGTACATTTAATCCATAGACATGTTTTAGCGAGGAATTCATCAACATTTTACTGAAAACTATCATGTATTTTAGATAATACTTGTCATACAAATAAATTTGCTCGCTTCTCTTCCCATATTAGCTTTTACCCCTCTTGTCGATGTCTATTTCGGTACCAAAAATGCCCATCGGCGCATGATTTGAATGTTTTCACGTAAGAATAATTGAATCAGAGCTATCGAATGTTGATTCACACTATTGCTGCTTTTACAGTTACAGATTAGGCTATAATTGAAGTATAACAATTTTCATTTTGTAGCAAAGAATGGGTAAACTAACTTAAACCCTTTCTCACAATAAATGCTTAGTTTCAAAGTAGCTAAAATTGAGAAGATTTTCAAAAATATTCTCAATAATCTTTTAAAGATATTTTCCTTGTTTTTATGGTTTAAAATCGCCTAAAAGTCTATTGACTTCCAGAAATCGCTAATCATTTTTGATTCTTTCTATATAATTTAGAGTAATTACTTGTGAAGTTAGAGTGTCACAGTTAATACATTTTTATGTCGAATGCAAAATTACTAAAGGGAAAATCAATTCCTAAGCTAATGTATTAACGTCTTTAAGTTTCAAATTTTCATATTTACGCTTGAAAGATGTTAAAAATTGCAATTCTTGGAATTCGAACCTTTGCCGACACTTCTCAATGAAATGTCGTAACAGAATAGAGCTTTCAAAGTAGAATGATTATAGTGGTGTCAATTTACCGTGTCCGTAGGTGTCATCAACTATAATAAAATCTAATTAACAGAGAGAGTTGTTGTACCTCACAGAAAACAGCAACGCGTTGATCGGAATCGTTTAAATGACTGCGGATTGATCCATGTTTTATCTTTGAGTGAGATTTTTTCCAATATCGTATTTGATACTTATTCAGCGACTATCAAAAAATCAACAACTTGTGACTCCAGCTATAAAATGTCAGCTAAATTGTTTATCAGAAACGACTTATATATCTTATAAGATATCTTTAAAGATACAAATGAAAAGATTCTGCTTGCCTTTCTATTGTTACCCAGAATGCAATTTAAGTGTACCAATTAAGAATGTGATGAAAGGACTTCCTAATAATCATCGAAATTAACAAATTATTCGAGACTCTGTATTTGAGACAGTTCTTCTCAATAAGTTGTGTCTTTCAATTATACATTTTCGTGTGCTTTCTGCTCCAATGCATACGTAACAAACAGGTTCTCTTTCGGAATAAGAAAATCTCCTTTGCGAAGAAAATTTCTTCATTGTATTTACTTCAAACAAGGTGACTTTACAAATATATTAAAAGTGTTTGAAAATATCTTAATTAAAAAAATCTGATGTGACACATGACTTTCTCCGTATTTATTGAAAACTGCCGGTAATATACAAATTAAAAATTAAAAATTTTCACAAGCACGACATGTTTCGATATCTTGGGATTCGGAATATTCCCTAACTTTAGAGAAGGCGTCTAAAAATTATCCGAAGTGGTTACAGCTTTAACTTGCACTCGATATTAATAGTTATAGATTTCATTGATGGATCAATCATTAGTTGGAGGATTTTCACAATAGGATGATTAAAACCAGAATGTAAATAACCTACTGGGATCTAGTTAGACAGGTCTACATCATCATTTGTATCATGCCTTTCGTCTTAGCAGGGTTAAAACTCAGTGTAAACAAATTTATGATTACGATTTTCAACTTTCATTTAATTTAATCGGCATTAAGTCTCATTGACGGAGTAGCTGTCGCTCCAACCATAAGGTCCCGAATTCGAGTCCCTGGTTTTTCAGATTATGGAGCGGTAATGTGTGTTCGTCCTTTGTTGTTGTTTACGTTGACAACTGTAATTGTCCATAAAAGGATGTTTGTGGGGACTTTAAAATAAATAAAAATACAATAATCGCCTAGAAAGAAATTGAATGTGAAAGCAGTCAGATAAGGATGCCGCAATCAGTGCATCTTCGGGGGTCCGTGGAGACTCGGCCTGTTGAATCCCAAAAGGGATGTCAAAAAGATTGAGGATCTTTGACAACTTAAATTGTACTAATTAAAGTCAATTTCTGCAATACGAAATCTTGTAGATCTCTTGGAGTGATTTCATAATATGGGCGAATCTTGTCCGGTATGAGAAGTGCATTTACTTCACACGCGGAAGTCTCCTCCATTCAGAACTTTCACCACCACGCACAAATACTTTCTAAACGTCCTTCTGAAACGGCTCTGGAAAGCTCGCAAGTTGGCACGACTGTTTTGAATGGCCCGCGGTGCTGCAGGTATGACTGGATTGAAACGGGAGGAAAAAACGAACATTGGCCACCAGCGGCTTCACCTGTGCCCTTCTCAGTGCGCATGCGCCAACTGCCTCCGTATCCCTCCGCGCAGCCGTTGAGGTCGTTGGATCAGTGGTCCGCTCCTCGCGAAGCAGAGAGCTCGTGAATCGCTGTGTTTGTGTCAATGGCTCTCGCCGCACGGATTTAGGCACCAAATGACGACGAAGGCCCCAAACAACTTCGTTTGTTTCGGATATGTTCGCTCGTCAGCGGTTTCTCCGGTGACGAAGATCTACGCCGTGTACTCGAGTTGTGTTCCGACGAATTGAACGTGCCGTCGGAGCCACGTCGAGCTACGGAGGACCGATGTTTTAATGGAACGGAATGTGTGGATGTGTTGTTAGGAATAAACCGGTAAACATTTGAAGATCTTTCGTCGATCGCCCCTCGTGAACCGAGGAAGTTTCCATCCGAGGCACCTCAGAGGACACCGCTTCACCAGGAGGAAACACTTCATCCATCGGTGAGCGATCTTTTTAATTCCGCATTTGGACAACAGGTGCGCCACCAATAATTTAAGACGGTCCCACAAAAATGGCTCTGTAATTTCACCTTTCCTGTTCGCTTTTTTGCGGCCGTTTGAGTCGTCACGGTGCGCGAATTAGTGGTCACAGCAACGCCATCCCTTCGAATGGCCTCTGAAGAACACGGCTCGAATTGGAGGTCCGAAGACTCTATCGAAGCTGGAACATGTCACCCTAAAGACCGCGGTTTCGGTCCCATTTAGAAGTCGTCATCGGATGGGAAATCGGCCAATCAAAGAAATGCGCGACAAATTGGCGCAAGGCTCTTTAGAAAAAGGTCGAGGAAAAATATGTAATTTGATCAATTTGGAGTCCTCGCTCGTAAGAATCAGCGATGAGTTCCGTGTATACTTATTCATCACTAATTTTCAGACCGTATCTTAGGGGTCCCCATTCCCTAACATGGATTAATTGCGAAAAAATAACCTCAATTATCACTGCCGGCTATCATATGACATCAGTTGCTTTTTTGAGTTATTTCAGTGTTAAACAAGCGACTGGCATTCCAAAATATACATTTCATGATTGCTTTTGCTTTGTTTCGGATGTTACGATGTAACGTGTACTACATGCGAATTCACGCAACAACAAACATCTTTACGAATCGTAATGAGGCCAAACTGCAATTGGCAGCGATGGCTGACCGTCTTATAGTATATTCCAAGTTTAGTTGGAGTGCAAACTGCGCATTTAAGTCCATAATAAATTCGAGGAACGAGGATGTAAGTTTTAATCAGAGAGTTTGAAGCTTTAATTGAATGATAGTCCAAGATAGCGTGTTATTGTACAGTAAAATGGTATTTCAATTTATGATTATACTTCGTGATGAATGTTCTGGACGATTAATACTCGTGGTAGTTCAAATATTTGCGGAAAATGGGCAAACGTCTTAATTATTTAATAAATGTATTCAATGTGAATTCATATTAACCAGTATATTTGCCGTATTCCGTTTATCATCGACACAAAGCCTCAATAAGTGACTTAGTGACTTCATCTCACGTGCTCCAACATGCTCTTATATTTTCATTATGTAACTAATGCAGTTTCCAATAGTAAGTCCTTAAGTGCCATCTACGCACAACACGCTGTCGACTGCATTTGCATCATGGACTGCCTTTCTCTTTGCATAATATATCACATGTCATCGCACAAGTTTATCAATACAAATGCTAATGAGCATAAATTCGAATTGGTCCCTCGGACCCATCTATTTTTCGACTCCAAACACACTTCTCTTCGACAGCTTTGTTTGTTCGGCGAATAATTCCAAAGGATTGGCCTTTGATCCTTTCAGAAGCAATTTCGAGGAACTACTAATGAAGAACTTCGGTAACACGACAAAATTGGTTCCTTAATTTTAACATAATTTCAGTTTTAATTCTACTATATTCGCTAAATTCTGCCTTAATTCACTCTTCGAATGATCATTCGCCGGGTTCATTCGTGTTCTTAATTATTCCGTTAGCGCCACATCTCTCTCAATGTCCATTTCTCCACTACTTTCGTGGTCTTCCAAAAGGGCACTCCGTCTTCTCATAGTGTGGTATTTTCTTATAGGGGCAAAGTAGAAACTGGTGGTATTGCCTGGTGAGGGTCAGAGGACGAATCGTTTTCAAAATTCACACAATAAGAAACAACAAAGAAGGTCGGGAGATGGCAGAAGGACGGTCATTCCGCCTTTCGCTCTCGAAAATCCATTGTTGTCCTCTCTCACGCTCTTATCCACGGGGGAATATGTCGAGTGAATTCATTTCCGGAGAGGAACAGAATCGAAGAAAGTATTCCGATCAGAGGCATACGATTGCAGATTTCATAATCCAACCTATATATTTGTCGGTGTTTTCATGGTCGAATGCGGAATTCCTCGAGTATTTACCATAATAATAATTGCCTGAACACGGGAAACAATGAAAAGCCCGCATTTGACATCGCCAGCATTTAATCTGGCATTGAAACTGTGAGATCATTCGCCAAATAAGCCTAAGCTGAATGTTATCATTTTATTTCCACTAAATGCTATTACCGAGGCAAACAACATTTGTTTGTTAAGTATCGAAGAAATTAAAGAAAACGCTTGACAATATCATAGTTAACCAGTAAGTGGTTTGAATATACTGTAGCTGTATGTATGTACGTGTTTTTAAAGAATAAAGCTGTTTAAAGAAAGCGTCAGTTCCCGAGAATCCGTAGTAATAAATAGTTCGAACAATCCAAGTAGCGATACATCTCATGCAAACGATGAAGTCATATCCATTTAAATGTATATCTAAATCCATAACGCATTGATCCTACTCTTATATAAGGACCTATGCAACTCTTAAATTAAAATATTTCACATTACGGAGAGAAATATTAATTAAAAGTATTGTTCAATTTCTGCGGAGATATTTTCGAGAGCGTATGTTGGGTGGACATTTTGCTCAAAGTGTTTTAAACAACGTATATAATTAGACAAGGATTTAACTAAATTTTAACTACTTATTTCGGTATTGCCTATTTGATTTCTACTACTAATTTTACTTCTGCACGGAGTTGAATCTCCCTTCACTGAAAAATTCCATTCCTCTTTATAGCACATGGTTAATTACCTTCCTAATTTTCTCTTTGAAAGTGGCGCACCATTTGAAGATGGCTCTGCATTCATTAGTAATGTCATGGATTCCATTGCTCCTCATGAAAGTTGCTCCTGCATCGCTTACATCCCTGATCTTGCTGTACTTGAGCTTACTGCTTACAAAATTACGATGCTTCCAAATTGGAGAATGCCATTACAAAACGAACGATTTGTTTTTCTTTCTTACACTCCTTTGATTCAATCTTTACTAAGAAAACTTTTGTATTTCGTAGTATTTTCCCATTGCCGAATTATTGTTGCGTAAATTCCCTTTTTGTGGAAACCGTGTGATCGAATGGGATTTGATTAGTTTACTCCAAAACAACGGCGAAATAGAAAATCACATTTAGAAATTAAAATAAGAATCGAAGGTGCGTCTTGCAGAAATCCGTCATACAAATGCACAGAAAATGATTCTTCTTTTTCCACGGCTTTTTCGAAATATCAAATGATCGCTTGTCCTCCATCTCAGAGTAAGCAGAAGAAAACTCTTATCTCTTGCATAATTTTTAGAATGTAAAATATTTGAAACATCCCAAATGAGATCTTCGAAGGACGAACGACTGAGTTAGCACGTAATAAGATGTTACTTACAATTTTTCACTTTTATCTCTTAAAGTTATCTTCCTTGGAAAAAATAACTTCGATGATAAAAAATCGAGAGACAGAGACAATTATAAAATTGCTTTTACGTTGTTAGTAAATGACCGGACTTGGAGAATAAAACAAAAGATTGAAGCGTAATTATCGAAGACCTAATAATTCTGTTTGACTCATTTAAATTGAATTCACTTATTACATTTTCAGTTAACTTACGTGTTTCGGAGTAAGGATTGCATTTAATTCTTATCATGGAATAGGCCCTGAGTTGAGGTAGAAATAAGCTGAAATTCTTCCAGCTTTTTAAATAAGAACTTCAGAAAAGATGTCTTAAGTTCACATGAATAACAATGACATGCTAAGTGAAGTCATTCCATCTTAAATATCATTTGAGCGTCGAAGGATGCGTTCCGCTATTACTGATTGCGCACGAATTACTGCCGAATTTCAATTGTACGTGTCATCTGGGAGGGAGATGTTTTCATTTAAACAGGATTCCATTTCATCGAGTTAACATAACACAAACACAGTAATTAATGCAAATTTAGTCCTGAATTACTCTAAACCGCGAATGACACCAATACCCAAAAGTGGTAGCATTCGTACCTTTAAAACTATTCCAGTGCCGTCGATGGAACAAATGAATTAAACAAGCAGACATGTGGACTCGCTGTCCTCTTTGACCAAAACGCCATGAAGTGCACCCAAATCGCCATAAACACCTTTTCCTCGTCCCCTTTTCTCCCCAATCGAGCTCTTTTTCCTTATGCGGCCGATCCTCAAATGGCCGACACAGTCTCCAGCACTTTTTGTCAAACGACTTGTTTCTACTTGTAATAGCGGCACACAAGCCTACATATCGTCGTCTGCTTTCGTTTCGCTCGTCTTGGACGGTCGAGTGTTAACTGGGACTGAAGTCGCTATTCTCGGAATCAAACCATTCCTCGAATTAATAAAAATACATTTTCGTAGTGTTGACAATCCAGATTGATTCCCATTGAAGTTATATTCTTGTGTCTCCGTCCAAGTTTGTGAATTGCACAGCAAGGAAAATGGCGTGTGATCATGTGCTGGAAGAAACTTCATTCCCCTGTTGTTCCCTTGAATTTAATTATATTGGTTTATTTTTGTGATTAATCTAATACATTTATGGTAGTCGTAGAATTATTTGCTTTTTAAATTCCTGTATCCGATGGGAGATTTTTCCAACGTATTTTTTTATTTACTCCTTTAAAATAATTCAGGCATTAAATAGTTTTTCAGACTCGTTCGTCTCTGTCCAGTGAAAATAAATTGTATGTTTTTCAATATGAAATTTTGTTTTCCCGAGAACATTTTCGACGTAGAAATATTTTGAACGAATCCAAAATCAAATGCAGCCCCAAAGGGACTCTTGTGCCGACTGATATCTCCCGACGGAATCCTAGACATGGAATCTGAAGAAACTGTTCCAATTCACCTGCTACCCTGGGATTGCGGTTGATTATTCGTAAGCGTCCGGCTGTGCGCCTGTTCCAGGCAGAATCACCAATTATAGTGTTGGTATTAACTGTATCAGCCTCAGAACTGGAGATTGATACTCTCTGATTTCTATGCACAGATCTGATAGTCTCAGACCATACACAATATAAACAAGAGAGGTATAAAGCGGAAGAAGCCGATTTCTTTAAGAGCTCCTCCTTAGTCAACGGACATCAGACTTATTGCATTCATAGGCAACTGGAGATGAATTTTTAAGAAACTTTTCTCCTTCCTAAAAAAAAGGCAGCTACCAAATACTCCTAGCAAAGGAGTGGGAGCGAGAGGAAAGCGCTCGAATGTCATAGACTTAACTCCGTACCCGTAACATAAGGTTCGGCTTAAATTATCATGTGTGAACGTTTCTCGACGACAATTCTGCCAAACATATTTTCGGCCAATACAGAGGATGAAAACATAGCCATAATCTTGTTTTGCGGTTAAAATTAAAACAGACATATTTCAGTAATATTAAAATATTCCATAATTCTACGTCCATTTTGTTTAGTAGAGGTATCAAATTTATTTTCAGAAAAACTCTTTTCAGATGAGTTTTTAATATGATTAGCAAGAATTTAACATGGAAAAGGCTGACTGTTAGACTTCAAATCGGCAAGAAGATAGCGAAGCTGTATTTGGGGATTCTATGGCGCCGGACCGCGCAACGATTACGAAAAATCAACCGCAATCCCGGGATAGCAGGTGAATTGGAACAGTTTCTTCAGATTCCATATCTAGAAGCCTTGCAGATTGACGTGGTATAAGACAGTCCAGATAGTCCATTGTCGTTTACCTAGTTGTTTTCCTTACTTTATCTCGAAATTTGGCCGGAAAATGGGTCCGCCATTTTATTGCTTTTAATGAGCAAAGACCCATCTTTGAGCGCAAAAACTCCAACAAATGAAGAGATTAAGAGTTACACTAGATTGCTGCATCGTCTATTTTTCCAACAGCCTTCATAAATCAACGAAGTTGAATGTTTCCCCCAGAAATCCAGGAGACTAATTTTATGTGAAAATTTCTCAGGTTTGACGCCCTGTATCTTTTTGACGCCTGGGAATATCAAAAAACGACAAACGGAAACAAAATTTAATTTTTGTAGCAATAAATATGTGAAGTTTCAAGTTCCGCACTCAAAAAAACCATTTTTGACCCGATGTATGGGTTTTTCGACTTCAGCCCACTGTGCGACGCTAGGAATTTTGTTTTGCAGTCGAATGGGGTTAATCCGAGAAAGCGCGGGTCGAATGGAAGACTGCCGAAAGTGCATTGGGAAAGAGGAAGTAGAAGATGCTTGCGGCTGATCCTCAAGCACTTGTCCATCTGATTCCGATTTCTGCAATCATTTTCTTAGCAAACGGAAGGCGTCCTTGCGCTTGAGACGCATTCCTCGATTGATCAAAACTTACGTAAAACGGTCTCTCAACCTTGGGCTTTCACTCCCTAATACACTGCGGCGCACAATCATATCCATCCGGCAATACTTAGTGCGGTGAAGATATGAAAAGACACGAGGAAAGAGCGTAATAATTTGTAGCCGTAGTTATGAAAAAGAAAACTAGATCCGTAATGTCATTTTAATGGTCGACTTGAAGCTTCACAATTGTATGCGTAACTGTAAGAAAATCCATCCTCATTTTTCTTGATGATAACTATGAATTGTTGAAACCTGTCGCCATTAAAATATATTCTGCCGAATTTAGTCGTAGTTATTTCTATCTACGCCTTTACGTATTTCGACAACCAATTTGATATTTTTCGGTGACGAAGGGTAAATAGTTCTACTCTTGGTCTGTAATGAATTCTACGAACATCCCTTAAGTCATATTATCCTCAAGAAATATATCTCATCATCTGTGCTCAAACATTTGTCGGGATTACTTCAATTACCGATATCCTGAGACCAAAAAAGTGATTCGAAATTAATAGTGGAAAAATATTTTAATAGAGATAGTAAACGGGCGTAGATTAATCTAATTTCCGGAATATCGGAATAAACCATTGCCAAAATTCGAATCTTTCCGGAATCTCTTTCGGTTCCAACCAAACGTGTATTTTGAACCTTTCTAGGAGTGACGGTTGTTTTCAGAGTTAAATCCTGTTTCCTATTTTTGTTCATTGTGTCTCAGTTTCACTTCATAAATCCCATTTTCTCCAATACTCTTTCATCCAAGTGAAGCCGAGAAATTTCTCCGGTGACGTCGGTGCTAATGCACGTCTCTTCCGGAAGAAAGCAAACATTACTAATTCAGTTTCCTGCTTCTGTCCCAGCTTTCATCACCACGACGAATTCTCCGAATTATAGCTTCAACAATCTACTGCATTCCATCTATAATGCCAATAAGTATTTAATTCCTTTGGAAGTTAAATTTCACAAATTAAAAACCGAAGGTGAGGAATTAATTCGTAAGTATTTCACGTGATTTTGTTTTAAGTTATCATCGGTTTGAATCAAGTGTAGTTTTGATACATCGAAGGATGTTTCATCGGAATATAAAAACAAGTGAAGAATTATTTGTAACAGATTTCATAACCCGCGGCAAAATTATAAAATTTCTTAAAATACGGAAATTTAGCAGCTTTGCGTTACTGGCTGATTAATGAGTTACGTATTTTTTAAAAGAAAGTTAATGCACAACTTATCGCTCATTGTATTCTGCCCATTAAATGAAAGAAATCATGCTACATCCTACAATCATATGTCATATCTCAGTTTAGATTTTTATGAAGACCATTTACGGAAGAACCGGTTGTCGTATTCTTGCGTATGAAGTCGACGATAATCTAGAGATTAATTAGAAAGGGAAGAAATATTCCGTAACACCTAGTAATCGCCTTCATTACTTATTCCAAGGACAATGAATAGAGTGGGAGATTCCTCGAGAACATGAGCTCGAATATTAAATTATTCAGTTTATGAACAGTTGGTATTTTCACAACAGTCGTTAACGGAATGTATTGGCTCTATGGTTACTAAAGAGAGTAACATAACATCAAAATGTGTGACTAACAGTTAACTTACCTACCTTACTTAATACCTTACTTACCATCGGTCTGTAAAGTATTCAGCCCGAGGGAAACTTCATCCCCTCGACTAATAGCTAGGAGAGGGCTTGGTGAGGAGTGAGGTAGTTTGCCCATTCATCGAGCCAGAAAGCTATAAAGGGAATGAGTGCAAGTAAGTGAACACTCATTCAATTAGGAGAGACCATAAGCAAAGGCTTTATTTAGCATCACTCATATCTGAGTGAGTATCATATGTTGAAACCCACGAATCAAAATGAGACGAAATTAAATGAGGGCAGAATGTTTACATTTCCATTACCGAAAAAGAAATGAGAGGCATCCCAGTCATAAAGGTACGTTAGACCAGAACCCATTTCCATCGAATGAAAGTGAATATTTTATCGATCAGAGCTTGAATATTTTACCAGTTCTTAATAGTTATGTTAATTGCAGATTTTTGTTTTCAGTTGATCTATAAGCGTTGTGTTCCGGACTGAATTACGGATAGTTCTTCCAACCATTTCGTGTTTCATTACACGAAATGATGCCGTGTATGTTACGACTCTGAACAGTCCTTAAGCAATTCAGTGAGAACGATCCGATTCTTGCGTTGTGGGAAACGACGAAATTCCTTTGCCCTTCGCAACTCCATTTTTGGGACTTTTGAGAATGGCAAAATTTCTCAATTTGGATGTCTCACGAGTAGAGAATCGTAGTCTCTCGGGATAAATAATTTCGAGCGGATAAGCGACGGTTTTTCGTTGAAATCTGCGGGTTTTATGCTCGTAAGTAAGTTAGTAAAGCAGTAGTCGTTTTATTATTCAGAGCGATTTTCTTTCATTGTAGATCAGTGAATACTTCAGCAAAGCCTATTTTATGATTCTTTAACCAAAATACGGAATCATTCGGATGCGGTGAACACGGTAGCCAAGTGAAGAGTGAAAGCGTCATGCAGTCAGTTTTTGCCTAAAAATTTGCTCTGCTAGACATTTGAAAGCATTCCGCGAAAACGGTAAGAAATTTCGCGTTATTTATTCGAAGGAATTCAATTTTTCAATTCTCGAGAAAACTCTAAATCCGCAACCCCTCTCGACGATTTCTGTGATTTCGTATTATCAAGTTTTTATTATCTATGCTTGTCCTTACAGATGCAATAACCTCTACTTAAAGGGAAATAACTTTTAATATTTTGCTACTCGATGTGAGAATGTATTATAGATTTTGATAATTTAACCGATTTTTGAAATCATTTTGCGATAGAACAACTCATTGAACGATCAGACGATGATTTTCTCATCAACTTCCTCAAGAATTACCAATACCTGCGTATTTCGGGGAACACAGGAAAAGAGCATAAGTGGGGAATTCAATTCCTCGGAATCATTTGACGCCGAGCGTTAAAATCTCCAGCAGCCGCCACCGACGAATCCACTGCTTTTCCAAATAAAAAAATAACAATCATTTATTCACTGTTTCGTATTTTGACGCTTTCCTAATATAGTTCTTTAAGCGGCTTTCTTTACTCTTTTAGTCGCGAGAATCTTTTAAAACGTTGAAGAGCGTGAACTCGACTTAATTTATAACATTTGTCCATTTTTACGGAATCGTTTCCATGGTCAACACAGATGAATTCCATTTTTACTACAAAATCGAAAGATAATAACTTTTTCTTTTTGACTGTTGTGAAAACATTCCATTTTGCTCTCCTAGATAAATTTTATTACACAATTTCTTCAGAAAGGAATCTCAATATTGGTGATCGCTGTTTAGGTAAAATATCGCAGTTACCGAATCGCCTTTCTACTTATTCTGCACCCCACCATCAGGATTTTATTTTACTGAGGAAACTGTTTTCCATTTTTTTTATCAAAGAGTCTCCGAGTCCGTTGTTCTCCTTTCCTTGAACCGGTGTCGTCGAAATTCACTCGTGTAACAAATTGGTTGTCTTTTGTCACTTCTATGTTCAGTCACCGTCGATGATCACAAATTTATTTCCAATCCTCGACAATAGCCTTAACAATTTCTTTAGTCGATATTTCTAGAGAGAGCGACGACCAGAGAGGCACCTCTTTCCGCTTCGCTCGTCCTTCCGCACGTTTTTTATATTCGAAGCGATCTATTTCTTTTTGGGCCACTTCTTCGATCTAATTTTTTACAGGCAAAAATCTTGGTTGATACTTTTGTAAGAAGATGAAAACAACGATTAGATGTGTTCTGAACACGGCTGAAATGCGAATACCTGCCTCTCGGTTTAATCGCGTATAAAACTGTGAAAGAGTTGTCTCTCGTATCATCGGAAAGATGTTCTCGAGATTTTTGGTTATAATAAAAAATAAAAACGCAAAGTTTGATGGATTAAAAAGTCGGTTTTTAGACTAAAGATACTGCACTTTTACGATTATATTCATATCTGAGTTTTCGTCTCTTCTCGAAAATCATTTGAAATCCTCAGCTCTACAATCTCGTCTTCTTGGTTCGGTGGAATGAAATGGGAAATATAATACTCAAGTATTCAGAGCGATTGAATTCCATTTCCTTCGTTCAATTTCGCTGTGTCTCTTTTTTAGGTAATTCGCAACTCAATATGGCTTCTTTAGCGACCTAATAATTAAATGCGGCCCATGAGTATAATGAAAACCATATTTTTCATCGTTATAAGTTTATAGGTTAGTATCTCATTGCGTGTACTTTGTTCTTCGTATTTTTACCGATTAGTCGTTCCTGAATTGGGAAATTTATCGGAAGGTTTTTTTTTATTCTAAAGCGTGTTTGGCTAACAGCGTGTGTAACGAAAGAAAGATGCATTTCAATTTTAGAGGAGATATTGTCTATGATTGAATCCGATTGCTAATGTCCTTCGAACAAATACATTAAACCTGAACATACTGGAGCGGATACATAGGTACAAAAAGCATAAAAAACTGGACTTGTCCATAAAATGAACGAGCTCTCTTTCAAGGATTTCGAGGCATTTAAATGCGGCTCAAGGCCCTCAAGAAGCGCTCACTTGTTATTCCGGAAGACCATTGCGATCTCCACGCACCGCTCAACGCACTTGCTTAGTCTTTTTCTAGATAGGAGTGTCGCCCGAATGGCCGTTTTACTTTGATGATGCACAACTTCGCCGAATCGATGGAATTCGATCGGTGGGGAAATCCGAATCTCCCGATTTCTCTTTCCTTCCTCGTACCTTTCTGAGGATTTCCCTCCCAAACATATTTCCTTCTTCTCCGGACTTCCTCATTTCGCCCCAAATTCCTATGATTCCATTTAGACCAATCCATCTCGACTCTCGCAATATGTCTATTAATTACGTGTTCAGCAGCACTACGTTTCAAATGAGGCGAAATAGTTGCTAGAGATTTCAACTTTGGCGGTGCGACGTTCTTAGATTTGTTTTGATACAATTCTCTGCATTTTTCATTGCCAATGATCCAATTGCGAACTATTATTCACCCACATCACTCAAGTGAAGTTAAGTTTAGAGATTTTCCGGGTCCTGAAATTTTTACTTTCATCATACAAATGCCATCTGAATTTGTAAGAACAAATTTTAAAAAATGCCTTATCGATTTAAGGTTTTAGAGGCATTTAAAGCGAAGAAATTGTCGTTGATGTATCACCATTTTTCTGAAATCCTATTTGGGTCACAGACAACCCACTAACTCTCAAATTATTATCGCTAGGTCTTACATGTCTACACGACTTACAGACTTGAATTTTAAAATTTTGCGACCGAAAAAGTAACGACTAGAATGCGAAAGCATCTGCTGCAATCCAATCGATTATCTCTAAGTTATGAACTTCAGTTTGGCTATAATTCCGGATTCGAAGCCCCCACTCTGTGTGACGCAGTTCGTCCTGAGGGAGGAATTCAGAACGGAAGCTTGCACTTCTAAACGCTAAACCGCCGTCAAACAGTTTCAGGTGAATACGTTATGTACCAAAATGTCAGTAATTTTCTCTCTAACTACAGCCTCTCTAATTTTCGGCGAATTTTATCGTTTTGTCGAATTTTTATGTTCCTGTTACGTCTTGACAGTATTACTGAAATTGCTCGCTCTTCGTATTGCTTTTCTCTGTTGGGAGTTCTAAATGAAGTCGGCGTCGAAAGAAAGAAGCACCGCTCGATCACACGTCACTGGACGAACGAAGACTGCGTCGCCCCTCAGACGGTGGAGACCTCGGCACACTTCCGCTCTCATCTTCTCCTTGGGCTCTCCTCTCGGTTTCCCTTCGGCCTTCCAATTCCGACAAATAGCAATTGTTTGTTATCCACTGCGAGAAAAATGGCAGCGACTTCTCCTCGTTTGGAGACATTTGATAAGAGAGATACAAAAAATAGGAAAACTAAATGCGCGATAAGAAAGAGAGGTACATCATTTAAATGCGTATAACTCATTATAGTTCACAGATTTCATGACACATAATTTAACACGAACGACATTGAAATAGAAATTTAATACTAAAATTAACAACTAAGTACGTAAAATAAGAGGGTAAGACAGACATTATCTGTGGTTAGGACTGAAAAATATATACTCCATTAAAATCCGCGCAGGCCCAGTGTTTTCTATGCAACTCAGACACGAATATTGAGCTTTTTATGTAAAATTGACAATTCTGAGTATAAGGATGAATACATGTAATACATTCGTCCGACAATACCTGACCCTGAACTAATACATTGAATTATACGCAAAGATTGATATCGACGATAGCCCCATTTTAATGTTTATGTCGAATGAGAAGGTTTTGGAGTGACGTAGTTTTTTACCGTCATTCGCGTGAATCTACGAGAATACTGCATACCCAGTTTGATCATTACTAAGCCCATTCTGGTTTTTAGTAGGTACTCAATCTTTTCTGATTCAATCATGTAAGCGAGCAATTTTGCTACGAGTCTTTGATAATGGAAAAAAGGTACAAAATTCAATTCACAGGCTTTCTGCCCCCCTATAATGTACGCCCTGTGATGACATCCCTGGTTAGGCCATCGTAGAGTCCTCCATTTAAAGCCGAATTTAGAGGATATTTCTTTTGATGAAAAAGGTTGATAGGAGGTGCCCTCGAGTTCTCTCACGCTGAGGATTTCTCTTCAGCAAGTTCTGTAAAAGGGCTCGCAATCGCCTCCACGACCCATTTATCGCTTTCGATCTTCTTATAATTCCACGCATCTATTTTATACGTTCCAATGTTCAGCCAATCTCGAGTGACCAATGGGGTTTGTATCCCAACAGGAAAACTGTGTCGGAGACAACTCTCTGCTTCACTGTAAAACTTCCATTTTAGCCATTTTTTCGTCGTTTGCTTTCTCCCCTTCATAAAAAAATCAGGCGGACATCAGTATCATTCAAAAATATTTATGACGGAGAGTTTCTGCCACTGTTAAATGGGTATAAACCCAATTTTTCTAACAGATAATATTTCCAATATATGTATCTGTTAACGACTTTATATAAACATTTCAGAAATTTGAATTGTCCTTTTGTTTATAATTACACCTAATCATGTTCAGGAAACATTGTATTATTTTGGTAGAAAGTGCTACATTAATATCTATTCAATTATTTAGTTAGTTTTAAATGTTAAACTAACTTTACATACATTATTGGCAATAACTCATGTATAAATGTTGCAGAGATACTTATTTAATTCAATCGCTGGAATTTGGTATGAATACGAGGCAGCAAAGAGGGGGGATATGATAGCAATACTGTCTGTCCGGCGTTCGCCCAAGGACGGGTGGAAAACCCCCCAAAAACTTCCCATCGAGCATTTTATATTTGCCAGAAGTAGATGAAACATCGGAGAATTATTGCTAAGAATTTTGTGTTAAAACAGAAATAATTCGAAGAAGTCTTTCGTTTAAAAATATAACGTATGAAGATTTAAATCAGTTTTAAGTCTCTAGTCGTAAGAGTTATCATTATTATCGCAAAATTGTTACAATTGGAGTAATTGTCCGGTGGCAGCCCTGCTTGTCTACAGATTACAAAGTACTTTTTATTGACGGGTCTCTTCAATATTTGTAGATTCTTGAATTCTTTGGTGGTATCGGAATCAATCAAAATGCTCTCGAGCTACTCATGGTTTTCATGATTCCAATGAATATTTACATACATGATAATGGTTAATATCTCAAGATAAAGACTCCAACTATCGCCACAAAGTATCCACGGTGTATTCTGTACAAAGAAATGCCTATCTCCGCGTATTTTTGTCCAAGTGGACAATGAGAAGCGGTAATATTCCTGTCACGGGCCAATAGTAGTACAATATCACGATTCAGAATATGCCCGCGATGCGGAATGCGTATGAGAGGAGTTCACGCATTCCAACCGAAGACGAGCAATAGATACGTAATAAATCAGATATGCGCAAATAACAATACGTCGTGTACTTATTCACTCTCATGGATTTCGTAACATTACCATTCTCGGAGTTCCGCTGCAATATTTCACTAAAGGCGTCCAATTCGTGTCCTCCGCGAACAGGTTTGCTTCCATCTTGCTTCCATTGCGAAATTCCTCGCGAATCCTCGTCCTTCGCCATATTTGAGTTGACCGATGAGGACGCTAGCTTTTGTTCAACGAGGTGAACAGCTGCTTAGCGTCGTCTCTCGAATTTTTCCCTCGAGAAAAGTAAACGAAATTTAAATGCGATTATTAACATAATATTTGAAGCTCTCGGCGGAATTTCCGTTGCTTTTCCTTCACGATGTTTGCGCGAATGTTTGTAACGGGTGAAACCACGGAGGATAATGAGGGCAGGATCCGTGGATCCAATTCCACGCGTCACCGATGTCAGAAACAACTGCAATTGTATTTGAGGTGATCTGCGATTATGCCAATACGAAATCTCCGGCGGATCCCGTATCCTAAAAATCATTTCATTCCAACTTATAATTAATTTTATTGGAACTCTTAGAAATAGCTTATGTTGAATCACGCGAAAATATAATTAAGTAAAACGCAGAATTGAAACATTTGACGAGAATCTTCGCAATGACCAGTCGCAACCCCAGTATTGATCACTACAAGACAGGCCTCTAATATTGTCTGTTTTTGAATTATCAGATATTTTGTCTTGGTTCGAGGATTAACTTTCTTCTTGTAAATTAGAATGAACCGTCGATGTGGCCCCAATGTATGGAAAAAGATTGGAAAATAAGTTGATTTGAATCTAAATTTACGATTTCCCTCTTCCAATTTCTGTAGTAATATATTTGTAGAGAACATTGGGCAACAGACTATAAGGATTACCTCTCTTTTTCCCCGAAGCTTTTGGTAGCCAACGAGGAATCCAATCAGACTTGTGGCTGATGATAAAAAGCATATTGTGACGTAATCAATGTTTTACTAATTTTTCTATCATTGACGAAGAGAACTATCTTCGTCATCTTCTATTTTTTTATGGAAACCAACAAACTGCATCTGATAGCAATGTTTACACCGAAATGTACGATTCAAGTTTCGTAGGTGCATCATAGGCCGAATTCTCCAGAGTTATAAAATTGGTATTCGGTATTTTAAATAGTATGGAGAGATTCCTGTCGTCTTGGTTTCCCCCCTCCGATGAGCAATTACGCCGATGATCGCGTTAGTTAAATCGCGGATCAGCTTAAGCGGTCGACGACGCCCCTCAAATCCGTTTATCTTAAGCCGTTCAGAATTTGAAATAAGTATTGCTTAGTCGAGGCAGCAAATCGATTCAGGCGAATATCAAGAGATTTTAATATTCGGGAAATATTTTGGAAAATTGTTATGAAAGCATTTTAAGTCGGTACGGGAATACATTTCGAAAATCTACCATAATATTTGGCGTAACTTGTGTGATGATTTGTGAAAAACTTCATTTATATGACAACGGGTGAAATTATCAAACAATCCGCAAAGAGTTGAAGATGTGTGGCTATTTCGATGGGAATGATTCAGAAATGAGCCTTCGTATAAGTTACAATTCATTAAACATTGATCTCAAACGAGCGAAGCTGCATTTATTCTGAATCGAAGCGTTGTTATTATTCCGTGTAGTTCGTGACTTTCGGTTCGATTATAAATTAATCTGATTGCATTGAACATGATGTTAAGTAAAAATGCTTCGAACCTTTTAATTCTAATCAAAGTATAAAGTCTCAATTTGAATCTTCTTCTCTGTTAGCCATTAAGTAATCTTCGGAAATCCCGAGTTGGTAAGACTTTCCTTAAAATCCCTCAATCGAGGTGAATGACAAGGCTCATCATCTGGCCTTCTTACGACGCTTATCAGTTAATCTTCGGTTTCCAATTTGATTAGATTTGCGCACTTGCGAAATTTCGCCTTTGGCCACGATTTGCTTCGGTTTTAGCGTTATCTTTTCATGGAAATGTTAATTATAAATCACAAGATAGTGTATTTCTGTACATTTTTCTGCGGTGAAAGAATCTTCGCTTCTTGGTATCGTTTGGGTGCCTCTTCTCTCTTATTTATTTATGGAAAACTGCGTCTGGAAGTGAGACAATATTGTTCACGCATCAGTCCGTCGGATCTCCTTCGACCCAATACTTGATAATCATATGGTTGAACGAGGGCCTCGGCAGCCCTTCAACTGGAAGCTCCTCAAGTTCCCTCATGAGGTCGCTAGCCGAAGGCTTTCTTGTGCACTACTTTGCTCGTTCCTAGTGCTTTCCATTGCATCAGTCGAATATGCGCTATTCGAGTGTTGTCGATGAAAAGGGATAGGGGCCGTACACAAATTACGTAACGCAATTTGGGGGGAGAGGGGGGTGGCCGGCAAGGTGTTACGTGGGGGGAGGGGGGGTTGGAAATTGGAGGATTTTGCGTTACGTAATTTGTGTACGACCCCATATCCACCGAATGGGCGGACCCAAAAGACATCTTCAGAGCATGTATTTCCAAGTTATCTCTGTCGAAAACAGCTTGTTGAATCGATTGTGTGAAAACCATAAATACTCGCGCAATTTATTTCGAATAATTTCAAATTTGAACAACCTAAAAAGGACGAATAGAAAAACAGTAGATTTAAATCTAATTACTTCTTACGACACCCCGCTGGGCACAGTTATGTAAAACAATATTGGGCAATGAATGTGTTCTGCATTCTTGTGAATAATTTTCCAAATAGCACCGCCTATATTCCCAATTGATAATTCTGAATTGGATTGCTTATCTATGACGTATTGCATAAAGGCGTCCATATTTTGCAGACGATGCGAAAGTTGTCGTTCTTCCCGTGCCCCTTTATTTCTCACTCCCTCCTCATAAATGAAGCTCCTTATCTGAGCCAGCTCAGAGGCTATCAAAGCCTTCTCGATTAACTTGCAAAAGCCAGAGGAGCGTCTGCGAAGACGTAGCAACAATTTGTAATGATTTTCTAGTAAAAGGCGGTTCTTATGAGATGAAAATGCACATTTGCCTATGCACGTACAGGCGTATGCGTTGAAATGCACATTTGGAAATCGCAGATATCGAGCGAAGTGTTCCACAAGCGGCGTCGCCACCCTCCGATGAATATCACGAAGAAGCGAGTCCTTGGAGGACGTCGTCGAACCGTGGTCGCTTGCATGTGCGGATGTTTCGTCACTCGCCTTCTTCGAGAGGGAAATTGGGCTAAGCACTTCCGGTGACTTCGTCCAATCTCCTGATCGAGTCGTTCCTTTTTCATTCGTTATTTTGGCGGAAATAAAAAAAGTTGGGAGAAAAAATCTCGGAAAGCCATTTTTATAATCTTCTTTAGTTCGGAAATCATTCCAATGACGTGTTTTACTTCGCATGCAAGTGACGGACGTGAAATGAGCACGTTTTCAAAGACATACTAATGGCAAGAATTTTTAATTAATTTTTAGTATTTTCAATTCAACGCCATTCGATGAAAGTCACCCCTCCACGTCCAATTGAGGATGGCCATGTTTTCTGATTATTTCGGGATTTATTTCCTCGCTGTCTTCTGCCAATTCTTTGCGTTCCGAAGTATTTCGTGTCTTAGGCCGTTATTCATTTGTGTGACCCCCCAAGGTCATTGGGGAGGGCACGGGAGGAATGCCCGGTCGTGAGTGCCTACGCCCCCGACTAGCACTTTTCACTCGAATATCGTGGAGCGATTCATTTTGTTTTGGATTCCCTTCAGGTTAAACTCTCAGTTCTTCAGTGCGCATTTAAAATTGTAACGAATTAGGTGGTTCAACGTCGCATTCCGTCAGGTTTATGTCAAACGTGCTATTTACTAATTGTGATTCCGTTTATCGATGCAAGTAAATGCTCTGGAGACGAAAGCTAGCTCGCGCTATTCGTTCTGTGATAAGTATAATCTCTTCTCATCAAAATATTTTGGCTCTCGTTAACAACTTTCATAGTTCTAAATGATTTAAAAAGAACCGAATTTTAGCTTAAGGTAAATGTTTTGATACCGCTTTCCATATTCTGTTCTCGAAAATCCTTACAACTTCAACTTGAAAGCGTGTGTTAGACTGCGAGATCTATGAATATCTCTTTCGTGTTCTTATATCGTCAATTAGAGGTCAGTAGGTTGATACGGTTGTGTAACCGACTCAAGGTTTCTCATAAGCAACGTAAGGTTGGAACTCGATCCGATACTAAATAAATAAACATGAATAAGCTGTCGAAGCTCTTTTAAGAGTACTTCATGAAAATTTGGAGATTTTACAAGGAAGTAGAAAGTGAGTACGGGAAGTACACCAAAGCAGTTTAATAATTCGTGAAATATTCAATATGATTTGTATTTATGTATTCAAACGTCATTATCTGCTGTTATATCGAATTTTAGCGGGATCCATCCATATCAATGCGCTCGATCATACATCGGTCGAAATTGGGAAGTCCCATCTGATACTGAATTATAAATTTCTTTCAAAATTTCCATAAGTTAAATCTCTATGTTAAATTTAAATTCGTTGTGTGCAATCCACGAAAAATATCAAGTGTTACGAAGGAATGCAAGCGATACTTCGATACATTTAAAGCTGTTTAACTTACGAATGTTTACCCAATTTCAATTTGTTACTCTACATTTTGTTTCGATTTTATCATCATCATTCGATCGAGGATCAGTGTCAATTCTGGGATTCGTATTTATTTCCCAATTACGCGAGAAAGTCGGCTTCCGTTGTTTAACCGCTTTCTTCGAGTAATTAGAATTGTCGAGGACAAACGATCGCCATTGCTGCCTTTCCAATGCATTTCTCCGTATTTTTGCAGAATTGCTGGAATATCTCATTGGAAAGCTGAACTCGCGGCACAGCGTGGAACGAATAAAGTAAAATAAATTACGCTGATATTAACTCACCTGTCGACTCACCTATCGTTTATAATCCAGCTTGGAGAACTTTCTGATATACTTTTAAAATATAAAAATACGTGATTTTTATGATTCGAATTTTAAGAATCGTTTGGATGTGTAGTTAGGATAAACGTATCGATCAATCAACGATCATTAGAATATAGTGTACGAGTCCAACCTATCGATCATGACTTGGCTTCGAGTTAAGAAAATGTTTTTCGATGCCAAAAGAAAGGATTCGAAATGCAGTGACTGATGCACTTATTTCGAAATGCGATGCTCCACACTTTCCCAACTTATTTGGCCGATTATTACGTTTCGGAGAGCACGATTGGTATTTTTAGTTTTGCATTCCTTTCGAGAATATCGGATGCGAGTTCGATAAATAATTGATAGCGACGAGAGTGAGATTCCTTCGTCGTCTCAAGTTGCTCGATAGAGTTCACAATCCAAGCTGATTAATCTTTTGCTATCAAAATTGCGATAAATCTGTCTGCGACGAAGATCAGGCCGTAATAATTAATTAAAAAACTGCATATTGATCTAAATTTTTATTCTTATTATGTTGGTTAGTTAAATTCTGCGTTTTCAAAATGTATTATAAGCACCTTTCCTCAGTCTTCAACTTACGAGTTTGATCACTGAATGATTTGAAGTGATTCAATTGATAGAAAGATGCCTTGGTTCAATTAATTTTTTATTGTTTTTATTAAAGGTAATATTGCACCTAGAATGACGTTGGAGATCCAAATTGTTGAGATAGTGCCGTTTTTTCCGAATCCCACCGAAAGCGATAAACTCCGAATCCCCGAAGCAGTCGATCTGCGTTTTTTTTGCTTCCGCTTTGGTGAACCGCAAACAACTCGTCGACCACATTTGACATGAATACCGTTCCAACTTTAGGCTCCGGGTGATGGAAAAATGTCGAGTGCTGGAACCAAGTCAGTGAGGTTCTTCATATTACAGAGACAATTATCGGTATTGGTCGTTATCCAAATTTATTGGATTTAAATGGAGGAAATATCGTTTTTATGCAGTATTTGCAGAAAATTAACGTTGACGGGTAATTATTTTTTAAAATTTTGTCGGAGTTGTCTGCGGAAACCAGATAATGTTTGTCCATTTGACCGGACAAAAAGCTCATCTTAACGATGTTTGGCGGTGAGCACAGTTTCTCTATGGCCTTCATCTGAACAAGCATGAAATTGCGTCTATTGCCCTTTCGCCAAAGCTCTCTCGTTGTGACAAGTAATTTTAGCATCAACCTATAAGTTAGTTAAATAATAAGTAAAGAACATCATGTGTATTGTTTTGATTTCAACATCTAGTCTTCTGCGACATCTTTGATTTTTGAATTAACTGTTGTAATATGTTGTTTAATTTGTGATTAATTTCTTGTCCACCGGCCGAGTGGTTCGCTCCTACTCCAAGGTCCCGGGTTCGAATCCCAGCTGATCGAACTTTTCCGATTCAGGGAATGTTTGTGTGTGTTCGTTGCCTCCTCGGTCTCCTGATCATAGGGGGATTTCACATATAACAGGAGATCAGCAAAAAGAAAAACTAGCGTGATTAAGTCTGGCAGGTCCACTTTAAATTATCTGGATATATTATTATTATTTCATCTATTCGGTGAATTCTTATATAAAGGCCGTGTATGTGAAATGGGAGTAATGGGAAGATTTTAGGGCCAACTGAAGGAATATGTGCATCGTTTAATGGTGCATTCATCGTAATGTTCGAAGGTTATATTAATTCAACATTTTTATTTGAAGGGTTCTTTTTCAACGGATGCGATGCATAAGCGGGAATATTGAAATAATGTCAGGATTGAGATCAAATAGGAAAAAGCTGAATTTGCTGTTTCAGATTCTTCAAGACGTGTCCTGCTAATCTTTTTCTAGACGGAGTTCCCAATAGACCGAAGTCACTTAAGATGTGACACTCGTGTCTTGCGAATGCAAAAGCTAGACAACCTATTTCCTTTCTTGCAGTTATTGCCCTCCCCAGTGGACCCCGAAAACCACCAACAGCTGTGACCTTGCGCGTAATGGAATGCACCTCCAGTTGCGTGGATCACCTGTGCGCTGATGTAATAGTTGGAATGCTTCCTCCCAGATGGCGTGACGCTCGCCCCTTATCTCTCCAAGATGCAGAGGCGGTCGACTTCTTGCTGCTCTGAAATGCAACTCAAATGTGTTGTGTGAGACGTTAGGAAACCAGGATCTTATTTCCGATTTAGTATCCGTTAACACAGGTTACCGAAAGCGGTCACTTTCAACATCTATTCTCAAGATTTGCTGCACCTCAATCATTAGAGGTGAATTCTTACTTCCCGTTACAATTCAATGACCTGTTAGCCTAAAATAGAGAGAGGAATGGAACCGAATTTATCTTTCATAAATAGCTTCAGATAACGGGAAACACCTACCATTCACAATTAGTCTTTCTGAAAATTTGGAAATATATGGCGGAAAATGACACCGGTAATAGATTTATTCCGTGAATATTATCGAGTCACGTTAAATACTTCTGTTTAATTAATGTATTCAACTGGCTCTATAAGTGATTTGCCGACCAACGGAAGTCTGCCGCTGCGGCTAATCAAAGACTATTTGCCGTTTTATAATGGTCATGTAAATAATCGTGAGCGACCGATCTGCTTCTTCATCTAATGAGGGCTATCTTGTCTAATTTCCTAAATTTTTCTGACTTGTTTGAGGATGTTGTTTTCAATATAACAGAATCCAATAGTTATCATATTTAAAATCTTTATCTATTTGGTCATGATGTTGTTCCACATGACTCTTTCTGAATACAAACCATTGCAGTGTTAAACTCTTACTTCATGCATCACTATTCATTGAAGAAAAGTATACATGTATGTATACAACATAAAATGCAGATGACGGTGATAATATGTTTCTGGATTCAAATTTACAATGTTTATATTGTTTAATGTTATTAAAAATATTTCTATAGTATAAGAACTCGTAAAATTCTGCAGTTTTTTATCAGCGTGTATGTCTTCGCGTCATAATCTAATTGAGAAACGGGAATACATATTTGGGAGACGCTTTAAATATTTCCGGTTTTAGACGGCTTCCTCTTATTTTCAATGCAACTGTAAAAATATCACAACTTTTATCTCGTTTTGTCACGAACGCTTGTGTTATATCGATTCGAGAAACGCAGATTTATCAGATAACATTAATTTTAGAATCCCCAGCCTACTGTACTCGATTTCTATTGGCTAACTCGATACCCGTTGCATCCCGGTAAGAGAATCGAGCAAAACGTTATTCTGACATTGAAGTACCTTTCGGAGAATTACACCCGTGGAAAATATGTCAACCGTAAAAATTAACCTAGAATATTTACTTAATTCAAATTCTAAGTTTAAATGTTAGTAACTCTTAATTTGAATTTTCTTCACAATTATATATTCATTCATAATTCTTACGTTTAAATTTTCCTCGGGGTTGGAACTGAAATTACTGGACTTAATGAGGAAACATTTACGCGAGGATTCCTCAACAGTCTCGTCAAAGGAGATTTGCGGTTTAATGACGCGCTCAATAGACGTCTTAACATTTGTTGCGACCAAGAATCGGTTCTTCAAACGATGAATGTCTCCGCCAAATGAATTTCGATCGGTAAGTGGTCGTTAGCGGAGAATTGTTTTACACTAAAAATGAGAATCCAAATTTACTACGATCTTGGATTTATAAATGTGTATTGCTCAACGGACGAACTCGGGAGAAATGATCGACTGGAATTCGGTCTCGACTTGTTGGAATCGAAGAGAAGATTAGGACACCCAACGGACAGGTACCGTAAGAGGCCGAGCAACCTTGAAGTGTAACGGGAACACTTCGTTAATCGGAATATGAACTCTGCGAATTTTGTATATATTTTTACAGATTCCACGCTCTTCCGCAATTTACAGCTCAATTTCGCATCTCCTTCGAAGACAAGAATATACGTGATTCTTTAGCTTTTGAGAGGGGCCAAGGGGCCTTCCCTCGGCCATGGGGTGCTCGAATTATCGGATATATCGAATTCAATTCACTTTTCCATTTCTGATTTATAGTTTAAATCCGGAAAAGGGCATTTCGGTCGAAGCCGAGTGCCCATACAAAGTAGCCCGTTATAATCGAAGCAGCAAATGTCGATTCGTAAAGTGGTTGTATTTGTTCATTAGTATTTGCAAACTAACAAACGAATGATAGTAATTAAACGAGCGTATTAAAACGATACTAAAGCAGAAGCGTTTTAATGAACCATTGGAAATGAATTCGAGGAAAATAAAAACTATTTGAAAGAAAGGGAAATGCAAGATTTTAGCGAAGACGATATTAAATTAAGTATTTTATTCTAAAATAGGTTTCCTGCGATTCTCATAAATGATTGTGCTATAAATAATCAGAGGCATCTTCCGGATCATTCATTTATATCCACTATTAAATCCTACTTTCCTTTCCCCTTTATGTGACTTTTTATTTCAACTTCTGTATTTTGGCTATTTCATCTACGTTTATCAGAATTCTAGCGGAAGAATTTTATCATAATTAGATCAGAAACGAGTACATTTTTGAAAATTGTAAAAAATATTGAAATTTACTTTCCAAATAGAATAAATTTCTTTTAATTATAAAAAATCGTAGCTGAAAATTTCTAAAATAATCCAAGTTCAATCTCCATTTTTGGTCATGGAAACCATCATGAAATTACTCCAGCGTAAATCGAAGATTTTTCCTTTCGGCAGAATATCGACCACTCCAAAACTTAATTCATCGACGTAAGAAGTCGTCATTCGTAAGCAATGGGAATAACAAGGAAATATTTCTATCCACTGTTTAATTTACGGAATTCGATGAAGATCTGTGGTACTAAGAGCGTTGAATGAACTCGTGATTGCCGAATTCTCTCTTAAGCAGTGCCTCTCGGAGCGTGCGGATCTGCCGTTAAAATCTCCTGAGAAGTTCCTTTACCTCGTTATGAGGAGGAAATTAATGGCTAGGAATTCGTCACCGGGCGAGGGAATTAGTTTGACCGCAGACGATGACGTCACCGATGACGTGGCAGAGGTCCGATTAACTGTTCATCAAAACTGCCATTTGCATTTCACAGCGAGATCCACGCTTGTTGGCGAGTCCCTCAGTCCGTGAGAGCATCTTCTTTCTTAGAGAGAGGACTTCTCGTTGCACAAAGCGTATACTGCACTCAAATCCTGTTGTAACTAGTTTTAAATGGTAATCGATACATTTTATTGGTATATAAATAAATATCTATCGCATAAAGCTTATATGTTAAATGGCATTACTGAAAAGACATCGGCACACTTTGTGTTTATTACAATTCAGTGAAATATTACTAAATTTGTTATCTTCAGTTCGAATATGTTTACCATTTAAAAGAATGTGTTGCTTCCTTATGATTCAGATTTGCACACGAGAATCAGTAGTGGCAATTCTTGTTGTCTTTCAGTCACAAAAAATATAAAAACTGGAAAAACAGTATACGGCTATTTGTACAATTTTTCTACGAAATTGGTTCTCATTGATGAGCTTATTGTAAATTATCAAAATATGATTCGGAATTGTTCAATAATATCTGATATAATAATAATAATAATAATAATAATAATAATAATAATAATAATAATAATAATAATAAATCGTCTTTATTTGGGCGAGATTGAGACTTAAAAGTCTCTTCTTCCATCTAAATATAAGGGTTAAATGTTCTTTGCACATAAGGCAGTGCACACAGGAACAATTCCAAATATCTGATTTAATCGGAAACGACCGAATTATTCGTTATGGCCAATTTCATTATTTTTTGTACATTTAAATTTAACAAATTTCGGAAGAAAAGCAATAAATATAATTAATCCGATATAAAACCTGCTTTGGTTTGGTATTACTATTCGCTTCATACGAATGTTTAAACTCGTAGAATATGGAGATTAATTTCGTAGAATCAGTTATCAGGTGTGTGGTCGACGAGAATCGACAATCGAAAGAATCGCATAGTTGCCATAGCTACAATCGACCGAAGTTTTCGCTTCGGAGGTCAAGGCTATCGGGGTCCACCTGCGGCACAATGTAGGTGAGCCAACGAAAGACTTGGAAAACAGAACTTTGGTCGGAGTCTTTATTTTTTCATCATCGGTCATAATGAACTACGCATTCTATAATCTCGCTCTTTATATTTATTGAACGATCAAAAGATTTCGTAAAATTTAAATGTCGATCATTATTATATAAGGAGTCTTATACAGATGGCAAAATAGACATTTAATGGGACATTATACCTGGGTCTAATCAGACCCAGGTATAATGGTCGTGTAATTGATTTCAAATTATATTGTCTGTAATAAAAGGGAATTGGTATGTAATTAGTTTCGTAGTGACATCTATTACGAGAGGGATCTGTAAGACCATCGAAATTCAAGGACCCGGTGATGTGTGGCCTTTACACCTTGCCGTCGTCAACACACATTTGATGAGCGAAGGCGGAGAGAAACATTTCCGACGTTTTTATAAACATCACTAGAGACCGAATTCTACTCAGAAAATATTAAAGAAAATTATAAAAACATTCCTGAATTTTTCCAAGCCCAATCGATTCGGAATAGGGTCCTTGAGGGCCCCCCTTGGGGCCCAGGGATACTATGATTGGTTGCAATGGGGCCTTTTCCAAATCAAATCTCTGTTCTAAACTAACCTCGGGTATTCCAAGAAAATACTTTTCTGGACGATCTGTTCCAAGGAAGGCCAAAGGAAGTATTCCTACAAATCGTTCACTAAAATGAATTACTTGAAATTGTGCTCCTCTAGATTCTGTTTCCAACTGTAAGATCTGCAAATATTCGATTGAAAAGATTCTTTCAAAAACACGTTTCCTATTTTATAACTTCACTTTATTCAAGTTTTTCATCTACAGTTCAACTGCGCCTATTTCAAACCCTTCGACCTTATTATTCGTTGCTTTAATTTTAATTTATAAATTCTAAAAGGGTAACTCCCCAATGCAAATGTTGCTGGATAATGATTTTTGCGTTAAATCGAGCATGTCTAATTATTTTCGAGTCTTTCCTAACTTTCTCTCCTTGAGCTCTGGATCGCTGAATTCGATTCATTCAAAATAATTTATTAGAATCTGTTCGAATTAAAATTCCTTAGAAGTAGAAGGAATTTCACCGTTTTCTCCCAAGAATTAATTGACCTTTTTTCATTGATGATTGCAGAAAGAACAGAAAGCATCTTCAGAAGAAAATTCTATTTTTAGCCAGAATTTTGGTCTGAAATACATATATTCGAATCCATAAAATATGTTTTTATTGTACAATTGTTTTGGAATACAACTCTATGAATCTAAGTAAGTTCAGAATCACATTGATAGGAAAGTAATAATTGTGTAACTCATGTTTCAAGGCTTAAACCTCAAGTTGTACGATATTTGCGAGGAATTTGAATTCAATTCTTCTTCATTTTCAATCCGTAGAATATGCAGATATTAATGTAAACGTGCAGAAGCACACTTCATCGAAAGTGGCCTCGTCGCACATTAATACCATTGCTAACTCGTGCATCTGACTGCTTCTTCTAAGTTCATTTCGATTACTCATTTTATTCCACCCAATGTGACGTGATAAATCTCTTTCTTCCTTCTTCGATGAGCAAAGAGTACCAATTCATTGATATCGCTTTGCTTTTTATTCTGCTTTCGAGTGAATTACGTATTCCTCTCCTCACTAAAAGCTGGAAGAAATGGGAGGTGGTTCTTCAGTTGTACTTTAATCACTCGCGATGTGTTATGAGCTGATTATTGCGTTCATGGCGACAAAGAGTGTGTAATCCATCGCCGCGTTCTGTTCGTGATTCCACGGTCGAATGTCGGGCTTCGCGGAGAAAGTGCTGATGAACGAAATAAGATATTATTTATGACCATATCGACACAAATAAGAGTTCTACATGAGGTATGACAAAGAGACACCATAACTGCCGCCAACCATGAATTTCACACCCAAATGATTTCCCAAACTTTCAGCGAGGTTTCCGTATTTCGCTTTGATCATTCGCCTCAATTTGCTATGGTTTCCTCGTGTTTTGCGTCATTTCAATCCGGACTGCATTTAAATTATCTGGTTTTTAGGCTTCAATCAAAGTCTTTAATAACTGCCGTTGCTATCTTAATCGATCCATTTACTTCTTCGTTACCTACGTATCATTCCATTATATTGTTTTTAATTTTGTATCTATTCCTCATTTAGTCGAAGTCAAGGACATCATATAGGTCATAGTTATTTCATTTTTGGTTGTGTTTCAGCAAAAAAAAGAAGTGAAAAAGTGTGAAGTCTGGCAAATTTCCGACGGAAGAAAAGTGTACATCAGAAAAATAAGCTTTTCATGTTTGTCTTATGAAAGTGATAAATTTGCGTGTTTGGCATTTATCTATGTCTATATAAATACACACTCGACGGGTAATATTAGATTAGACTCTCACATTTTCTTTATTTGGTACGAACTCACGAAAGTAATTTTATCTGAACGTCCAACCGTCGATTAGTCGAACCGCAGAATCTGATAATTGTTTTCTTCTCAAAGTTAAACTTTTCAAATGGAGCGGAATCCATTTAGCGCCAGCTTTATTCGCTTTTTGAGTTATATTTGGTTATTATGCCAATTGGAGCTTGCAATTATCATTTTAAATGTTGCAATTGGAATATTTAATGATAAAATGAATCGTTTATTTGAAACCTCTATCCTGTGCCATAAATCGCGATTGTCTAGCTCAATCTGATGCGCTCAGTCGAATTCTCGAAATGAGATCAAAGGAATCGTTGTAAAGTGGAATTATACGTTTGCGCCTGTGCATTGACAAATTCACGAGTTGGTCATGTTTTTTTACGAAGAGTATTAGTGTGAACTGGCACAAGGCCTTCGCTGGGATGACGGGGCAAATAAAGAAGGCGTTTGCGATACACTCGGAATAAAACGCTTTTGCGATCAGTTTTTGTTGGATTCGGTGCCGATTCATTTCCCACTGTAATCATATTATTTTGAATGCTGCTGTTCGTTTTCTCAGTATATCTCTGTTATTATCGATTCGTCAGATCTTTGTTGACCTTATTCGTCGTTGCATTTTCCGTTTGAAATCCGTGTTATTATTACTCACTTGATTATGTTTCGTGATACTTCCCTGCTATCCACTTTTGTATTTTTTACTATAATTAATGTAAATTGTAATGAAGACATTGAGTTTTAATGATATTTATATAATTAGTTTTATAAATATAAAACTAGAGGATTTTATCATTTTGCTGAAGTTGTGTGAGATAAACTTAACTAGAATTATATTTATTAATTTATATTTTGTATAAAACAATGAATTTTGTTTGATTTATTAAGCCATTTGTAGTTTGTCGAAAATTCATATTTTAAAGGTGAATATTTCGTCATTTTTAATTGATTATCTCCTCTTTTCCTTCACAGGTAAGTGTTTGGGGCCTATCGACGTCACGCTGGAACCAATGCTGTGCTGAGTAAACAAATCTTCGATTCAATCTTTAAATATAATCGAGTAAAAAGTCCTATTGTTATTGCTTACCAAAGTCATTTCAGTATTTTAATATCATATTTCAGTCAAACTTGTCAGGGAGATTAGGTTCACAACTTTAGACTATTTAGCGTTAGTAGGTGAATTTACACTTTTGGCAAGTGATACTATTTTTTATTACTGCTAGTTTCATAGAGATGAATGCAATTATATATATTTAATTGCACTTTACAATGATATTATAACTATCAGTGTCAAAAACCTTTACCGTTCTTCTGTTAAACTTTCAATTTTTAAATCCGATACCTAAGAAATGTTTTCCTACATTTACTCTCCGCAAAGGATGGGCCAATCCTTGGTTATTTTAGGCGACAAAATATTTGGAAGAACATCACAGAAATTAACTTTGAAGAACCTTTCATTGGGTTGATATCGTTAAGTTTGGTCATCGACAGTGAGTGGGAGTGGTGAGGTGAGACAATAAAAAGCTTTGTGGTCATCCTCTGAACTCCGCCTTGTGCGCATTCCGAGAATCTTCAACGATTAAAAGATTCGAGATTTTGAGATAGCTCTAGAATGCGTGACTCCTTCGTATCAACAATATTTTGCCGATCTTTCTTTCCACCGATTATCAAACATCATTCATTGCGATACGAGTTGCGTAAGCGGGGTGTGGAGACGTTTCCACGGTGACGCAATGTCTCTCCGTTACCTCACCTAGGCGTTGCTCTTTTTTTACTCGCAGAATAATAGTGATGTAGAAAATGCCCTCATTATTGCCTGCAATGGGTCGAGGAAAAAGACGTTCATAAGCGACAAACTGAAATTCCTTTCCGGTGAGTGCGGCGCGATTTCTCCTCGTTTCTAAATATTGCGTTCTTTAAGACGATTCTGAGCGATATTTTAATCGTGTGAGCGATGAGCTGCGCGAGGGCAAGATTTCTGCTCGCATTAACGAATTTTATTCAATCTTACACTCGAAATGGATATTTTGGTTCACATTTTTACGGCTTCTGTTCAGCTAATGGGCAAATACATTTTTAAAGTTAAACCGCTAGGTTTTTGAGTTGTGTTGCCACTCGAATAGAAATTGTCAACTTTGAATGGTAATACTTATTTATTGGCGCATGCAATACATAAGTATAATTTAATTCAACTCCATAAATCTCCAAAAAACATCTTTGCGTATTCTTCGAAATTCCGCGTTTGTGAATCAAGTTGTACTTTTACGACTATTGGAGAATTAAGATGTAGTCTTCTCATAATTCGAGTTTTAGAGCTATTAGTTAGCCCTTATGAAATTATTTTAGGGCTAGATCACTGACAATAAGCTGAAAGAAATTTCCATTTTCATATAAAGGTATGATATCTAAAATGAGTGGACTATAGCAATGTTATTTTTGGATTTATTTTCTTATCAATTGAACACGCTAATATTTTTTAGTTTTCATTTCCTGTGAAGTATTATTGACATAGATTGCTAAAATGGTATAATTACAGTATTTTCGTATATTTGATATTTGTACAGTTTGATTTTTGGAGACACGGAGGTATTACGACAGATTCGTCAGAATTGTAAGCCAACGACAGAATTAACTTAAACTCTGCGATTCGTTTGAATCCAGTGTGCTTCTCTGTTCTCCCTACTGTTACCGCTCTCAAACGACGCCTAAATTGGGCAGATGACGTGGGAATTATCTTTCGTGAGTTCAAAAGACCAGTGGAAGACGGATGAGAAATAGCAATTAACCGATGGCAATTTGGACAACAGGATTTCAGCGAAAGCATCGCGATAACATGCATTGACGGGACTGTACTAAGATGCGATTTGTCCAACTATTTTCCAAAAGAGCCAAGCGCTGTGACTTTGTTTTCTCTTTTGAACTGTGATCAAACTGACGAACCATCGCGTTTATGCATATATAGAACTTGGTGTGGTTTTGAAGTCGGATATCCCGAGAAGAGCCAAGAAATTAGAAATTGTCATTGGGTAGTTTAACGATCATTTGGATCCAATTATGCTTTTTCAAAATGAAGCCGTAAAGACATGCTCTTTTTAGTTTCCAAGTTGGTCAATCATTGCGTTGAAATTTTCCTGCTGCTTATGACGGAAGGATGACTGACTGCTTATTTCTTAGAATTATGTCCTCCGCAGCAAAATGCGACGCAAATGGAGCCCGCATTGCTTTCTTATCGGCAAATTAATTAAGCTGACAATGAGGGCTGCTTATCTATTCATCACGTCGAGTCATGTCTGTTTCGCAGAACTACGTTTGTCTGCTAAGCATTTATTATTTTATAATGCAGTGGGGACCCGATCTGCATTCAATATATAACAATAAACAATCCAGCTGTTTACCTTAAGAACTTAAAATCAAGAATGACTTTATTGTATGTTTACTCTTTTGAAAAACAGGGTACTATAACATTTTAAAGGATTTGAAAAAGTCAAAACACTATTTATGACCGCAAATTTGCATTCCTCGGTTTGCGGTGTTCGACGGAAGGCCTTCGTATATATTCATAACTCACAGGAGTAAACTTTCCCAATTGCAAATGGATCAAAGGCGCGAATTTTTCAAATGTATGGTGGTAGCAAAATCTTCATAAATTCCAGATAAAATTCCTATGTCAGAATCAACGGCTTTAGATAAAGATGGATGTAGAATTGACGAAAGATAATTTTTCTTTAGGGGATTAACTGTGAAGAAATATAATAGAGTTATTTCTGATTATCGATGTAATCGCATGTTTACAGTATAACAGACAGAAGAATCAAACAGTTGACGATTTTGTTGCTCAATTAGTGTCATCCAGGTGACGCATTTTACCATTCCGATGACGCAATCTCTTGCTTACGTGATTTTAGCGAACAGACGTGTTTAGAGTTGTTTTCGCTTCCGTCGGCCACATGTATATATGTATACTTGTACGCAATTAACGTTCGGCTGCGTATGGAATCATCTCTGCGCAATAAGCTAGCATATTGCCTACGCTCAAATTTAATTAACTAAACACCGTTTGAAGACAAATCAATGTTGTCGGAATCTAGTCAGTATACTTTGCAATTTAATTTCAGCTGACGTGATAAGAAGGACGGTGTTTTAGTTCGGACATTTGTTTCAGAAAGTGATGACAATTGGCGAACTCTATGCCGCAAAAAGAGAGCAGCCCTTTCCTCTTGCGAGTCCTCTGCAGCCAAATGAATGTATCCTAATCATTGGAATGATCGCTGGCAGTGTCCATCTGCGCTAACACCAATTTGCAGATCCGTCGCTTTCACTGCTTCAACCTTCTTCCGCGCTGGACCAGAGACACCCTTCGCTAAACGTGTCCGGAATTATGTCATTCTGGAGAAATCTTCGCTTCCCTTCCAACGCTTCCTCTGGCAAAGAAAAAGCGAAGCAATTCATCGGACGAGAAAGCATTCTGCGCTTATGGTTATTTTAAAAATAAATATATCGGAAGCGCATTTTGTGCGTTCAATATCTCAGCAATAATCCACGAGACGGTATGGGTGAAGGAATAATTTAATATGACGAGATATTGCTCCGCCAATTTATCTAATTTAAGATACTTTTATTCATTTATTTTTACTTTTATTAATTTTTCGCTACTTTTCCAGCCGCGTTGCTTGTGAGTTTAGAGAAGGAGGACTCTGGTTCGGAAATTTTATTCAAAATCCACTCTCTTTACTTAGACCAAAACGTAAGTGAATCCTGATTCACTTACGTTTAGGTGACAGAGTTTTACTTCTAGCTATTCAATTTGCATTCATACAAAAACGAAATTTTGTTTTTTAGGCTCTTTATTTTAAAATTAAAAACATAACTAAAAAGTAGTCTATAGTATTCATTCGCCGATTGGAATGGAAATAAAATTTTCTTTTCACTCGGCATCATTTGAGAGATTGGGGGACAAAGTTATACAAGTACGGACGTTTTCCAGAATATTACTAAAAGGCCACACCTGTCACGTGTGAAGGTTCCCGATGTCTTGTTTACATAATTATTAGTATTATTTATGTGGTTTTCTTCTTATTTCTGTCCTGTTGGCAAAGAGTACCCTCCCGTCAGAATATAATTAATTGCGAAACATCAGAAGGCATTGCATTACGCAAGTCCAATCGGTTGGTAAACAGCGAATCAAATTCCTCGAGCAGTGGTAAAGAGAATCTGGAGCCAAAAGTTCCTCGTGCTTTCCATCGCGATGACTTCAGGAAGACGGGAATTTGCTCAAAACACTATCTCTCACTCCAAGAAGACGATTTCGTTTGCAATCATTCGATTGGACGAAGTTGGTGATGGAATACGCAGTTTAGGAATCTTTTATTGCTTGATGAATTGCGACACAGTAGGACAGGAGGCTGCCTTATCCATAGCCTAGATGGTGATAATCGATTGCAGCAATTATAATTATCTTAAACGTTTAATTTTCTATCGGTAAACTTGGATGCTGAAAATTTATGTCCCGTAATGCTGTTGGAAGTCGGTGATATCTCATCCTCCGGGAAAGTGGGTAGCGCTTTTGTGACAGCAGTCCTGGGTTTGATTCCCTGTTGGTGCCCATATGTGGAAAATTATCTCATCTGTAGACAGATTTCATTGAGCGAATAAAGCAAAAAGGAATCTGCTTTGATCGTTTGAGTCGAATCTTCGCTTTCCAAATTCTCTTCACGCTCCCCCAATCTCTCCACCGAAGCGCCTAATTTCCGCTTATTGTTCTTTCTTTTCGAACTTTCTCTCGTCTCTTTTGGCGAAAACTCCATTCCATATCACTTCTTTCTGACGGAGTCTCTATCTATTGGGTGATGATTTTCAGAAACGCCCGATTTCTTTTCTTTTTTGCATCTACTAAACTTAATACTAAAGCAAAAGAAAGCGATTGTAATATACCCAAAAAAGGCTATTTTGAAAATGTTGAACGTTTAATGCTATAAAAATGTAACAGATTATTGATGAATTATTTAATGGTGTAGGGATTTTCTGGGTGCAGCAAGTTTTCATGTGTGGTCCACTGTGGAAGCGAAATCTTTGTCAGCCCATTTTTACGATATACCCTAACTAGATGACCCGGTGAACTTCCTATCACGTACAATTTATTTGATCATACCTTTTGATCAGCAATTATCAATCCTAATCTACCTTCCGACTCCAATTCATTGAGATCAATAATACTGGCTGCATCCTGTACGGTTTGAATTTCTTAAGGTTATTAAATGAAACTTACTTGTTATTCAAATTAATTCGACGTCTTTTATTTACACGTCAGTTATTCAATGTAAAGCTTTTTGATAAACTACATTTTTTTTTGTTTTTCCGGTGAATAAATGTACAGAGATGGAATGCGCGAAACACGGGTTCCAAGTTGATTCCGCGAAATTCCAACGACTGGTTTTGTGGTTTGTTCGTGGTCATCGCAACGGCCGAAGGAATTGCAGCAGAATCGACTGACCCGAAATGAAAGTTTGAATCGTCGCGTTGAGATCATCGTCATCTTTGTTACCAATATTGCCCGTTCGCTCAGCCAATTATGGGTTTTGAATCGCTGCTCTACGTCTGGAAAAACACGCTGAATGCTCTTCAATTCTGTCAACTGACAGCAATCTGTGGGTGATGTGAAGGATCCGGTCGAAGTGTCTACTGCGATTTTCCCATTGCCAATGTCCAACAATTGTTTCGGAAACAGATCTGCACTTTGATCTTGTTGCAAAAACATTCGCATGTTTGTCTGACGAAGAACACCGGACAACAGAATCATGGCTCCGCCAAAAATGTTATGGTTGTTGCGAAGATTATTCGAAGTTCTGTCCAGCGCCTCCTGTGATCTTGTGGACCATTGTTTTTTAAAGAATCAGCTAAATTTGTGTCAATATCGATCAAGTACATTTTCGGTATATGTATATAACAGTCTATTCGGCGATTAATGGCCGCGTCATACCCCTCCCTCCATGAAGTATCGGGATTATTTATATTTTTGGAAACAATATTTACTTTACATCCCGTCATTTCTGAAGGGGAAGTCACTAGTTATTGTCGCCATAATTGTAAAAACAAACGAGATAATGCATTATTTTAGCAGTTTTAGTAATTGCTCAAAATCGAAGAGAATGCGAAAAGTGAGCAATTATTTGTGACAGTTAAAGGAAATATTTCGTATTCGCAGGTAATCCGCCAGAATTCCTGTCAATACAGCCACTATTTGTGAAGTCCTCTGCCGAAACACGGTTGGATCCTCAACGCCTTTCCTAAAAGATGGGGAATTAGGTTTACTACGTAAAGTAGCAGAAAAGTAAAGAGCAAAGTAGATTTGCCCTCTTTGACCTCTTTATGCTTCGATTGGAAGAAGTCACGCTCATGTTGCACTTGATTACTGTCAAGCATCGATCGTAAAATTTTAATATCTAAATTACGGCTGTTGTTAAACTGCATTTGGGTTTGCTGCATCCTATAGAATTAGGTGCAACGTTTAATCGATTCTCCGTAACGCAGACACTTCAATGGCTCCGCTGTATCCCTGACATACTTATCGCTGAGATTGAACTTAATACTGTTGACAAAAGTGGTCAACTATCGTGCCCTTTTTTCTCCCGACTTCAGTTATGGATTTACAAGGAATGTTCTTCGAACGGTTCTCGGAATAAATTGCAGCTGAACAAATCTGAAAATTCCTATTTTTGACGATTTCTCTCAAACACACTGCCACGCATTATGTACTCAGTTAGTTTTCCCAGGTTTTGCGATAAAATTAGGTTTCTCGGTTTATTTTCGGGTCGGCTTATGTTCGAGTGTATTTGATACTCTATTAATCCCCGATATTTCTTGATATTCTCGCCATGAGTCGTAGTTATCACTTGGCAGGGTAACGAACTGTACATATTGATTTTATCGAAGAAATCCTTTGCACCTCAGAGTATATTGTCCAATCTATTTGTGAAAAGGCAGCCTGATTCATGTTTAAACATATTTCAATGTTTTTCTACGGAAGAAGTAATACAGTAATTTCTCAGGAGCCCTCTAAAGCTACAAATAAAGGGTGAAGTAGCTAATGCGAGAAGTAAATCCATCGTTTTGAAGCATAAAATATGAACACAGGCAGACTCGACACACTTTGCTCTTAGAATAGAATTAAGAGGATCCATTTATTTTCTCGCCTCAATAAGTTTTCTCCCAAAGCTTCCCGATGTTCCGTTACACTTGGATGTGAGAATTGGTTATAGTTTCGCTCGTAGTTCCACGCTGCCATTCCGGTTCTCTGCCCTTCCCAAGGTCATTGATCTCATAATTCTCTTCTTTTGGGACTCCTAATCCTCCTCCATACCAGAGAGGTAGCAAGTGCGAATTGCTGGTTGAAAGTGGAGAGGATGCGATTTTCGTCGGAAGGGGCGGATTAAGGATTGGAAAGTTCAGGAGTTAATGAACTTATCGCGAGGGAAATAAATAAATAAAGAATACTTCTGCCTTTTGCTCGCTTTTTAGCCATGCTTTTTGAGACAAATTTTGCGGGAAAAGTACAACTTGCAGAAAGAGTTACCCATCAACGTAGCCCAGCGAATACGGCGGTTACACATTAAGAAATAAGAGTGAAAGTAAATGGCTTATCATTCGAAGGGAAGATTCATTTTTAATTAATGCTTCGATGGAAGGAAGTTTCAATGAGAAAACATTCTTCGTCCACATTCCTTTGAACAGAACTGGAAGGACATTTTTCTTCGAAATTTTCCACGATATCGAGCTCTTAATAACGAACGAATGGCTCAAGACTGAAAGAAATACTTTTCCGTTGCTCTTTGCCAACTCAATTTACTGCGACGGAGGAACTCAACTTAATTTTAATCAGTTTTAACTAAACTCTGACTACGAGAAAGTAGAATTGGTTGAAATATTAAGCGCCAAATTTTAAAATGCATGCCTTAGATTCTTGTAATTTCTTAATGAGTTTCATTTCTTCCCATACAATAGGTCTTTCATTTTAACCTTTTTAAACCTTTCTTAACATCCGTTGCTATATTTTTGTTTGAATAAACAACTATCGCAGGAGAATGTTTGTCATTTTAAAATTGGGGAATGGATTTAATGGAAATAATTAGATTTTTTCCGTAAAATTTTCTAGAAAATATGGAACAGCGAGACAGCAATTAATGATAAACTTTTCTTTTTCAACTTTATCCAAATCTGTCATCACATACTACGGCAATGGATTTCCTTAGATGCCCATCGAAAGCCCTTTTCGACTGTTATTAATTTTTGACGTTGTTTAGCGCATTATCATTATGACTACCGGTCAGTTTGAAAGAGTTCTGTTGCCACTTTAGGTTAAAGTTTACTTAAGGTTAGATTGCAGAAAAGTAATACATTTCATCGTAATCAATCGTGATAATCTGTGCTCCATAACGTAACCTGTCCTCTTCCTCCATAGCTTTTCTCTCTCGCTTTTATTTACCACTAGATGACGCGGTGAACTTCGTACCACCTAATTCTATCTAGCGTATCTATATGCGTATCTATATTTGTTTCTCATATTTTTGTTATATATGTCGAACTTACCTTCAGAAGTTTACAATATTGAAAAGTCCTCGAGTAGAGAGGGAGTAAACCCGTTTTAAAACTCTTAACTAAAAATTCAGTAAACAATTATGTTGCTGTAAATAAAACTTGGTTGCTACTGACGTTTAAACAAAATTGTAAAAAATTGAAATTTAAATGTTCGTACTTTTTTCCGTGCGATTCTTCACATGATATTGTTCGTTAAAATCCCCAGCAATATTTTCTTCTTCATAAAGTGTATAATTTATTATCAGGATTAATTTTAACTTGACTTATATTCTTAATGCATTTTGACGGATAAATACATGGACTTGGAATCAACAACCGCCTTCATTGTCAAGGGTTGTTTCCAACCTAGAAATTTTGTTAAAATATTCACGCATTTTATCACAATTCTCGAAATTTCGATTCGTAAACGATATTTCACGACCAAAATAAGAATCTTTATTCTATTCCCCTTCTTTTGGTGCTTGATTCGACTTTGTACGACTATTATTTCTAATTTAAATTTTCAAATGAAATAAAGCCTGTAGCAGGAAAAATGAACTTTACGTGCATTTCTTATGGAAATGCTTTTTCGATTTTTCGGCTATTTCTTTTGTGTTTTTCCTAATTTTCTTTTTTCCTAAACCACCTCCTTACCAAGGCGAACAAAAAATATTCAAATCGGTCGAGCCGTTTTCGAGTTTTAGACGACGTCACGAACATCATTTCATTTTTATATATATAAGACAAATTTCATGCTCCGTCCATCGACTGGAATCGTCGTTGGAGCCATCGAAAGTGCAGGTTGACGACCTTCCGAGGGAACGTATGCAGACGATGAAAATACTTCCTTGGGAAAAATGCCGCCGTTTGCGAGAGAAAGTGCGGCGTTGAAATGACGAGTGAAGTATGGGAATGGAGAATGTGGGAATTGAACACGTCCGATTTCATTTGTGATGTAATATGGACAACTTACATCGCAAATAGCCAGAGGTATTAATTACATTGGTTATTAAACAGCTGTTGAGAAATGTCGGGCTTGCATACAGACCACGGAAGCAGCTATGAAAAAGACTGATCACGAAGATAGCGGATCGTGTAATCGATAATGGTTCATGAATATTAGTTTGATTAATTTAACGTATCAATTTCCTTCCGAATAAACCGGTAGGATCATAACGAAATTCTTTGCTGCGCACTCGATACTTAGCTCTCGAAGAGCATTGGTTTAACGATGCAATTTTACGTATGCTTCTATGATCAGTTTAAAGAATAAGGAAAGAATTAAGCTATACATAGCAACAACTCGAGCACAATGAGAAATAAGCGAAGAATTGTAAAACAAGTGTAGCTGATGTTGATTTTTTTCAATAAGTATGCTAACTGGTGATATTTTGTTCGCACTCCTTTGAAGAATGGACTGAGAAAATGACAGCGAGTTTAGAAATTTTCCGTTTATGAATAATAATTTCTGTTGCAGTTGATGGCAACTGATGCTAACGATCAGTTTCCGGAAGCTGTCGATCTCTAATTAAGCAGCGGGGAGGTATATCTTTCCGTGGGTTTATTTAAATTTTCAAGAACAAACAAACTTTCACAATTGTTGTTAGTTTTCATGACTGTCATTATGCAGCTGAAAATACTAAATGAACGCAATATTTATTCGACATATTATACAAATACCAATTTTAAAAACATCCAAGCAAAATATCACGAATAATACTATTTGAATATTTCTAAGGAAAGGCATTCAAAACCGTCAAGTTTAAAATGGCAAACAATTCCCAAATATTAAAATATGAAACATCATTAGATGCTAAGAACCCTCCTCTCGAGATAGAATTATAACAATTGCGTATGTCTAACAAAATAGTCGAGCCTCTACAGCAGTAAAAATGTAATCATCAGCTCCAAACTGGCGTTGCAGTATCTTCATCGTCGAAGTGTGACCAAAGGAATATCAGGAGGAGCAATCCTCATTTTAACGCAATGGTTGAATCATAGTGGCGGGTGAAATATTAGTCGAGAATATTTTCTGTTGTACGAATATCATTGGAATGATCTTCCATTCGTTTTTAAAGTGGAATATTTAATTGAAATCTTGTTACCGTTAATCTTAATTTTTCATCGAACTTCCTCTTTCGCATCCCATCTCATCGCTCTCTCCACTTATCCTTCGGCACTTCCTCAAATATTATTAATACTTTCAAAGAAAAGAGGGATCAAACAACGTCCAAAGTATCTTTGGTTATGTTTGAAATAAGTAATAATTAAACACGTTTTGTGCTAGAAAGAACGGTGTGTTTGGAATGGAAAAGAGGTTAAATGGACGGAACCGGAAATCTCCTCCTCACTCGACCCTTTTCGAAAAGACACTTCTCGTTCCACTTTCGTTTTGCGACTGTTCCGCGAATCGCAAATTGCGCTGTGTCGTAACTGATTATCGAATCCAGTCCGCATTATCGGTGCGTGTGCCGGGAAACTTTCTTTCCGTAAGTAGCCCATCGTTTGAACCGGTCGTTTGCGCCGATCGCTTCTTTCCTCCATTGCAAGCCGATTGCGAGAAATTCATTTTCCGATATTCTCTCGTGTTTTGCTTGTTTCGCAAAGAACATTTCTCCGTTTCTTCGTGCCAATAATAATTTGCAAAAGAGTTAATATTTTGCTGTTCATTTCTGCTTTGTTCATTCTCTGTTTTTTAGAACTTGAATCATCGTGTCGTGACATTAAGTCCATACGTCATCTGTCATTATTTCTGATTTATAACTATTCCTGACGCATCGTTTTCCAATATTTTCTTTTACTTACTTAGTCAACTCAGTCTTTTGCGACTCGCAGCTGCCTTTTATTAGCTGGTTTGAGTCAATTCAGATGGTACAACGGGTGAAAAATAGTGATATGATTATTGTAATTCGAAGAAGTAGAAGAAGAAGTATCTTCTTCGAAGAAGAGTAGAATGGGAAACTTCAATTTCATAAAGAAAGGAAAGTTGGTAGACGGCTGCTAAGGAATTAAAGGTTTAAAATCTCCAATAGCCGTGTTTGTCGGCGTTCATCTTCTCATTCCCCGGTATTCCCCATATGATGGGTTAGATGGAAGAGGAGACTTTTAGTCTCAATCTCGCCCGAATAAAGCCGTTTTATTATTAATATTATTTTTATTCCGAGAAAACAAGACCCCGCACTTTAAACCTCTAATTCAATATCATAGTGTTTTCTCAATTAAAACTTGGAAAATGATCGGTAAATCTAACCTATGGGACAGCTGTAAGGAAAGATTGTTTTCTGTTGAATTCCAGGATATTGCTAATCACTTCTCGTCGTCCGTATAATTGAGATTGAAAGCTTCTTATTTAAGGTTCTTCTTAAATAAATGATTTTCGGTAATGACTCATTGATAAGCAATCAAAACAATGCCGGAGTTATTAAACCAATTTATTCCGCCTTGTGAGTTACTCTTGGTGTAGACCAGGTTTTTTTTGGGTCAAGAGTGCCATATTTGATGAATATAAGGGTTCGGGTGGCAATGTGGTGCCGAGCCATACGGTGAGATTGTGATATTATTTTTTTAATGTCAACGATGGGATTAAGATCTTTTCTATGAATGGTCGTTAGTTATCACTACTAATAAACAGAATCCACATTTATTTACTGCCGAGCTTTATTTCTTAAGTGAATAATGCAAAACAGGATAATGTCGTAGGAATTCCGCGTGCCGAAAAAATTCTCTCGCGTGGCACTTCGGGCACGCGTGGCATAGGTTCGCCACTTCCGGTGAAGACACTCTGCGTTGTCAGCATAATTAATGGATATTCCTCATCTGAATTTCCTCGTTTCTTAATTTTTAAAGTCCGTTTTGGTTTATAGAATCTCCTAATTTAACTCTACCCAAGATGTTGTACAAATTTTGTATGCTAAAGTAAATAAAAGATAAAATAATCATATGGCGTAGAGAAATAAAACTAATTTGTGTCGGAGGGAAATGAGATAAACTTGTCATCATTGGTTCATATATGTAATACAGAAGGTTATGAAAGACATTTCACGCTCGTGTGTATCTCACTATTTCTAACTCGCTTCGTCCGTCATTTAAAGCCGTCGAGTTCAACGAGTGGTTATTTTATCTTCGCTTACTCAGGAGCGTCTTCTTACCTTATCCATGTAATCCAATTTCGGTATCCCTCAAAGACCGACGAATCTGTGTCTTTCACGATCTTGTAAAAGGTGACCTACGGCAAGTCAAACTCACTCAATATATTGCGGAAACTGTATGAAGTATATGTCCGTTATTAAAACGGAGAATTAAAATGAGGAAAAGATAAAACGGTGACCGTTAAATTGTCCTAACTAAGGAAAATCCCAGCCTCGATTGAAACCGCCATTTGAATTCCACAGCGAAAACACTTTTCCGTTTTCATAATGCACGTCTTCCATAGTTTGAGACTCGATGTTAACTAATCTGTCTGTATCCCTTTCAAATGCGACCTCAGGCACTCTCATTATTAGAGGCTGTACAAAGCGCAGGTGAATTTACACAGAATCTGATGGTCGATGCAAGCTCATCCTATTGCACTGAATTCCCCGTTATCACTTCGATCAAATATTTTCCCTCCGAACGAAGAATCGTTAGTATTCTTGTTGAGGTGAATCGAGGTCGCGAAAGACAATTAGAAATGGAAATAAAAGGAATCGCTCCGAGGCAATGAAATAATGGTTTCCAATTAAAGAGTTGCAGTGATCCGAAAGAATACGTTCATCATAATAATTACGGAAAATGTTTATCTTTAAGATTCAGATAATGCAGTTGCAAAAATGTCGCTGCTTGTTTTGTACTCTGTTTATGTATTGAGTAAACGTGTTACGTGTGAGCAAACATGTAAAGTTTACGTGTGAGTAAACCTTCGGATGGTTTCACATAAATTCAGACCAAATTCTCCACCTGTACAGAGTTCCCGAATCGGATAAGTTTTGTCAAATCTCTTTCGAATTTAATTTTAATTTTAGGAATTAATGATAGTTGTTGAATGCAAAAACTTCTATTCCTGCGGAGGGCGATGTGCTATTTCAGAATTCCAATTAGTTTCTTTAAGGAAAAATACTAAAATTAGTGAATGATCGTAGTACAATAAATTTAAATTAACTATGAAAATGTTCCGAAAGCCAACTAATTCATTGAGAATTGTATTGCAGTGAAATACATGTTAATCTATTCTGATAAAATGGGAGTCGTTTTAATCTAAATTTGTCTTAAAGCGTATATTTATATTGCGCGCTGATTTTTCACTAAAAATCTATTACTCGTAGATATCGAAGGAAGTATTCTCGGGTTTCGAACCGGACATGGCGAGGCTGTAGGAAACCCGATTCAAGCAATTCACCGGGAAAGAGCCCACTACATCTACTAGATATTGATCGAAAGCCAGATAATCTGTAATTGTGGTTTAATGTTTTAGTAAGGAATGTGGTGGTATCAACTCTTCGCGTTGAGTGGTTTCAAAATCGACTTTTACGTTACAATACGAATTATGGTAATATTATCTTTACCATATGCCATCATCTGCATTGTCTAATCGCCTTCAAATACGATGTTCGGAGATGTTCCTGTTCTAAATTCCCCGGGACTGTATTTTTCCTTACTCTTTTTCCTGTTTAAGGTAGCAATGTCGATATTTAAACTACTGCAATAAATTCCCGTTGGTTTCCATTCTCTCAACTACTAAGAATATATTTTCTCATTCCGTTTGACCGCAGTAACTCCCCTTTCTTCATTCTTCTCTTTCCATTAATATTTGCTAGATTTCTTGTAAATTCTTCTCACTTTTCAGATTTCTAATTCTCAGAATTTATGAGATTGCTTAAATGCCGGGAAAACGCATTATTTGCCTACTTTCCTCGAATGATTGTTTTGCATATGACACGTATTTTTGCTCGTGTTTCCGCATAACTATCGAAATTGCAATACTTGTTTCGTGTAATCCCGTCCTCAGGCAGCTGAATTTTCGCTTCAAATTCTTCTCTTTACTTTCCTACGTTTTCCGTATTTATTCCTCAAATTCGATGTCTCTCGTCCATATATTCAGTTTGAAAGCGTTGCTTCCAGAGAAGCAAGCAATTGCGTCCAATTGAATATTGTGCTGTCTCTTTCGCGCTCTGCAATTCTCCGAGGAGGAACATCTCACCTTGGGACAGAACTTTAAATGTGAAAACTCTTGGGTTTCTTTTTGAAAATGCATATTCATTAAAGTTCTTTCAACGGCTGCTTTTTGTTCCACCATTCTCCTCTGTCCTAATTCTTCCTTAAGAAATTCATTTATCAGTTGAAAAATCTTTTAAGTTTTGATAAATAAATAACTCCTCCTTGCTCTCCTTCACTCAATAGAATTTAGAAAAGTATACAAATTAGTAAAAGCGAGATTAATTTGGCTACGTTCGTCTCGCGCCGTTTCTCGCCAACTGGAGTTTCTTGCTTTTCGAGACCGCTCTCAACACTTTTTTTTATTAGAGATAACATTCTAGTTAAAAGTAAAGTTAATTGAATTGAAAAGGATGGAGTTTATTTAATACACAGAAATATTTCAACCAAACTGACAATAAAGAAGGTCCTCTTTTATATTCATCGGAGATGTAGTTACGGTGACACTTTGCGATGGCGTTTGATTCTGTACTGATTTTTACGATCTGCGCAATAGTTTGGAATATTTCGTCTTCAATGACTCTTCGGAATGATTTTTGGCAAAGAATTTTGTTTTTGTGAAGGATTTGATTTCTTCCTCGCCTTCCTTTCCTTTACAATGACTTGGACTTTTATTGTTCCTTATTTTTCTAATTCAGTTCTCGAAGTCTCAATCTAATAACATTTAGAGCCGACACACCGTTGTAGGGAAGATGCCAATTTCTCTAAGGTTGCTTTTGCCGAAGAAAGGTCAAATCAGATAAAGAGACGTCTAATGAAGGTAGCTAAATTGAAGTTATTGTTTAAATTATTACTCCATCTTCGAATATATTTGACTCCTTTACAAATATTATAGTATTTTCAATTATCTGTAAAATGCACGGGAATGAGAAAATTAGCATTTACAACTGCTATGCGGATTAATTAAACAGTATTAAAGACACGCGACGCAACCTCCAATGAAGAGCATCTTCACAGCCCTTTTTTATTGCAAACGTTTTCGTCCGAATCGTTTCAAAAATGGCAGAATGAGGAAATCTTGGCGCTTTATTGTAATGGATATTTGCGAGGAAAGCAATATTCGAATATCCAAATTTCCCGCAGTGAAATTTCAGGGAATAGTAGCCAACATTAATATCTTCGACTGTTAGCTCACTTTCAAAATCCGCACAAACAGAGAAAATGTTCCATAGTAACTTATTTCAAGGCTGCTTTCAATCGTGTAGACTAATTATGCTTTATCCTCAACTCATTTAGTTCAATAATATCCCTCTTTTGATCATTTATTCTCTTAGATATTCAAAATATGGATGTAGTTTTATCCTGGGTAAATTCTTGTTCGTCTTTGTAAATACTGTAATTTTGTCAATTGCTTGATAAGGGATCGAATGAAAGGTTTTCTCTTTCGATATCTACAGTTAATACGTGTACCATACAGAGATTTCGTTCGGCTGGTCTCAGTATAGATAATCACTTTTTATTTCCGAATTTAGTTTGTTTATTTAATTGACTAATTTAGCCTATTATTATTATTATTTTGCCTTGAGATAAACACTGGCGAACGAGTGGAATCTTGGTTAGGGATCGTATTAATTGAAATATGCATAGTTCCACTAAGTAAATGCGTCTTCGATTGAATCTTGGTTAATTATTTCCACTCTAATTACACCATTTTCATACGAATAGTATAGACTCATGCCGTAACCTGAGCTCCCTCGATCTGCTGCGTTTTGCAAACTCTTGACAGCGAAGGCGATTCGCGTTGGCTCCAGACGTAATTGCCATTCTGTGGAGGCCTTCGAAGAGGAATCCTCAGGGATGACCTTAACACGCACTGCATCGATGAGCGGAATTAATAATTCAGATTCAAGGTTTCGATGTCTTCTGGTGGAACCAAAAGGGGTTTTCAGGAATAATTTAACAAATTAGAGATAATCTTCCATTATCCTTTTGTTTTCTTCAGGATTCGTGCCGTTCGAATAAAATGGGGAAATTTCATATTTTTGCGAGGAATAGGAGTTTCAAAATGAACAAGTGACAGCATTTTCATACTCCAAAACAAGAAGATATCGTTTAACGTCTGTTAAATTCATCCTTCACATAAATTGATTCATTAATTCATCTTTCCAACAAATACAAATGCATCTCACTAATATAATTCACCTCGCAGCCATAAATCTTTGGTTTCTCAGTATCTTGAAGAAATCGCGCCCAAATCCAATGCTAGGCTATTCATTGCATTTTACATGCCATGGTTCTATATCTATGGTATGGTAATGATGGAAGGAAGAAGTTGCATGGCATGGAAATAGCGATCGTACATAAGTATCGGTTGTGAAAGGAGACCTTCGGAGAAAATTCTTTTCGAATGATTGAAAAAGCCGTCAGTTGTGCGACTGCTCGATTCAATTACTTCCGCTGGAATTTTTCATGAAAGACATTTCCTTATCTGCGCTGCGTTTGCTCCGTGCTGCACTTTGTCTGGTTACGATCAACCAAAAAGACTGCGGTCAAGTTTCGAATAAATAGGATGTTGAATGAAACAGAATAAACTTTATACCACTACCACTGTTCTACTTTAAAATTTCAACTCAACGTTAGTGGTATGAAACAGAGAGCTCTGAAATTTCCTAAACTCTCAGGAACAAAAACATGTAGCAGGATTTCTTGGATGCTGAAGTCATTTGCTTTATACTCCGATCACTGATCATCGATTTTCCCCACCAGCATTGCGAAGGCGTTAGCGTTGATGGAGATTTATGAGGATTGCATTACATTGTGGATTTAGATGGTTTTGGTTACCGATATTGAATTTAGGTGGTTAAAATTTGTGATCCCAGTGTAAACTAACTGCCTTCTCATCTCGTTAATTCATTAGTAAACAAAATAAAACATTTAAAATAAACTCAACTCTTTCCTTGCATTCCGATGAAACCGATGCTGATCTCGACAATTCTATGTCATTTGCATCAGAAATAATTGCAATCTCGAGTCCATCGGTGAGAGAGAGTTGAAGGAAGCGAGGCTTTTATAGACTCTCCGTTGACCTCAAGTGATTCGAGTTGCCATAAATAAACGAACACTCCCTCAGATCAGTTATATTCTCCGCTCGAAGCAAACTAAAAGAAGCAATTTGTTGAGTCTTAGAAAAGTCGTTAGTGTTTGAAATTTAGATTATAAGTCAGTATTTTGGCTTCATTTTATTATTTCTGCGGTGAATGTGATCGCCTCTTGATCTCCCTCTTGATTGACATTGCGTTATAATTACTGAGTTATGAGTATGAAGAGCGAAAGACATTTGGACACAGTCAACATTATCAGGAGCTGTACTCGCAGGATATCAGGAACCAGGAGCGCATTTTATTAGTCATTGCTTTTATTTGAATAATACATATTAAGAATCGATTGAAGGCTCAGTGAAATGCGATACCGTTCATTTAATATTTACTTGAGATTTTACATTCTGGCGAGCATTTCACTTCTCCAATTCTTGTATGTATACCCATTTTTATCTTCTTCCGAATTTAATTGTATATTTTGTAATGTAATTCATGTGTTTATTGTAACTGTGACAATGAATACACAATGAATTACTCCATGGCATAAATTGAGATAAACACAATCTGAAATATTATTTACCTCGTGGTTATTCAGCCCCGCATAACATTGATGATGACGCCGCCGCGTAAAATCTCATTCCCAAACCAATGAGGTTTAGATTTATATAGAAAGTAAATTCACTATTTTTAAGACATTTTTTAATGGAAGTTTGGTGAAGTCACACTGAATGACAAGTAGCTGAGTCTACCTTTCTCCAATTACGCGAACTGCCTCTGATTTCATTTCTCATAAATATTTGCTTTCCCGACTTTAATTCCTTCCCGTATTCAATTCAAGAGATTTAGAATGTAGAGGTCTTTCTTGTATTGAATCACCCTTTCAGACAACTCTAGAACAAAGTCTAGTGCGTCTCGTAGTTGATAATAATAATAAAATATAATTGCTCTACATTTACTGCGAGCAGTTTAAGTAGTTATGAATTAACTCGTCATTAATTAAATTGTAATGTTCTGAATAAGATAGAGAATATTTTACAAAGCATTTTTTCTGAACTCAAAACGTTAATTGATGCGTTCTCCCATAATAGACATTAGTGAGTCTCTTTTTTAGTCCCCCAGTTTACCTTCGTTTTATTTATTTTTCTATTCGTTGACATTGTCTAAAGACATTGCGTGGCCCCTATAGATAACCCAAGCGTCCTTCACCGACTCTTTTAATCACGAAGAAGCCTCAAACAACTTCCCTAATCGGTCGGAAGGCACGACCTTGGGAGCGGTGAAAACGCCGTTGTGCTACTTCAAATGTGAGGACTAACGAATGACAAGGACCCCATTGCTCGGCAGATATATTTCTGCTTATTTTAGGTCAGAGATTTTTAGGAAATGTTTGTCCCTCAACAGTAAACTCGCAAAAGTCTTTATCGCGTGATGCCGTAGCTCACACACCTTTGCTGCGTGGATCTCTGTTTAGAACGCGTTTTAATCACCGTTGATCAGCCTTAAAAGATTCTACTCAACGATTCCGACCCTATGTGGTCCGAAGATATTCCCCATGTGTAAAATTACTATGTTGAGCTACTACTAGTTGAGCGTTGTATGAGGATACAGGAATTGTTGTCGTAATTGTGTTGTTCTAATAATACAGGCACACACAAAAAAAAGCTCTGAGCCTCAGACCCTTGGTTCCCCATGTATTTTTGGCTTCCGAAACCGATCCCGGGGTCGGTATAGCCCAGACGTTCCGTATTTGACAGCTACGGTCAAAAACATGACCAAAATTTGGCCATTCCCTGGGAATAAGCGCAAAGCTTTATCTCCGTGTTATTGGAAATATATATATGCAAATACGGAACGTCTGGGCAATTCCGACCCCGGGATCGGTTTCGGGAGCCAAAAATACATGGGGAACCAATGGTCTGAGGCTCAGAACTTTTTTTTGTGTGCCTGTGTAATTAGATAAGTAATAATGATGTAACATTTACCGTATTAGCCCGAATATAACGCGATATTTTTCGACCGTTTATTTTCCGTCCGTTTATTTTCCGTATAAAAATCGACTCGCGCTAAATTCGGGGTTTAAGTAATGGAATGTAATATAAACAAGGACATTTTCCTACAGAGGTTGAAACGTGACTGAACATCCAACCGAATGTTTTACATTACTTAATTTTATTGACATGAATGTAGCCTCTGTTATTAGCTATAATTACCTAAATAAATGCTTATCTGATTCAATTTTACTTTATTTGAATTCTTTTATGAGGAGTGTTTTTTTTCTAAATAACTTTATGAAAATTTCGGAGTGGCGTTAAATTCGTGGTCGCGTTATATTCGAGCTAATACGGTATTAAAGATTCTTTCATGGGTACTTTCGTTGTAAAGAATTTCACAGATTATCCTAATGTCTGTCTTCACCGCAATTATGTACTCATCCCCGTATTCTGAAAGATACATTCATATGGAGAAGTGCCCTGTCATTCTCGAATATATCGTGAACCATACATATCTTTGAGGAAAACCATAATTTACAACCTAAGTGACATTTAAATTAAAGAGGGTATACTGTTACTTTTAACTTCTGGGCTGTCTTAATGGATCTTACATTCAGAAAGTTCAAATTATGGATAAATTAGAAGGGTTTATTTATTGGGTTTCACTGCAATGACTTGAATAATGGATATTTGCCTTTGGTTATTGTGTAGTGGACATTATATAGTTCATCTTGCCTCGGTTTTTTCATTGATATGGTTACATGAAACCTATGCTATGGGTTACTCGGATGAGAGAAGTGTCGTTGTGCTGCTCGGATATTCTCCACTTAGAGGATGTCACAAGAAAGCAACTACCTCACTCCTCATTTTGCCTAGTAAGCCTCATTTCCCATCCAAAACCTTAAGTGGTTAAGTTTACAGGGGTTTCAGAATGCCATTTGAATGACGACGGTACTGACACATAATAAACGGAATAAATGTCTTTATATGTTTATCGCATATAATTACCATAATATTTGTATGTTTGCTTGCAATTGATAAAATGCGTGAAGATTAAGTGTGACCAATTTGACGTTTTCAGTAGGTCCGATGATACATTCCTGGAGCCCCTAAATTCCACTCTTCAGATAGAGCCTTTGGTAATGAGCTGCACCTCCGATATTATTAATTAATAATTCGAGGGAGAATTTATCCGATTGAGTTGCTTCGAGCCATCTTTTGTCTGATTGGTAAGAGAGTGGGCATCAGGTGAAATTTAAATAAAATAGAATTTGACTAATAACGAATTGGTAAAATTAAAGTGGCAGTTGTTTAAATTAATTTGTTCAGCAAATGCGGCTTTTAACTGATTATGACCCCAAGATTAAGTTTACCAAGGTTTATTTACCGCATATTGTTCGGCTCCTAATCATTCGGACGGCATCACCCACTTTTCATCGGAAGGTCGCTCATTATAAAACAAACTGACCGTGTATATCTTCAATTGCTTCACAACCAAACTACCCCGGGACAAACTCGTGGAATCGCGAATTAATAAGGAAAAGGCCGCATTAAATTCCTAGAAGAAACCCTCCACGTGTGGTCATTCGTTATCGGTGACCGGCCATCACAGTTCGCAGATTTACCAGGAGTTGATGGATCTCTTTGGATGGGGAAACCAGATTGATATTTTCTCGTAACATTCTTTGATCTCAGTGTTTCTATCGGCGATCGAAGTTATTTCTACGGGAGAATCTCTCTCCAAAGGGAGCTTTCGTCGCACCTGTCAACCCTTTTCCCAAAACGATTTCGATACATTATTTTTTAAGTACGCGACCATCGACAAGGAGGCCATGGTGATCGAGTGTTTCTTGTGTTATGACCCAGTGACTGGTTGGGAAGTGTGTTGGTCAATTAAGAGACATCTCAAGGCCTTCTGGAGACGCAAGACGAGAATGCTCGATAAGGCTTCCCTATAAAAAATATCACCTGCGTAATCTGCGAAGTGCCTGCAAATATTCCGTTTTAAAGTGTCTAGGCCGTCAGTCAGTGGTACCGTTAAAGTGAACTCGTCCCAAGTAAACATCCGAGGAATTCCTTCGAGTTTCTCTATTCGGTTTATTTCCCAGAGATGCTAATTCGAAGCCACATCTCAGCCATTTCCATGCGTCTTTTATTGCATTCCAATGCTGGGAAAGAACATGCGCAGTTTTGAATTTAAATCCCTCGTTTTTAACAATAATTGCTCTTAGTTCTAATTATTTTAACGATGGAGTTACGTAACGAAGAAGAAAGAATCTGTAGTTGCATATGTTTACGCGTAATAAATCAGTATTTTTCGAACATTCGAGCAACAAACATTATTTACAAGGTCAAATTTGCCTAATTAACCATAAGATATTTTAAGGAAAGGAAAAGATCTCGGTGGAAGTTACTTTCAATCCATTTTACTAATTTCATTTTCTGCAGCTTGAAAGATTTTAGATTGAACGATTCATTGCTCTGATTTAGCGTAAATAAATTCAATGCACGACATTTCGGAATTTGATAGGGTTCCAATTCGCGACCAGATAGCAATTAAATGTTTTCTCTCTGGTTTCTGTTAAAAAAATCAACCCACTACGATGTTTCGATGTTTGCTAAGTCAGACGTAATATTTATTAGAAACGATTTATGAATTGATGAGAAATATGGGCTTCCTTTCTTAAATATTTACAAACGGAAAAACTCGACTTCATCAAGAATTTTCTCCAGTGCATCGTAAAGAACCACACAACACACTTGTTCGTGATAGGAAATTTTCAACTGAAGGTCATATCGTAAGCATTTCCACTTTCAATGGAAACCTAAGGAAATAGACTATTTTAACTTATGTTGTATTTGTTCCAAAAATTTACCGATATTTTTGAGAACCCGAAGTTGTCCAAAAGAATGCGGGAAATAGATTCTAAGAATTTGATCCGAATTTATCTGTGAGCGATGCCGAATAATATGATAACAGAGAATCTATTTTATATAATGGCCGCTCAGTGAAATGATAAAGTTGCTCAGCAGGTGTTTCGAGCAATTTATATTTGTTACTTGTGCTTAAATTTACACTTACAAAGCAAACAATCGCTGGTTTAAGATGGGAAATAAATTTTATCTCCTCGCGTATCTGAAGCCGAGAAGTACAATCGAAAAAAGGAGGAAAGTTTCGTTGAAACATTTCTATAAAAAATGGTACGGACCATCTCTCGAGACACATGTAGTTGAGAACGCAGCAAAATTAAAATGATTATGGTAATTACCGATTCTTTTAGGCAATTAAAATAGGCGTAGAATTTAAGTACTGACTTTCGAACTCTCTCGCTTCAGTTGATTCGATTCCAATGTCTGGTTGAGTGCGGAAATTTCACCGAGTGAAAGTGATTCGAGAGAGAGTGCAGTCGGGTCCTCCATTTACATAACTGCGGCAGATCCACATTCATGATTTAATCCAAGTCTGCGGAATTTAGAAAGGTAGCCTTCGCGGTGTTTTCGTCACTTGTTTTTCTTTCTCGATTCATGCCAGATTTGTCTCATGCGATCGCCACCTACGGATTCTGTTGCCTTATTTAATCGTTGCAAAGTTACTACTTCTCACATCCATTATATGTATTTCTCATTCCGGAAGTGCTATTCATTTTAAGAAATCGGATCTTTCTTCCTCAGACCGCCCAAACTCTTCCTTTAAATCTCGCGGTAGAGACTGATTCAGTTGCGATTGACATCAACGACAGTGTATAGATATTACTGATCTAGGATTGACATTCATCGTGCTCTTTCGTTAGGTTCCCTCGTCATTGCCTCGGGTTGAAATTGGGTCCGGCATTGCCGTCTGTTCTTTTCACAATGCGGTGGTGACCTTCGTGTGACGTCACAGTGACGCCGGAAGGTCACGGACGCATCTTTGGTGTTTGGGCCTCTGAGGTCGAAAGTGACGTCATTCGGGGGGTTACCGCACTCTTCGAAGGCATCTCGATTGGAACAGGAAGCTCTCTCGCTCGTCTTCCGGAAATCACCGTTCGATGTATCGAAAATATCGACGCTAAATAGAAACGGAAACTGCCATCTTCTTCATTTCTTCAATATCCTATGGAAAATCTTCATTTTCGACGCATCGCTATACACAGCATTCGACTGTTGATAGTTTAATGGGCATTCGTCGATCGGATGTTTGGGGTTTGCCTGAATTCTTTTTGCTCTGCAATGAAATATTCACATTTTCTATTACTTTCTTTCGTTCACAATGTCATTCTTGCTTTGGAGTGTGAATGAAAGAAACCCCTGCACATTTTTGACTGAAAACTTTTGAAAGTACTGACAATACTGATACAGTTTAATTATTAGACAATTAATGTGTCGGATAAAGCTTGAACTGTCTTCCGTTTTCGTCTGAAGTTTGACATATGATAATATCGTATATTTATTACCTAAATTAATAAGTAAATGTCACAAATCGTTTGAAAATCTTCAAGAAAATCGTTAATGTATTATTATCCTAAAATTGATTTATGCACAATATTGATTTATGCACAATATTGATTTTAAATTAGGTGAATTAGATGAAGTGCGAGAGAATCTTCCTTTTGCACTCCTTCCACTCTTTTAAATGGAATCGATTTGAAATTCACTCCACGAACGAAGGAAACTTGGCTTTTGTTCCTTCCACTTTCAATCTCTCCAAGGCTCTGTATTTCCTCAAAATAGAACCATGTCAGGGAAATAGACTCTCTTCGTAGACTATGAACATTATTGTGATTAATTCACGGCATACATTTAGGTTTGTTCTGGTCAAGTTTACGTTCAGTAAATGAGAAGAAAGAATTCTAGATTTAATATGGCCCTAACGAAGAAAAACCTGTACAAACTTATTTGCTGCGATTTCTATTTTAAACTGCATTCATTAAATCCACTCTTGATCGTGGCTGGGTAGAGAGAGGATTGTCATTTCCGAATCTCAGTTTTCTTGGGACCGCGAATTGAATAAACCGACCCGAAATCAGATATTTTCGATTCTTTTCTGTCTTTTATTCTCCTCAGCAAGGGGATCGCATTAGAAATCTTCCGGTGGCCAGCGATGACTTCATTTTCCTCTGCAAATTCCATCGTCCTCACGCGCCACTTCTGCGAACAAAAGACGTCCGTGTTGCGCATAATTCTATGTTTAGCAGAATTCAATCTTTATATTCCTTGGAGATGTTCTTCTTCAATTCGTTGGAGGTGGTCACAACTTCGTTTCTGCCTCTACACATGGGCGTATGAGTTATTTTTCATTAGTCTTTCGCTTTTATAGCATTTATAAACAAATGTTTTAATTTACTTTATCACCGAGGCTGAATTATGAGTGATACCGAATAACACAATGCAACCGATTCGGATAAGCGTAAACGACCAAAAGTTATCAAGAGTGAGCGAAGGACGTTGAGAGGACACAAAGTTGAAGAACGAATTGCAGGGAAAAAATATGTTATTTCTTAAAGTTATTGTAAGCTGGTGGAAATTTTGGACAAATATTGTCGAAAGGGTTATTTTTCTTAATTGTATAGTTTACTGGTTGATTGTTTTATAAGATATATATTTAATTGAAAGTTACATGAATACTGCCTAAGGGAGGTTCTTTGAGGGGCTTCCCTCTTTTAGAGCAAATGCAGATGAGTGTTTCTCTCGATACAAGTGACCATCTACTTTGTAATTTTTGTTTGATTTTGACTATATGTATAACGTATATTGTAATCCACTGCCGTCCTGCATCTACTTGTGGCGATATATTAATAATTACCGTGCGATGTATATAAAAAGTGAGTGTCTGCCACAATGCGTACATGAGATAACATTTATCGCCTCATTTTGGCTTCATCAGGCTTTTCTTATTTGACGGAGTGTTACAGAATGAAGATGGAAAGGTGTGCTGAAGAATGCCTCATCTTGAGAACGATTAAAAAGAAAAAACCTTGCGAGGATTTCTTGTCCTCAATACAAACTTGATGGTACAAAACCGTTATAAAAGTTACGCGCGTACAACTATGCGGTATGCTGCACCTTGCTCTCCGTACGAACAAGAGACGAAACCCTCTGGTTTCACAGCAATAACGCTACTAAGACGTTATTACGCCACCTCTCCACAATCCATCGTATCCTTTAGGAAAACGCCGAAAAGCAAGTGAAGGGCAAACACATTGAAATCGCCAAACAGCAAGTGAAGGCCAAAAGACGCGACAAAGTGAACAAGTTGCATTCCCAGTATGACGAAGCGAGTCGTATGTTTACTAGGAAAAGTAGCTGCTTAATTGCTGCACATGTATGTAAGAGTGTAAAATTACGAAGTTTATAATATTATAAGAATTATTTAATAAAACTATGTAATTAATGCTCTTCTTTTGAGGAAGGTTATAATCTTCAGTAAATATAAGAGACATAAAATCCAGTTTTAGTTATATGAGCCCGTGTGAGTAGCGGTATCGCGACCTGTGATCACCCGAAATGTGGGTACAGTTATGGAGGTCCCATTTGAACATTTTGAGCGAGCGCCAAGGAAGATCGAAAGCATTCGAAGAAATGCGCTGCGTCGAGGGAGCCAACGAAAGCACCAAAACAGATGCATTCCCGCGTTGGTCTTGCCACACTTTGTTCTCTTACGATGTTTTCACGATTGTTACGAATTCCTTTTCTTGCCATCGTCCTCTATCTGTTGCATTCTGACAACAGATCGTATAGAATGCTTTTTCTTTAGATAACGAAAGGAATTTTCGAACTTATTTATGAGCTGCATCTTGCTTAAACTTTATCCGACTCAATTAAAGAGATTACATATCTTAGCATTAAAATCTTTTGATCCGTCATTCATTTTTCTATCGGTTTCTTGCATTTTTTTCGGACCACCGTCAATACTCAGTAACCAAAGCTAATTACGAACCCTTAAAATGCTTATTTCCGAGTCATCGTGAAGCCACATTGATGCTTTTGAAAACATTGCATTCACCTAATAACAGCGTGTTGCTATTTTAAAACTTTAGAATGTTTAGTGGACGTGTTGTACAACTTCCGATTGATTGGTCCACAGTAAAAGAAGAATCGACAAGTTTCAACTGATTACGATAATTTAATTCTAGGATGTTTCCACTCAATTTTTGCCATGTTGCTATTCCCATTGATTTCAGGCGGTCATTTTAGAGAAGAATTGCTGTGTGGAACTTTTATTTTTGGAATTGATTTTTACGGCCCGCCCCGCCGTCAACTCGTCTCAGGAAAACTATGAATACTCCCACTAACGATCGAAATCAAACCAAAGACAATCTGGTTACAAGGGGCGGAATTCAGTCAATTAAGCTAAGCGGTGACTTCTTCTCTAAATCAGTTCATTTTAGCATTTTGGGAATTCAATAACTCCTTGGAAAATATGCATTTGGCTATTTATCGGATGGAGTAAGTTTCTGGGGAGAAAACAGAGGGGAAGACAGAAGATGTCGAATGACATAAGGAGTGGGGTTTACTAAAGGGAAATGAAAGAGATGTACTGAGTGTACATGAGCCATTAATTCATGATGAATGATCATACCTTCCGTAGAAATTCTTTAGATATTAATCGATAAATTAATATTAATCGAAGTATATGAAGAAAAAGGACCTTTGGAAAGCATCCCCAACATCCTTTACTATGAAAGGACTCATAAAAGAGCATATGGAAGCATATCGGAATGTCCCTAAAGTGAAATCTATTTTATAATAAAGTTGTCGAGTTCTCTTATCAAATTGTTCTTATTAAAGGATATCTCGAATCCCAAATGGTTTCTCAGACGCTTTCCTTCAGGAATGTTACTTATAGCGGAGTTGAATACTTTCCCTTATCATTGTGCGTTACATTTATTTTAGCTCATAACTTATTTCGTTAAACCCCTTTATCCCTGCCACCTCCGGAGCATTTACTTCGCATCTTGTCCGATCGCCACTTGGTTAGGAGGGGAAGTGAATTTGAGGAGGAATATAATAAAAATCCTCGGAAGAAACTAACATTTAGATTCCCTGATTATATTTCACCAATGGCGGCAATATTTTGGAGCAAGTTTCTCTTTGATTTTCGCTCAAAACAAGTCTCGGAAGGCATTTTCATTAAAGTCGCTCCTGACCAACGGCATTCTCGATAAATAAATAACTTCGAGTTATTAGTGTTAACGAGGCTAACCTCTTCTTTCTCTTTATTGCGGCGATTTCGTTTTTTATTGGAAACTTGTCCTGAAAGTCAGCGAAAGCTAAATGTCACGGCGCGACACGTTTTCAAGCAAAATCTCACTGCATATTCCTTGCAGAATTACCGTAATTTGACTCACCTATTGGCTAAAATATTAACCTGTTGTCAAAAGCCTTCCCAAGTACTAACGCAATTGAACTGAATAAAGGAAAAATTTGGTGAGAATGACTCAAAATCATCGGAAAGAGTTACGAAAATAATCTCAAAAGCCCGAATCATATTTTGTCATATATATGTCTCTTCTCATGTCATATAGAATGACATAGTTTATTATAAGTTTTGGACGGATTATCTAGGTAATGAAAGGCAAATTCTGTGCTTGAGTCCTATAAAATGTTTCTTGAAAGTGTTTTTACCATAAGAAATTTGTAATTTCTCAGCAGGATGTCTGTTCATTCTTTCCGCGAACGATACGCGACAATAACCGATTAAGGAAGTAGTTTAGATTCAACAGGTGTTTTTAAACCCCCTGTCACACGCCGAAAGGCGGTTTGTAGTAGGTTATTAAAGTAAACTTCACAGAGGTAGCGTAGTTATCATTTTGTGTTTTACTTTTCTTTTGAAAATAATTTTCGTTGCTGGAATTGTATATAAATTAATTAAAAAGTACAAGTACCCTCAAAAAAAGTCGCCTAAAAATCATTAATCGTAAAATATAAATTTCTCGCCAGAATATTTTCCGTAGTCCTTTCCATGTGCTGTATCCTTTATCCTTAATCCACTAGCTGTCGAACTATCGATATCATCATTTATCGTACAGCTAATTATCAACATACTGGGATTGCGGTCACTCAGGGATGTCTTTTATTCATCAAATTACAAAACCCTTTTCGATTGCTCCGATTTAATCAGATCACTCCTATGAAGAGCCCTTTGTCGTCTCATGCGTATCAGAGGAAGCGGTTGACATCTGGTGGAGGCGCCGAGAACCACAAGGAAGAGCGGTTGTCGATGCCAATTGAAATCCAATTGTGATCACACTATGACAAGCATTCGTATTTGTCTTCAAAAGGAGTTCTTATAAGCATAATATGAGTGTGTATTCTACGTTATCAGTTCCTTCATTAAGAAATACTACGAGAATAAATGCTTCGTGAGTAATTGAGGTGTTACAACAATCATTAATACATTTTTCCCGCCAATGTACGCTCTGAGCCCCACTTACATTTGGACTCGCGTTGTCGCGCATATCTTTGGAGCTCAGATAGAATTTGGCTGCAAATATCGATTGCTGCTCACTTGACGAAATCTTTGATACCACAAGTCAAATTAAAACCTTGCTCAACAATGCATTGAAATGTGTTGATTTTGATGTTTGATGTAACAACTGGTTCTTATGAAATAAATTGTAAACTGAAATAATAAACGAGAATCTTGTCTGGTATTATAAGCATTCAAACAAACTGAAAGGTATTCTGGGTTTTAGAGTTTGTGAGAAGGTCATGTGTTTATTTTAAAAATTCATACATCTCAGATTGGACAGCATCGGTGAATTTTCAAAATTAATTAAAATCCCAATTCCGCGCGAAACCTGGAAAGAAAAATTGTAACTGAGTTCTATACTTGCCAAATAACAAACATCCTTGTGGTATAGCATCGTACTCTTAGGGCTGTGTTTATAGTCGACTCCTAGGAGTTTCCTAGCACCTAGCAGTCGCCCAAGACCAAAAACGGTATTTATAGTCCTCTTTCTCCCCCTAACAACCTCCTAAGAGACTGCCAAGCTCTGGATAACCGTAGTAGGAGCTTCAGCAAAGTCGTTCTCTTTGGAGAAAAAGATAACATGATAGCATACCTCGATTTGGCAACACCGCAGGGATGCAGAAGACATAGCAGACGATGTCATGACGGGAAACATAACATTCATTCAGAAAACTTATCATATTATTCATGAAAGTGGCGTAAAGTTGAAGAAAACCTCCTGGAATAAAAAAAATATGTTTACCTTATTTTAAGGAGGATAAAACCTCGTTTCCACGAGAAAACACTCCACACCAAAGATTTCTATGAAAGGATAACATTCTGGCACACCTCTGTAGGGCTTTGTGAAAATTGATTCATATAATTCGAATTGTCTTAAAGACCAAGGTTAATATGATAATTTTAATTCCTCAAACCCTCGTTTTCACGAGAAAACACACGACAGCAATAGCTATGATAGGCATATTTGTCCAAGGAGTTGAAACGATGGCATACCTGTCGAACTCGATGTAAAATAGATAGAATTAATTATTGCTGACGTGTTTGATTCTGGTTTAGCCATTTAGTTTTGAAATTAAAGTTGTTACTTAAGGAATTATGAACGAACGACAGCTCATTTGCACGATATATTAACACATATATTCATCATAAGATAACATCTCAGATCCCAAATTCAGAAACGGATCGACGATGACGAGACAGATATTACTATTAAATTAAGTTTAGTTGGATGAATGTCAAGTAAAAAGTATGCTCCACTGGTGTACATTGGCCAACAGGTCGCCTAGCAGCTTGCTCGTAAGGGGTTCGTTAGGTATAGGAATAGGAGCCGACTTTGAACACGGCCCTTAATTCAGATAAGCACAGGGAAGTTTAACGTAGATACAAACCACTGCAAAGTAAAATCACAAGGCCAAGCGCATCTTCTAAATACATTTTAAAATATGGCCGTTTCTCGTTTGAGTAGTCTGAAGGGGGTTCAACTCATAGGCGTCACCCCAATTTGACATGTGATTGCTTCCGTTCACTTCCGCCCAATTTTACACTCATTTGCCTCTTCATGGACAATCATCGGAGGAAACTTCGCTTAAATTGCAATCTGAGACTCAATTTTGCCGCCAAGTTGTCCGAAAGAACCTCTAAAATAAATATCAAAGTAGGTTATTCTTTATACGTCTTACACATCCATCCATCCTCTCTTTGCATCTGTTTTATTACCTGGTGTTATAAGGGCCTTATTGTAATGGGTTTGGTTGGCCAACACTGCTTCCGGATTGGTCGTTCATCGACTCACATTCGCTCATCGGTCAATCTCGAGGAATCCAACTGGTGATTCTTGCGAAATAAACGGTTAAATTTACTGTTCGTAATTAAAAGGACATATATCAAAAGAACTGAATATTTTACAGATAATATGGACGACTGTACAGCAATACTTATACTTTTATTTATGAAAAACAAGAACGTTTTTAATTTATTCGGTCTCTTAGTTTTCGTTTCAAGTTATCACAAGAAAAGCATTTAGGATCGAAACGTATGAATGTGTGTGCCATGGATTTAAAATATCTTCCGATTTCAAATAAATTAAAGTAGTGAATTCCAAAATGAAGAAAATGTGAAACATGGAAATTACCCAACTCACACCACAAAATTTCCTCGTACTTCCACGGGGCTCGTTTTCGCTAAAATGTTCCTAAAATTTTCACGATTCCCTTCCGATAAATATTTAGTTGTTTCCTCGCCTCCTTCAAAGAAGACCTCTGTTCTTTGACAAATCGGGTCGAATACACGTGACGGTGGTTAGTCTGTCCCAATGTTAGTTTTCTGAAAATTCCTGATATTTATCACTTATTATAAACTTGATACTTAAGCTTTCACAAAGAAATTGATGTGTAAAGTATTTTTTATTTGATTTAAAGCGTTTGTTTGTATTGTTACCTTAGCGATCATTTTGACTACAAAATTTTCCACATTTATTTAAGAACTTTTATTACTCGAAACTTTATTATAATAACCAGCAGAGGTTGATTCTCAACGGGGATGTTAAATTTCATAAATACCAGTGTAACAACCTTGATCGTAACACATGCTTCGTAATTGTTGATATATAGCAAATGTCAGAATTCCCAATCCAATATACCAAGAAAATCAAGTTACAATGAAGTTCTCAAAGACACATCAACTCAATATTCAATCTCATCTACTTTTAATGAAAAATTTCTGCAATTAAGACAAGACAAAAATATATTCTAAGATCACTTTAGGATAAGCAGTACCACGTTTAAAGTTAAATTTTCGGAAAGACAGGTACAAGAGGACAAAGGAAGCAAATATTAAACAAATTACAAAAATAAATTAAAATCAATTTTTGAATGTGGCAAAGCAAAATTGTTTTACCTTTTAGGTAACGTTATACGATCTAGGAGATTTGCTACAACTTCACAATTCTTCGTTCAACTCCTTAAAGATTCCAAACGCCGAATCTGGGAAATATTTACGCTCTTCGCTAACTCCATTTCCGTCAATCGCTAAATATACATCCGTGCAAGTAGATTAGCATTAATACTTAATTCAGAAAATTATATTCAATACATCCGAAACTTACCAGGTTATTTATACGCAACCGGTTGAATTGATCGAGAGAAATCGATTTTAAGTAACCCACAATTATAAAACTCATTAATGTTACGAAAAAGACGGTAAACATTTACGTTGATACATATAATTATAATAATAAATAATTGCCACAGATGCTTAAACCTAATTTGAATTTTTTATAATGTTCGTATATACGTACCCGAGATTCTTCACAGGATATTGCTCGTAACAGCAAATGTTAAGATCTCATGCAATTTTTTCTTCATAAAGTCTATTACTTTTTATCAGCGTTAATTTTAACTGCATTCCCAATTTATTATAAAGGATAAACACATGAACTTGGAATCAACCTTCATCGTCAAGGGGGATGGGTTGTTTACAAAATCGAAATTTTGACAAAATTTTCGTATATTTTATCTAAATTCTCTCAATTTCGAATAGCAAACGATATTTCACGAAAAAATAAGAATTCTATTCCCCTTTCTTTTCCCCTATTTATTCTATTCACCTTCTTTTGTTGCTGGTTTCGTCTTCCTACGACGGTTATTTCTAATTAATTTTGCAAACAAATTAACCCTACAACGAAATAAATGAACTTTACGTGTATTTCTTATGTAAACTATTTTACTCGTCTGGGTTCGAACCGTGGACATTAGGCAAATTAAAAGTAGCACTTGATCATCTCCGGGAAGATTTTTAATTATGTAAAAAGTATGAACATCGTGCGACATCTGGTTTTCGAGATTATCTGGAATATATATATACATACATAAATAATAAGTAAGATTAAAATTTCAACCATCTTCGGTATAGAAATCTATATTATTTCAAATAATTCTTAAATTCGATTTCCAGAGTTTATTACTGCATTCCTTACAACGGAACAACCCAGTTGGCTCTTTTCCCCATGCATTTGGGCCCACCTTGACCATATATTCGTATCATAATCGAGGTCAACTATCACTTTAGTGGTCAGGGAGATTAGCTTATTATTAATAACATCGGACAAGCAATTGTATATACACTTCAGTTACATAGGATTGAAAGACTCACTATCGTTTAATGGAGATTTTTCTGCCACTAGTCGGACCGCTGGTGAAGAAAATGGCGTAATTTCCCTCAGTCAATTCCCAAGGACTATTTTCTACTTTCCATCCACGCTCCGCCACAGCCAACTCGAGGAAACGCTTTTCAAATGAATCTTAAACTGATTCCGATGGTTACAAAGTCATCGTCCGTGTACCCCTTCACCATCGGCAACCGAGACGTGGAATGAGGCAGTTTGCTGAGTATTTTAAACATTCTCGTGAGTTCAATTACACTTCGCTGATCCAAGACTGAGGGCCAAAGCTCAACCACTCGCTCCTCAGTTGATTTTCTACTCTCAAAATCGACACTACAGTAACCAAATGCAATTTTTCCAACAGAAAGCTAAAAGCGCAGCATCTCTCCAAAAATATGTTAGTTTGGATTCGATCTCCTCCGCCAAAACTCTGTTAATTAAAAAGATAGGAAGAAAGTGAAAATTTGCGATGATTCAAATGTGTTCTGAGCGTAGTATTAAATACATTAAACCTTAAAGTAGACATTTATAAAATGTATTAATGACATCTATTATGTAGTATTTATAATTTCTTAAATTACATTTAAATGTTTTATAAATAAAGGTGAGACATTGGATCGGATGCAAAAGCAACGGCTCTGAAGTTTCTTTCAGAAGCTGAAGGATTCTGAAGAGTAGATTGGTTTGCTAATCTTATTGAAGGTGGTAGCAGTAGTTTGATTCTAAAGAGGATATTGGAGTAGATTGGTTTTCAAATCTTATTGTCAGACGGGGACTGATGATGGTAAATAATTGTACATACAATATGCCGTACGTAAGGTAATTAAGAAATTAAATACACTTGCCCTCTATTAATATAATAACATGATATTATATTAAGACTAGACTTATTTTTCTAAGTTTTGTGAATGAAGGACAGCATGTGTTTACCTTTGATCCTTGCTGTCGTTGGCTGATTAACCAGAAGAAACGGCCGATGGATATTTATTAACATTTGCTACGTTTTGATCGAGTGATTGGCGTGTCCTTTTGTAACGCAATGATGGATTTCTACTAGAACATGAGAAAGATTATCTGCCAAGTCGTTTGATAAGAAGCTCGTTATCGCCGATGAACTGACGGAATCGATTTATTTGGCATCGCTCTGAATCGTGCATTTGCAATCATTTATTGAAGATTTCACGAAGCGGTCTTTTAACATCGCCTAACTTATTTCAGCTTTCGTTATTAACTAATCTATGTCAAATTGACCTTAGCGTGCAAAGATAATGAGGGGAATACATTTTGACTGGTTTCAATTTGCGGAAATGTTCTTCCTTCTCACGAAGTATTGCGATTGTATAAATAGTAACCGTCCAAAAGGTGGTGTACATTTTTTATAACTATTCCGTTTGACTATTCGAAAAACCAAAGCAAGAAAGAAAGATGGCTGTGGCACTAGCAGAGCTTCGACAAAAAATTCCACCAATTTAAAAGCAATAATTCTGTCGTGATAAAAGAGTCATTCGCATAACTTTGATCGGAATGTGTTCATCCGATTAGATTCTGGATATCGATAAGACTCCTTAGAAGAACACAGAGTGCGTTTGATAAGGAGATTCGACGCATACCGATTTTCTCGGGAATTATTTTCTCTCTTCCATTTGATATTTAAACAGTTCAATTGCTATCGTCTTAACTCTCATTCGCTCATCACTTACAATATGAGTAGTTTGCGTGTCCAACTCTTTAATACCTTTCATTGAAAAATGTCCGAGGCTTTCTATTTTTATTAAATTTAGATTTTTGGCCTTCGTAAAAGCTCCGTTAATTAATAATCGTTTGACGCACACAAATTCAATCATAAGTAAAACGATTTCGAGAATGTTATTTACATCGCGAAAAGGCGAATATAAAACGAATAAAGCGTCAATTTCGAGTATCAATTTGCGGTGCATCATGGGACGTTTCGATCGACGGAAATTCAAAAGAATGTCGAATTGCGAGAAAAGAATACCAAACCTTGGCGATCATTGAAGAGAGAGGAGAAAAGTTGAGTTTTTTTGTGATGAAGTTACTTTCAATCGTGCACTAACCGTGGAGGACAATGAAGACATTTTGCCGAAACATTCGGTTCGAGTTAATTCTCTAAATACTTCACCCCTTCAAAATCACTCTTTCTACAAAAACCTCTTTATTATTTACCTATTAGATATCTTTTGATGCAATTACATAAATCTTTCGATACATGTATTGCTGTGATTGTTATTGATGATGAGCTGGTTTAGCTGTCGTCGAAGAATATGTTTTGAATGTCACATTCCTGGACTATTCAGAGATAGCGTTCATTGGCTATAAACGAGGTTACGAATTGTAGTCTCCCTTTCTAAGGGCCGGCATCTCCGGCTACACTTCTAGTTTGGAGTCGAGGTGACAGGCAGTTGCACCACCTATAGTTACGCCTTGGGACTCGGCTAAAGCACCGCAAACCGAACCCCCGCTAGATCCATAAGTTAGAGGTTAGCGAACTGTTTCGTGAAAAAACAGTTATTAATTTTTCACATGAAATATATGGGAGATATCGACTTGAAAAAAAAACGGTGGAGTCGTCCTATTAAATTATTAATTCAACATTTTTAGTGTAGCTCAACAATGTATTTTGTATCAAACAAAAATTAAAATATATATTACAACGTTTTTTTCCCGTGTATCCAAACTCTGACGACGATTTCTCTGGAAGTATTCAAACAGCATCACGATTCTTTCTCAGTAAAGTAAACGTGGCCTGTAACGGTGCTATCATTTGATCCAATATCGGTTTTCGAGTTAATGGTTTTTAAACTTAGCAAACGGGTGTTTTGTTGTTGTTGTTTTTTATTGTAGTGCGTCGACATCTACGGTCATTTAGCACCATTTCCTGGCAAAAATAATTAGGTCATACCTCTATGGAACAAAATATAATGCGAATGTAAATGTACTTAGCCTATCGGTATGGATGGAGGTAGTATGGCTACGCTTCTGCCGCCTACCATTATCCAGTATTTTACCTCTGGTACTCATTTTTACACAATTACATGCTGAGTTGACCTGTGGCCTACCTGAAGAATGCCAGCAGATAATTTGCCGTAGCTGGGAATTGAATCCCAGGCCTATGGGCAGGCGAGCGCCTTAACCGCCGAGGCCTGCAAATTATAATGATTCCATGAGTATCATCACTAGATTTAGATTTAGATAAATACCCCGCGAGCCGCCAGAGGCGTATGGCAGGGGGTGTAATACACCACCATTATTCATTCCTACCTATTAGCATCTCTAATAGCTTGGGGAAAAAACGACCAAAAGTAATTATCCGTCCTTGCGATTACTTCCATATAACGCTTCGTCGATGCCTCTCGGAGATCGCGTTCGCTCCTTACTGGCACTAACATTTCACTTACTTCGTCTATAAATTCTGAACGAATGAACTTTTTGAAACGTTTCCGACGATATTCAGATCTTCTCATCTGTAGTGAATTCCAACCGAGGGACTCTATCATTGCCGTAACGCTGCTATCAAACCTGAAATCCCCGCAAACGAATCGGGCTTCTCTACGCTGGACCATCTCTAAATCTGAGACTAGACCTACTTCGTGTGGGTCCCAAACCGCACAGCAGTATTCAACTACTGTTTACTTGCCATTTTTCTCCTTATAAAAGCGAAATATTCTTTATATGCTTTCTCTCCTTTTCGCTAGCAATTGCGATTCCAATTCTGCCGCCGTAACTCAAGAGGCAACAAAACTATACGAATTCAGTGATTTGCAGAGCATAGAATCGCCTTCGGTGTAAGGCTACGTCATAGAGTAATCGTGACCCTGGTATTGGAGGCCAACGCCAAACTCTCTGCTGCTTAATCGTTACGCTAACTCAGCTAAAAATTGAATTTGTTTGCCTCGTGGAAGGTATTGCATGTGACACCGTGTGACGTCACTCATTGTCGTATCGCTAATGAGTTCCTGTTGCTTGCTCTTCCTATTCAACTGGTGGAATGCATCCTCGACGCCACCAATATCAGAGGTTGTGTTCATTCGAAACGAAATGCCTTGGAGGAGAGCCATTTATCATCAGTGTATCAATAATTTAAATGAGAATGGAAAAATGGTGTGGGTATGAATTTGTCGTTTTAATAAGGTTTAAAATCTATTATCTAGTATTATTTCTAATGTACCTATTTATAATTCGGGTAATGGTAAGGTATCTAACGGTATCAATAGTATCCAAATTAATAAGATAGTAAAAAGAGTAGGAATGGCATCAAAATAATAATGCCTCCTTTTTTATGGGCGAATTTTAGCCTTTGAATCCTCCAATTAACCTCTGTTTCTTTTGTGCATTTTCCTTTTTATTAGTAAACACAGACAACCATTCCCTAACCGGAAAAATCCGATTTGCCGGGACTCGAACCCGGGGCTGTGAGGTTGGTGCGTTAACCACTCCGCCACCGAAATAAGGGCGTTTCAAAAAATGCTTCTCTGGAAATGGAGTAGCCTTTTGATTATAAAACAATTCAGTAAAGTCAGGATTAACACGCCAAGGTGAGAAAAATATGCATAGTCTAAATACCGCGGATCAAAGTTCTGTTGATAATGCAGATTTTTGGCAACTCTGGTACATTGAAAAGAAGCATCAGATATGAGGCAAATTCAGCCGTCTGAGAATCTATGCGATTATGTCGAACGAAAGAAAGCACAGGGGTAGCATTGCTATCTCCCTCTAGCGCCCAAAAGCGAAGCCAAAAAAAGGGCAGATTGCGCATTTAGCCATGCTGGGGTGAACTTTTCGTATCTCCCTATACCAGTACATTGTTTTTTCGTGATTTTGCGGCTTTGATACAGAGTTATTAAGGTTTGATCGAGTAAGTCGAACGTTTTGGAACACAAAATGTAGTTTCAGCAATGTGTAACTCGAAGCAATTTTGTTATTTTCGCGTTTCTAAAGGTTTTATTGGCAAATAAGCAGGGGCTTGTTTCTGCCTGCAGCATGCTCAATTGCTGTGCATCAGAACAGCTGCCACCACAAAATGTTCCGAAACTAGAATCTATGCATCATCCTCAATTTTATTATTTCATTCATTATCTGAACTCTATGAAGCGGAACGAACGTCAGTATTAACCCACGGCGTTTTAATGAACATTTCATTGTGCTCTCGGCTGCACCTGCAGGTTTTACTGCATTTAGCCCCAATTATGAATTAGAACAAATATTTGCACTAGCGGAAAATCTCTTATTACCCTGATAAGCTATTATAATGCCTTATAGAGTAGCTTTATCTCATTGCGGTAAACGACTATTAAGGAATTTTATGCCGTACTTAGTATTGATCAATTAAAAACTATGACGAATTAATGCATTATAATATATGTAAAATTAACATTATAATAATCAACGAGGTTTTAATAGAGTTTGCGGGAGGTTGGCAGATGATTCGTTTTCTATATCGCTCTAGCAGACGACACCGGCATCCGAGAAGTTCACATTGCAGGCATGTTTTATTTTCCATGATAAAACGAATCAAGAGGACTTTGAGAAAAAAATCGAACATGATTGTTTAGTAAAAGGTTCATTTAAACTATCTGCGTCTATGCCGTAGGCTAGAAAAGCTCCTGAGTCCCGTATGAGAGTAAAATAAAACCCCAAAAATACATGTAGTTAAAGGGGAGCCGGAGAAAAGTTCAACCCAGTGCTCTGCGGGTTGCGTTGTTTTTGGCTTCGCTTTTCTGACGATAGACTGCCGCTGTGAACGAAGGCGTTCTCCTCATCACCCGAACATTTATTAAGTCACACACAGGGTTTCCGTGCTCGTAAAGAATCCGGTAAAGAGTCTGTTCGCTACGGTTCACTCAGTGGACCCGAAGACTTCACGTCCGAGGCTGTTCAGGTCTCGGTTTCTCAAAGATGATGGAAACAGATAATTTTCTTTCAGTATTTCAAAACTGGATTCGACAATTGATCAAAATGAAAATTTCGCCGATTTCCATTTTGCAATCTCGAAATTCTGCACATAATTAGTTTCGCAGGACTCTTCCGAGATTGCATTCAGATTTACGTTTTGTCACTCGCAGAGATTACATAGTTTGCAGGAACTAGATATAAACAAATGAATAAATCATTTAGTAAAACATCCAATCTGTCTTTTGCATAAACTGTCTGGTCTTGAGTAAAAAGTCCGAATCTGCTGAGACCTCCCGTAGCACATTCAATTATCATTGCTTTATCCGACCAAATTAAGCCCGAAATTTGCTATTTATTTCTGAATAAATTCTTCCAGAATAAGCGTAAATTTAATCCTTTCCATCAAAAGCGCAGAAGGGAAGTTCCTTTTAATCGTCTCCGCCAAAGAATGGATCGGCAGCTTTCTAATGGCGCAAAATGAAAGACCATTATTCGTATCCATCGGAAGATGGCGTTGCCCTCAATCAAAAGCCGCCCAAATTGGGAAATCGCATTTCGGTAACGGAAAACGAAAGAATGCATCCTGGCGGAGCTAGAATAGTCAAATATAAAGTAACATCATTTCGTGGTATATTTTTGAATCGTCTTCGATTTATGGCAACAGCGGAAAATAGTTACTTCGGAGAATGACATCATTATCCGTAAAATTACTGCTTACAAATTATATAAATATTTGATAATTTTGATTCCTGAATTATTTGAGAGATAACTCGGTAATCTTCTTTCTCTTTCTAAATAACGAAAGATCCTTCGCCATTGCTCCTTAGCTTTATCATGATGATAGCCCTACAAATTCTAATTTGCATCCAGAAAGATCTTCTTAGAGAAGTAGGCGTTAAAACGATTGAGCTGCTCATTTCTTGCAAATGCACTCCTTATTTCCGGTTCTTTTTTCTTTGGCTTTGCTTTGGTTCTCTGTTTTTTGGCAGTCCTCTTTCGGAATTTTGGAATCTTCAGAGTCGTCCAAGTCGGAGAAAGGAACACTTTCATTTTGGAATAAATTGTACGCCTCTTTCACTCACTTCTGCTTTCACTTTAAATAGCTTCAAATAAAACGTCGTTCTTTTCGTATTGTTAGAGCACCGATTAGAATATAAATATCTATTTATTCTCTTGTGTTGGTATAAGAGTTTTTAACGTTAATTTTGAAATATTGTGTAGAATCCATTTTACCGAAGAGTAGGTTATTTCATTTTCCCATATTCATTCCTTCTATTTTATATTCGCGCCTCAACTTCATGCTTTCATCGTCATTACCGAGGATTTCGTGATCAAACACTCCATCTTTTTTCGCTCTCTGGAAATTGTATTTTCATCATTCTATGATAGAATACTTTCACTTGAGGTTTATTTCGAATCTGTAAACAAAATACGAAGAAATACTGAAGATATTCTGACCAGCAAGCGTGAATTCATTGTTTCCGTCGTATCTTTTCTATATTTGCGATTTACTGATTGATGCCCGCGCTTTTGCATTTAGTTGGGAAAATCTTCGTAAATTTCTATCGACGAAAAACTACAATAGCCAAAACATCACCAGCTTTCCTTCGAGAAACTTAGGAAGGAGAATTACTATACTCTTTCATTTTCTATTGAATTTCCGATGTAAAGGAATTAACGCGCTGAAGATTCTCACCGTTGTTCGCTACGCAGGATCATTAAAATAATGGACGATATTATTGCTGATGTAAATGATTATGCCTTTGATTGTTTTTGGTTTTGTTTAATATCACGTCGAGCGGGAACAGATTCGGGATACATTGAAAATCGGGATATATTCAGAATTGACTCAGAAGTAGTTAGTTTAAAATGTAATTTTTAGATTTGATGGGAGTAACGGAGTGTGCTTTTGCAGGTCAGACGAGAAGATGGCTCCACCACCACCAATGGCTCAGCCCGCTCTGCCTCCGATGAGAGAGGTCACCGAAGATACTCCACCGGACATGCTCGCTGGTGCTATGGACTTGAGGGTGTTGCTGCCGGACGGACACTCCGTCAAAATGAACGTGGACAGGAGGTGGGCTCATTGACACCAATTTCACCATTTTCAAGAACTGCCCATCATTTAGATTCGTCGATTTTTGCGTGATATCTTTGACGGATAGCGTTCATAAAATGCGCGGAAGAAGCTCATTGTAATAAAAAATGGATGTAGAGTGATATTATTCCGTGGTCAGAAAATCTAAATTCCTGACTTTTCGAACATGCATTTAATGAAAGAAGAAATGTATTCGCTCGAAACTTAAATTCTCTCATATTTTCTTCATGGTTTTTGGGTTCTCTTCCACGTTTATCAGTCGGACGACGTTTCGACCGCATTCCAGCAGTCGTCTTCAGGTCGAATGTGTCCACACCTGAAGTCCTGAAGTCTGGAATGCGGTCGAAACGTCGTCCGACTAATAAACGTGGAAGAGAACCCGAAAGCAGGAAGGAAATACCTGAATGCCACGGAAATCTACGAACTTATATTTAATTCTCTCGTAAACGTTGCATGAAGACGAGGCGTACAAGAAGCGAACTCAAATCAAAGATAAATCGTTGGAAATTCATAGGTTAAAGAAATTGGATCACAGCTCTCTTTGTAATTTTCGGGTCGAAATACCGGAATTCACGTAATTAGATTCTGAACGATGGGATTTTTTAGCGGTTGAAACTTTCCTTCATTGGTCTCTATAATCGCGTAAATTAGCTGAGAATTATTTCGAGTTTCAGGCACTTCTAAATGACTAAACATGGGCCTAGAATGATAATGATCGAGTCCAATGTTATTTTAAAATTCTCGTGAAAACATATCAAGTTATATGAATAGTATTGTTACGGCAACAAGATTTTGTATATAATCAATGTCGTGGATTTTCAAAATCATGAATATCGAGCATATTTTAATAATAATATTTATTTTATTTATTTAATAATAATTATTCGTGTGAATCTCCTAATTTTAAAGTCAGATGATCCGAACTGTATTCTAACTTAAAATTGGTTGAACTTAAGAATGACAAGTATTTTCTTCAAATTACCCCAATCATAGCCCACGTGCCTAATCGCTTGCTATTCCTTAACTGCGGATCATTCCTTTTTCCTGAACTGACGAATTTTCTGCCCTGTGTTTTCATAGGAAGAACGGGAAAAAACACAATTTTGGCTGGAATACATAATTGAAGGAGAAACTTAATAAATATATCACATCACCAAGTCAGTCGAATCGAATGTTGACGTTTAGAAGTAGAGTGCTCTTTATAGTTTCCTCTCTGAAGTTCAGTTCAGTTTAGTTTCACTTCTCTACCCAAGTTCGAAGCGAAGCGCTTGTCAGATGGAAACCAAAATATATTATTTTACGCGATGTTTCTTTTTGTCCGCAGCACGCCCATGATGGACCTTCTGGTGCATGTCACTACAGCAAATAAAATGTCTCCTGGAAGTCACGTGATCCAGGCAGTCGGAGAAAAGGGCAACACACTGCCTTACAAGCCGAGCACTCCCATTGGTGAGATCACTCAGCTTTAAGAATTGTTTTAATCATCGGAATGCATTTAATATAATCATCGCAATAACTATTGCTTCTCTTCAATGTATGCGAGCAAGCTCAAGTATATTGGAATTTGAAATTGACTTAAATTAATCATTTTTAATTCGAACAACTGCATCGCTTGAGCGATGGAACGAAAATATTAGAAAATATGCTAAAACGACTTCTTTTTAAAGGTGCCTTGGATACGTGGACGATTCAAATCGTTTCCAAGTCGAAGGCAAACGTGATTGGCCACAAGAAAGCGCCGCTTAAGCCCTCCAATCAGCCTTTTGAGCAGACGTTCCGTTTACAGGTGAGAGGCCAAACGGCCATCATTTTTAGATTAACATTTCGACCATTGATCTTATAAATGATGTGATTCTATAATACTACCAAGAAACATGAAGCACCTTTATCTGAAATTTCGGTATTAGAACTTAGTCATTCGCTTTTGGTTGATCGAACGAATATAAACTTTATAAAATATTTCTCAAACGAAGTTTTTGAGGCATTTGACGAACAGTTTGGTCAATCCCATTGTTTGGTTACAGAAGTCGAGAAAAGTGTATTCTCAAAAGACATCACGTAGTAAGAGTAAATATGCAAAAAATTTGCATTTACGTTCATAAAATATCCACCCAATCCACAAACCACATGAATTATTTGCCAAATTTCCCGTAAAATATCATTTCGGTGAAGTTTTCAAATTTAAATGATTCCAAACCAAAATGAGCACCTTAAGTTTTAACCATCATAAACTGTCGCAGCCTCTCAAATCGTCCTCCGTTACAGGTGAACCTTCCTCGCAACCAGTTGTTTGTGACTCGCGTCAGCCCGCGGACGCCTTTGCTCGAGGTCCTCAGACATGTCTGCAACGAGAAGGGCCTCGACCCGGACAAATATGAATTACGGAATCCAAGTGAGTGATTATTTTCTCTTTCTATGCATTCGTAAGGAGTGGAACTGTCGTGTTGGAGAAGAACGTATCGCTGTCTCACCGAATGGCGTATCTGAGGAAGTTCTTGTCTCCTACCGTAAGAAAGTGGCTACACACTTCCCATATCCTTTTGGCGTAATCTTTCACTTGTCGAATTTATGCTTTAAATTGCCTTACTATCAATCGGTCTTGTTTAGGTGTTTTTTTCACTCAACATACTCACTAGGGATCAGCGGAAGCGTAGTTTTGGCGTAGAATGGCCGAGCTTTCCTCAGAACGGGTTCCTCGACGAAAGCGAACCGATTCATTCAATTCTGACCCGTTTCGTCAGCAGCGCGGAATTTGAAAGTGAAGATTCGAGTGTATCTCATATGAAATGGTGTTTATAGGGATTGAATATCATTACTATTTATTATTGAAATCACTTTCTCAGATCATTAAGTCACTTTATTGTAATCCAGTCATAAGAAGCATGGATATCATGTTCGCAGATCATGATTTATGAAAATAGAGCCTTGGCGACAAGCAAAACGACTAAGTATTTAGTGCCTTTCCTATCGAGTGCCAAATATTTCGTTAGTATATATATATATTTGTGTATAAAATTTCTTTTATTATATTATTAGTTTTATCTATACTAAGTCAAGAAGCGGATATTGAATGAATGGTTGCGTTTTTTATCCGTTATCATTTTTAAAACTGCCAATGTTCTATTCCAATCCAATATAGAATGCTGTGTTTTTCCTCAGATACTCTTCGTATCATTAGCTAGAATGCAAATCGTCTGTTATTTAGTTTAGAGAAACCGAAACTTAACAAAAAATTGTTTAAGAAGAAGGTGACCTCAGAGAAAGTTCGCCGTGCAACCCATTTGATATATCACCTAAACTTCCTATTCCGTTCAACATTAAAACGGAACTGAGGAAATTCGTTATGCATGGATGAGGTTCTTTTACCAAATATTTAGTATAATTCAGTTATCATCATTGAATTTAATTTCTCATTAGTCTCTCAAGCCCCGATGATGTTCTTTGAATTTCCCCCGAGATTAAATTTTCACAACCAGATGTCTGTATGCGGCTCTAGTGTAGATAAATCATAACTCATGAATTTGAAGTAGGCATATTTTCTCAATGAGCTTTCACGGATAAATACATGAGCTGAGGACTCAACAATCGCCTTCATCGTCAGGGGGATGAGTTGTTTACAACCTCAAAATTTCGATCAAAAATTCACGTACTTTATCAAAATACTCGCAATTTAGAATCGAAAATGATATTCCATGACCAAATTAAGAATCTTTATTCTATTTTCCTTCTTGTGGTGCTAGATTTGACTATCTAGGACCATTATCTCTAATTTAATGTTGCAAAAGAAATGAAACTTACGTGTATTTCTTATGAAAAGGTTTTGACCCGTCTGGGTTTGAACCGTGGACTTTAAGTAAATAAAAAGTAGCCTATACTCTGCGCGGGGTAGGCTTTTAATAATGTAGAAAATTTCAAAGTTTTGCTACTCTTGGTTCTCGAGTTTTTAGCGAACATACACACACACACACACACACACACACACACACACACACACACACGCAAACACGCACCCACGCACTATTTTATATATATAGATAGATTGAGATGTAGTAATATTTTCTAGTTTTCGCTCCAAAACTTTGGTATCGCATTATTTTTAATTTTAGAAAACATTTTTTGTTGGCCTCAAAATATGTGAGAAATTTAATTTAAGAAACATCAAATCGCTGAAGTACGTTAGAAATTTTCAGTGGATATCGAATGTTTTCCTTTTCCTCTGTCGCATTATTTTTTAATATGGACAGAATAAAAACCAAAGGGAACTTGGCTGATGAATTTGGACTAAAAGACCTGGAAAAGATAGTTTAAAATCATTTGTCTAGATCGTTCGGTACTCGGTCTGGAATCTGAGAAAGCGTTGGGTCGGCTGATAAGTGTGGAAATGGGTGTGATAAAGAATCCATGAGAAAAGACAATTGAGATCAATTGTAAAGTTGCCTTATAATGTAAGGAGAGTTGGGGAACCTATCGAAATGTAGGAGCAGTTTTTTGCAGCGCTTTTTACGAAGCCTCTTCAGCCCGAAGGTCGGCCACCGAAAGATTTATCGAGGCTTACTGAGTGTAAAGGAGTGAGGTGTTTCAATACGAAATTTTTTTCAAATCGAAAAACCTTAGCCGTTTGTCTTCGATAGAAAGGTAATCACGGATGGTAACTTCTTGGAAAAAACCGATGCAAGTAGCCGTTCCGACAATTGACAGAAGTCGTTCCCTCAATTATGACGGCATTATATACCCCCCTTCGTATTCCTCCCGACTTCGTACGCACAATATCAATCGTTAAATGCTTTTAAAGAAACAATTTCTGCAACGGAACGAAAAATCATCCTCATTCCTTACGGAGGTAAGCGGACGCATAAATTACGGCGATGATTAGCATGATATAGTCGTGTACTTAATGACCTGAGTGACTGCGAGAGTCAAACAATCGCTAATTTGGATTTCCGATCTTCCCGCTCCGTAATAAAATTGGTCCGCGCCCTCCTGCTAATCCTTCGGTGGTATTTACCATCGATGGAAGGGACGAAGCCATACTCGGTAGGAATTTGGCCGAACTCAGCGCCTCGGCTGAAAGTGTGGATCTTTCTTATCGCGTGTCGAAACTCCTTCCCCTCGCACGCGTGTGGCGATTGCGAATCCAGTGTTCTAACGCGATACGAAGGAACGACACCGAGGAGGAAGATCGCTGATTGTCCGTAATTGTGTCGGTGTGTTGTGTCGGTCGTGATCGAAAACACCTGCCAAGGAAACGAGTGCTTCTGTTATTTCAGTGATACTTGAAAATGTGAGAATTGTTCTTTGCGAGGGTGCTAATGGGCGACGGCTCATCATCGGAACTGAATTCGGAGAGGCTTACGAAGTAAACGGAATTGCGCGGAAATTATATTGTGCTGCAATTAGAGGGCCACATTCCGTAAGTAGTATTTACTTCCTAACGTCGCGTAATATCGTAGAATTCATGTTACGACGCTCCGCCCGAATGGACTCGTCCACTAATGAATTCTTGTCGAATCTACCGAAAAGGCGATATTCCCCGCTGCAGAACTGAGTGTCACGCAAGAGCTATTTGTTTGTTAACAAGAGATTGTGAAATTTGGAAGAAATTTTCGCTGATATACCTTTGAAAATGAATGAATTGCAAATGGAATAGATAATTGAGGTGTATTGAACGCGGGACGACTCCGAGTCTCAGAATAAAGCTTTCATCTCTCGATTCCTTTGCGATCGATGGATTTATTCATTTGCGAAGCGGAGTCATCGAGCGAAGACCAATCTACGGTAGTTCACTTTTCAATATTTGTCAGAAAAGCTTTATTTCTCCCACCCTTTTCTCATCGCGAATCGACGTTGTGCCTAAGACCAAATGCGGAAGGCGAAGTGTGTGGAAAATTGGATTGTCACGCGACTGAAATATGCGTGTAAGCATATCTGCCTTATCTTCTTCCACTTTGGAATGCGGGTACCCTGTGATTCTTCCCCGAACTAAGATTCACGTGTCACGTTAAAAGTTTCCTTCAATGGCCGATTTTCCCATATTTGAATCAATCCGTCGTGAAATCACTCATTCATCGCTACAAATGAGTTATTTCCAAATTCATTTTCTTAAAATTCAATCGCCTATATTTGGTCCTTCTTAATAATAATTTCCTCTTCTTAAATGTGTCCCTGTAGTAAAAAATTTTCATTAATACTAGAGGATCGAACGCAGGCAAAAGAAAGTACTTCACTTTGGCCTTTTAAAAGGAAGACGCTCACCGTCGTGTCTTTTAATTATAAGTATTTATTTATGCTTCACATACAGCGAGACGCCAATTTAAAGTGAAGGTATAACATGAACAATAGACGAACACTTACGACCATTCCTTAGCCGGGTTTCGAACCCGAAATTCGAAACTAAAGAAAAAATCCTATGTTATGTAAGTAATCAATCGCAGTGAAATGTTAAAATTGAAAATATCGACTCGTGAATTTCTATTCGAAGGAGCATTTTTAACTCAGGACGAAAATCGTCATCGAGTCTCTGTTATCCGTCGAATTTAATGTTGTTGATGAAAAGGCACATTTCAAATAGAAATGAAATCAGTATTTGAATAATAAGTTAAGGAAGTCGTCGAATATTTTTTGCCGCTCAATTATTTTTGAAGTCTTCGTGATTTGTGGTGTTGCAACGGAGGAAAGAGGCATTAACTCAAAGGTACAAGTGTGTCACTATTTCTTCGTTCAGAAACTTTTCTTAACATATTTTCGTAAATTGGTCGAAAATTCAAATCTTTTTCTTCGAATTTAGAATCGTCTTTCGTCAAACTTGCACACTATGACAAGGGTCCTTAAGGATCCCACACTATGACAAGGGTCCTTCAGGATCCCACGCTATGACAAGGGTCCTGGAACCTCTAAACGCCGCGGCATCCAGGATAAACGGAGATAAAAATTGCGAAATGATCGAACTTTAATCTTTCGCTTCTGTTAACAAAAATTAACAGTATTCCCGTCTTTGCTACTACGTAAGTTGTACAAAATTACCAAAGTACTGATCTTGTGGCGAAATTGTGTATATCCTTGTCATTGTGTGTAAATAAAAGAACATGATATCCACATTTAGGTCGGTATTCATAGTCGCATACTTATTTGCCGAATAATCATGGATTCAGGAATCGGAGATTCATGAATCTGTGATTAGTGGCCGTACACGTAATTTGGGTCGAAAATTGGAGAATTTTACGTTACGTAATTTGTGTACGGCCCCTTATTTTCTAGAATCTGTAATTCGTGGTTTAACTATAAAATACGATTATTCTAGGCAGTGTGAGCAAGTGAGGCAACGTAAAATTTTAAGTCAATTAAATGATAATATTTTAAGCTGTAAATGTTATTTCTTATGTTTTCTGATTCACAATAATTTCCATATTCCTTAGATAATGCGATTTTAGAATAAATTAGTGGCTGGTTATTTCATCAATGCGATATTTCTTTTCGATGAGGTGTTACCTTTGAACGAATATTTTTAACAAATGAAAGTTGAATTTCGCGTCACCTTAAACTTTTTGTTCAGTGTGCGAAGTTTTTAATTTATCTTTAATTTACGTTGAAAATGGAGGACATGAAGAGGAATGGTAAAATCATTTTCCTGGTTAGGATAAAGTGATTTTGGAGTATATTTATTTCTCTGAGGAAGAATAACTCTGAAAATTCGTAATATCATAGAATCTTCCTCGCCAGTTTGTTACTGAAATTCTCTTTAAGGTCCAACAACAGACTGCAATGTGTATGATAAATCTGCTTTTTTCAAACAAAATGAAGTACCAAAAAATACTGAAGTTGTACGACTTAATGCGTATCATTATCAACCATCATTATTAGGAATTAGAAATAAGATTTAGTATTAATTTCTGGATTAATGTAGCGCTTAGAGTGATTGAAAACAATATTTATTCAAATATTTTGAATGTATGTACATTCACGCGAAGAATTAATATCACCAGTTTTGATATAATTGGCAATTGTATTTTCGTAAAAGTTACTCCTTTGAAATTTTATCTGGTAATTTATTGTATTGCCTTGACCCTTCAGTATACGCTGCTTAGCTCTAATTACAATAAATAGAATTTTTAAATTTACCCTGGCCTATCATGTGTAATATTGTATTGCAGGACTTCAGGTGTGGCCCCACAATAGCATTTAAGATTAAGTTAAGATTTAAGATTTTTTGGACAGTTAATGTAGCCTACTTCAATGTGAAACTTTTTGGTAAAAATATGGTGCTTGAAGCTCATATTCCTCTCTATATAAACAACTTTCATTCTCATTTTCTAAGCGTTCTTTGCTTTTTCATATTAGATTTTAACCAACAGGTAAAATAGATTCATGTACTACATGATTACGGAAAAGGAACATGTTATAACTAAAGCAAGTTAATACAATGATAACCATTGTCGTTAATAATATTTGTTGTAACCTTAACAGTCTTCGTGAGGGATAAATATAACTTACGAAAACCCAGATGTGGAGATTTTTATAAAAGAGTTCTTATAAGTACCATCTTGGTACTTTATCTCGCTCCACCGTCTTCTTTTTCAGGCAAGACCAATAATGAAGCAAAATCTGTTATCACAATTCTCAACACAAAACTATTAACGCAAGTGACGCGTGATCACAACAACGTAGAACTCCGCTTGAAATTACAGGAAGACGAATTAATTACCCTCTACAGCGTAATTCACGAATCGATGATTATTCAGCCAAATAATTACACTTTCAACTACCATGAGTACTTGCCAAATAATCGTAGATTATTCGACGACTATGAATACCAAATAATCTATGATTCGTGAATCTCTGATTCGAGATTGTTGAACGACTATGAATACGAAACTGCAAATAATCTACATCTACATTAATACCCTGCAAGCCGCCTTTCGGCGCGCGGCAGGGGGTGAATGACTGATAGAATAATGAAAGATATTATCGATAATTGAAACCAATCGATGCGACTATGAATAGCGCCCTTAATCTGTGAACACCTGCGGAAAAAGCGCCCATCTGTTCCTGTTTTCTTTACTTGTGATGGAGTTCACAAAACAATGTCTTACCCTGTTAATTCAACTTTTTTAATTCATGGAAAGAAATTAGAATTTTTACGTAACAAAATCAGCAACCTAGGTAATCGATCTCTGACGCTACGGAAATTGTCGTCCATGCCGTTGAATACGTAGCCAATGTTGTATTCACTTCCATTAATTATTCCATTTTATTTATGTTCTGCGATTTATTCCGCATGTCATTAATGATTTCGCAATAGTCTCACTTTAAACCCATTGTTATAAATTTTACATACACTAGAACTCAAAATAGAATGTCGTCATACGGCTTCGTCTCTTTTGAAACCGTTGAAGGGGGAATCTTGAGAATTTCGAAGCGGAAAAATGAATTTTATTACTAACCTTCTGCACATTCGACGGCCGATTTTAAGACTTGTATTTGGGAATAAAATGTGTCTATCATTTATTCGAGGAATGCAATGGTTTCTGCGGACACATCTCAGTGATCCCCGTTACTACTCGGATATAACAATACGAAATACTTCAGTTTTTATTTCGGAATGGTTGATCGGAATTACTGGAAACATCTTCGCTAGATAAGTCATTGTATATGCCCATCTCGTGTAGCGAGCTTTGAAAATATTCTGCTGACACCCAACTTACTGTAGAATTTTGCACAGTAAGCCTAATTTAGCTCGTGTCATAGACATTTTAAATCATTACCTTGAAATAAATTAAGCCCCAACTAAGCGTCCGCTATGGAACGTCCCGTCTAAAGACGGGGAATAGAATCCTGGATGAACGGATTTTTCTTGGTTTGGGCGTCCCTTGTTCTGAAGGATGACTGGATGCTTCTCGAGAAATAAATAATTAAAGGAAATAAGGAATTCCGTCCTTAGGCAATAAATAAGATTGATAAATTTTGTTCAATTCAAATTGAAATAATAAAACGAGTAAATGGTTGATACAAATATCGAGTGAGTTGCTAATGAAAGTGGTTGAAGGTAAGATGCCAATGTGACCTTTGTCTGGTCTTGGCCTTCGTCCCTCTATATTTGCAGGTATAAGCAAAGAAATCCAGATATCAGAAAAGCTTACCTTGGTGCTAAATCAGCGTTTTGAATAATTTTCAGTGAATCCAGATGAAATTCTTCGCCTCACATGCAATCTCCTGGATTACAAACTCCAGGAAGTAACAGTAACATTAAGAGAGTCTCAGCATCGAGCGCATCCAGCAGCAGACATAATATCCCAACAGCAGCAACTGACAGAAGAGAAGCGGCGCAAGAGCAGTGGCTCTACGACTGCCACACATTCAGGAGGAGTGTTTGGGTTCATTTTTAAGCGAGGCAGTCGATCGGTAATTGAGAATATTTCTCTTTTCTTCTTGATTAAAATTTCATTGAATGTAAGGTCCCCTCTTATTAAACCAACATTGAAGAGTGTTTCATGGCCCTCCTATGTTTAAATGAAATTTTTATTAACATAGGTTAATCTTCAGGTAAATACTTAATATGGATATTATATCTATTTTCTGATTCTTCATCAAAAGCTTATGCCATGCATTTTGAATTCCTGAATTTATTTTTATATGCTTTGAGTAATTATTATGATATTTTTGCGGTGATACCTAGATATGCTACTGCTTAAAATGTAGGTTTTATACTTCTTAAGTTGGTATCCTGTACGTTCAGCATGTTATGTTTCACAATTAGTAGAAGTTTGTATGTTTAAAAATGCAGCATTTCTTGTTTTTGAAATTTATTTGGGAATTAATTTAGCTCCAAATATTTCATGGTCAAATTTCTTGAATGCTCCAATGGAATTCATTTGATTTTAATGATATGTATTTAGGTGATCATCGCTAAAAGTAATTACTCCCTTATGGGTCTGAGGTTTAGATTAGTACTTGCATAAACATAATTGTGTGATTCCACAGAGTGTATGCGAGGGCAGCATCAGCAGTGATAGCCTAGGAGGGCAGAGCATATCACCTGCAAGATCTGACGAATCTTTGGGCCCTGCAAGATCTGCCTCACCGCCTCTGTCACAGGGACCATCTCGCTCTAGCACCGATCACCTACGCAACCAAATAAATAGTCGAATGAATAAACGGCAGGAGAATTCCTGCTGCCCAATTTCTGTGCTTAAGGAAAGTGGAGAGAAGATGGCCGAGGGCCATCCCCCCCCTCCTCCAGTGAGGCAGAGAAAGCGCAGGGCGCCCAAGCCTCCTGTGCTGCAGCAAGTGGAAGTGTCTTCTGGAAGCAAGGTATACAGAGCTTGCACAAAAATGGTCATCCGAGTATTGAAACCTTTATATGATACTGTAACCAAAAAATGTAATTCTTAGAACTTTAAATATTTATAATAATTTCCAAGTAAAGTAAGAGCATTTAAATCTCTATTTGATATAATGAATTTATTTCATACTTGAACTAACCCATTTTAAAACTGATCTAATCATATTATATAACAATAGTCTTAATATGAAAATGATTGCTATATATAAGTTTTGGTGTGTATGTATATGTAAGATACTTCTTTGGTTTCTAATGTTGTTAATAAACATACAGTATCCAACAATTACCATGTAGATATTCCTTATTCTTAATGAATATTGTCAAATACATATAGTGAGAGCTAAAATTAATGAAAGATATAAATTCACAAATTAACATTCCATGTATATCTATTTTATGCTTTAGATTCTTAATATTTGATATAATTGCATCCTAAAATATTGCAGTAGCTTATTTTTAGATTCAAAATAATTTAAAATGGTTGGAAGAAGATCTAAGAGATAAGAACAAAGAATTTGTTTTCAGAAGTGAATCATCTTCATGATAAGTTAATTAATCCGTTGTTTTTCTTTTTCATCCCCCTTTTGTAGAAAACATCAGATTTCATAACACCAGCCCCCCCCTCAATCCCTGCACCAATACCAGTGAGTAGAAGGAAGTCCACGTCAGTTGAAGACGAGGAATACGAGGAAGAAGTTGTTAGAAGTGGTGGATGCAAAGCAAAGATTGAAGGTGGAGGAACAAGTGGAGCTGTTATATCTCATTCACGCAACAGCTCTGATAGCAGTGGATATCATGAAGCATCTGTCCTCAGTGAAAGCCCAGAGAGTGGTCTTGGTGGAAGGTCAGTACTGAAATTTGCTACTGAATTATGTCTTTCCCTGTGTTTGTGAAAAGAAAAAAAGATAAATGGTTTTTGCTAATTTATAAATAATGGAGCCTTGAGTTGGATACCATAAACTATGCCTTTATTTGAATAATGCTATCACATGACATCATTAACACCTCATCCTATATCTTTTCATGTAATTTTGCGCTTTGATAATTAGTGTAAACATATGTTTGTCAATTTTTAGAAACAAAATTTCCTGTATTCCAGTCTATGTTGTTTGAAAAAATCCTACACCAGGAATCCACTAGAATTAGATCAGTAATATTAAATACAAAATGAAATTAAAACCTTGGGTCCTCTTGTTAAATAAATGAGTATATGCAGTAAACATTGTGTTTATTTAACAGAGATTTTGAGAGAGCATACTCTCAATGAGATTTGTAATCATGTGGTGATGATGATTAGGAATCTCATTGAGATTTGTAATACATCTTATAAATGCATAACAGTTTAAAATATTGTTCACAGTGGTGCACCAGACACTCTTCCTCGTCGGAAACAGCAATTACAGCAGCAGAGGGCTGCAGCGAGTGCTTCTTCACAGGTCTTCTCTCGCTCAATGGGGAACTTGGTTCCTCCTCCCTCATCAAACACACTGATATCAACATCGTATTCCTCCCTCAGCATCTCCACATCATCTCTGCCAAACCAGAAAAAGAAGAAGGCTCCAGCTCCTCCCCCACCAACATCCTTAAAGAAGCAGCAGATTGATGAAGAATCGACTGACTCTCAAACAACCTTGTCTATCAGTTCCATGGATAGAACTGATGGATTGAAGGAGAATCCTCCTCAATTGGATAGAGAGACTGTCCCAAAGCCAAAGTTAATCAATTGCGAGGTTCCTGAGCCATCCAAACCCGATTCCATTGAACCTTCCTCATTACACCTTTCTCAGGTTGATCAGATGAGCAATGCTTCTTTGCTTCCTGCAGTAGCTCCCCCAGCTAGTAAACCTGCTAGTGCTAGCAAGTTGGCTCCTGCAGTTGCTCCTAAACCTAAGGTGAACTCCATGGGAAGAGCTGGACTTAATAATTGCCCAGGTAAGTTGAGGCAGCCTCCAGTGCCAAAATCATTTGCAGAGGAAGACAATAAAGATTCTTGGAATAATTTTTTGAAAGATTTGGGAAAGATATTGGAGAGTAGGGCAGAATATGTGTAATATGTGTTTGCATGTTTGTAAATAGAGGGTTAGAGTTGGTAGGATAATTTTAATCTTTATGTTTTAGGTAGCAAAGATTTTAAGTCCACTTCTTTGTAAGTTACTATCAGTTTTTGGTACAATGGGGCATGCTATTTGTAAATTTGTAAATGTGGCTCTTCATACTCATACCTGTTTAATAATAAGGAATTTTAAAAAATTTGTCCGAATTCTTGAAAAATTAAACATTTCATGCATAATTTTGATGTAACTTCCCAAAGTTTTATAAAACTCCACTTTCGACTTTCCATATTGTATGGAAGTAATATTTTTACAATATACTCCATCAAGTCAATTGAAGAATTCATATTTAGCAATACATGTATAGAGCTGAAATAGTTTTGCTAGAAATTTTACCACTCTTAGTAGATTTTTTAATTTTGTATAGAATACTCTGCTGTTTTGTCATTAATAAAATATAATAAGTAACATTTGATCCTGTAGATAATTAAGCATGTTTAATCATGTTGAAAAACAAGCATGAACATTGGTTCTGGTTCATGTTCTGGGAATTTGCTCTTTTGGGTTTTATCCTTTGTTTGGCTAATGCATCCCTTTTCAATGCCTTTGCATGTCCCTTCTGCCATTGCATTTCTTCAGGTCCCCTTCAGGATGCTCCCATTCCCAAGCCTCGCTCCAAACAACCGTTGTCTAAGAAGCATATTGCACCAAGTCCTGCTCCACGTTCCAAAGCACCACTTGTTACCAGTGAGGAAAATGAGCAAGAAAAAGTTTCCAAAGGATACAAAGTTTTCAATACAACTTCTGGCTCCTCCCCTCTTTCGAAGGAAGAGGAACTGGTTGATACAAATAATGTCGCTAACAGTTCAATGGAGTGTGGCAGTAATTTGGATAATGGAGAAGATGAGCTAATCATTGATGATTTAAACCTGGCATTATTTGATGGTGGGGCTTCCATTGGCTCTTCAAACTATGAGGAACAAAGTGAAGGAAAAGATGAAGAAGAGTTTGACGAGACTGTACTACAAAAGATATTAATGAAACACCAAAGGAGATCATTTGCAGATGTACTTAACGATGGGCTAGAGGAATTAGTTGTAGGTGGTCCCGGAACAAAAGTATGCTCCGAATCAGATGGCAGTGTAATGGAGGGATTTAGCTCGGAAACAAATGGTGATCTTTTAGCTGAGCCATCATCTCCTAAATGTGCCTCTACAAATTTTACAGAGGGAAATAAAAGAATTCATCAAGTAGAAAGTGCCCTCAACTTTTCAAATTTTTCCAGAGAAGGAATGCAAGAGAAAACGAATGACTTTGGCAGATTGAGCAGTAGCAGCCTCTGCAGTGAAATAGACATGTCATTTGTGATTAAATCTGCAAAGATGAACAGATGGGGAAACATGGAGGCGCTGAACCGTTCCTCGGTGGATATGAAAGAAAACAGGCCTGTGGATGACTCTTCAAACTGGGTGGTTGGTAATGAATCAGGTGCTGGTTTAGTTTCTTTTATTCCATAAATTTAGAATTATGGTTAATGGTGGATAATGGAACCTGTGTCATGGTTGAAACTGTAGAATGGGTTCCTGAAAGTTTTTATCAGTCCTAAAAATTCTTCCAAAATCCCTCTCCTTGTTGATTTGGAAAAAACTCCTTGGAATAAACCTTACGGATTCATTTGGGGACTGATTATAATTGTTTTATTGAGCCTCTTCACTCAAACACACAATTTTATAAAATGTTGATAAGAATTTGCACTGCAATATTTCCTTCCTGGATCAAGTCAAGAAAAATAAGCAAAAGTTGATGGGATACTTTTCATAATTAATTTAAAGCACTTTACTTGTACATATGCATACTAACCATGGTATTCGGTTTTCAATGCATCATCAATGGTGGAAACACTAATTATTATGATAAAATATTTAGCTGTTTTAATTACTGTAGAGAATGTAGTGAGAACTTGATAATATCTCTATAGCTCTTTGTCTGTAAAATTTTCAGAGGAAACCTGATAAACTATAATTATGGAAATTTTAGTTTGGTCTACCTTGTAATAAATAGCTAATTAATGAGAAGGATGTAGAGTGGCTTAGTATGACAAACTTTTAACAAATTTGAAATGTTTCAATTTTTTCATTTTCTATTGTAGACTTGAGTAAATCTGTATATTACCAGATTTGTTTGTTTAATCAGTCAGAGTCTGAATTAGCTCAAAGCTGGTGGAACATTACTTTCAATTTCTTAGTCTTCAGAATTTCTTAACTGATTGTATAATTTACAAACTTTTATACAAACATGTTCTAGTTTTTTTATTTTTTCTGTGGAAAGTTAAATGATGATTTTTCACAGTTAAAGCAGATACAATTTCTCTAAGTATTGTTTTCAGTGAAAGATCCTACCAAATAGATTTTACTTTGAAACTTGGAATTATTCAATTCTGTCCTGATAAAACAATGTGTTACCTAGTCATTTAAAAAATGGTAATGTTTCATTCATGGTTTGTTTGCAAATAAATCCTCTAGTTATTTGACACATTTAGTTCCTTGTGAGAAAAAGGAAAAAAAAACATTTGTGTGTAGTTAGGTTTGCATCAATTTTTTTCAGTTTGGTTTCTTTTGCTATTGATAATATAACTATTAAAACTTCAAAACTCAAATTTGACCACAATTTCTCTGTAAAACCTGTTCAGTCAAAGTTGTATAGGAGAGATTTGGATAAGGAAATTTTTGTTCTGTTGGATGTTCATGTTCTATGAACCGTAATTGGATTTGTGTTATGATTTAGACAATATTTAATTAACTGGTTATATGCACATACTTTTAATCCAACAGATAATGAGGCAGGGGAAGCCAGTGAAGCTGCAGGAGCAGAAGGTGCTTCTGATTTTGTAAATAGAATCCAGCAAATAGATGAAAATTTGAATGATTTGTCTAATAAATCTTTAGGATTGCTGAAATTACAAAAGAAATCAGGAGATTATGATACTGTAAAGGTAAGATCCCCACATCATCATATTCTTCTCTGAAGATAACTTTTCTGATCTTCAAAATGTCTATTATTCTTTTTTTTGTGCAACTCTTGCCATTTTACTTTAATATGAATTTCAACTTATGTCAGCTTCTCCTTTAAAAGAATGTGAGGCACCTGAATATACTTATTCTTTGTGTCATTCATTATAGTCTTACAAGAAAATGTACTTAATTCAAATATTTCTCCTTATAATAATAATTTGTCTTTATTTGGGTAAGATGGACTCGAAGTCTTCTCTTCTATCTAACATACTCTTCATGCCAAAACATAGTTTCTTCACACCATGTATTAAACAGTACATGCTTTTCTTTGACCAATCTTTTTCTAGTTCTTCCAACCTTTTTCTTGAATCAGAATAGAATATTCAGATTCTGCATTGGCAAACACTTTGCTCATTCTATTCACAATTTTTTTTTATTGATCCTGCTGTGATTTTCTCATTTGAATAAAATATTTTGGTCAATTTTGATAACTTGATTCCTTGAATTCTCATAAATAAATCTGCTAATTCAGTTAATTTTTGTCATAACATTGTTAATTAATTTTGGTGAACTATCACAAAAGTGATGTAAATGTTATTCACTTGCAGATCTTTATGTTAAAATGAATGGTGATGGAACTAAATTCTTTCTAGTAATTTTAATTGAATCTAAATTGGAATTACTGACTATGTTCTCAGAAGAATTATTATAGTTTAATTACAAAACTGGACTGTTTTCAGGCTGATAGTGTGTGTACAGTATTGCCATCTCCGCCTCCATCGTTGGAGTACATGGGCCCAATTGCCCAAGAAGAGAAGGGGACACATGAAGATCTTGAATGGGAATACAAGCTGCCCGCTCCCCCTACTGGTTTTGAAGATGACGCAGAGGAGGTGAAAGAGGACACATGGGTGGCGGAGAGTATCCCATCTACTTTCTCCTCAAGCCAACAGAAGGTTTGGGTAGGAGAAGGTGAACCCTCAAACCATCTTCCAAACTTCAGGCTGGGAACTTACAAGGCACCCTCAAGTGAAGGCTGGGAGGATCCCAGAGAGACGAGAAATCAAAACCATTTGGAGAAGCGTTGCGGAAGCATGTTTGCAATGCTTAATTCAGAGGACATTGAAAGGGAAGCAGACAGAGAGGTGGACAAGAACTACTTGGAAACATGGGCCTCTGTCTCCTCGGTAACCAGTGCCCCTTCATCAAGTGTTCGTACATTCAATCCAGCTCCACAAACCAACTCTGGGAATAAGGATGGTGTCAGAGGAGAGAAAAATGGACTGGCCAAGAATGGGTCTTATGTTGTACGAGTGAGCTCCTTCGGGGGAAAGTCTTCAATGAACCTGAAAAGGTCTCTGTCATCTACATCTTCCATTTACTCAAGGCACTATGGAACCAATGGAAAAGATGTAATAGAGAAGTTAGACAAGGGGAGTGTTGCATCAGAGACTCTCGATGGGAATGATAGAGGGAGTCTTTCAAATTCATCGAGGACTGTTTCCCTTCATGACCTTGTAGTGAACTCCAATGAAGAAGATAGTAGAGAAGCAGTTTCCCTGACTAATGGGTACCATAAAGAAAGCACAACTCCCAAGATAGTTAGCTCAACATGGAAGAAACCTCAAGGAACTGTTAGTGATCCTCCTGTAAAATACCCTCCACCAGTTTCTAATAGCCTTAGAAAGACAAGTAGTGAGCTCAGCATAAGCCAAGGTAATTCACTTATAGTTTAGCTGATACTTACGCTCATAATCGCACAGTTAAATTGGTAATCTACCTGATTTATTAACTTAAAAAATATATTTTGTATTAAATAATATCAACTTATTCTTAATGATAAACAAATTAAATTTGTATCACATTCTTAAGATATATTCTAATTATCTAAAGAGAGATGTATTTTAGGAACTATAAAAATATAAACTGAGGGTGGATTGGTGGTAGAGTGAAGGAGTACATTTGAAACATTACTTGAACATTTGGTCTGAGGAAAGATAAGAATTGTTTTGAATTCATTTTGACTGGGAAAGTGGCATATTGTTTTTAACCAAATGATTCTATGAGATTTATTCGAACTACCCTTGAGTTCAGAAGTGTAAGATGTCAAATTAATGATTATGAATTGTAATTTTCAGAAGTATCTCATACTTGTGAAATTATCTTAAGATCTTCTTAAGAATAGATATTATCTTTGTAATTTATTCAGTATATTTATCTATTAAATAGTTTCTTTTGAACTGTATAAAAGAAATGATATTGAGGAGGCAAATTGGAAAAACGTTTTATCTGTTATATAAAGAAAACCATAACAAATATTCTATTTAAAATCAAATGTTATAAGTTGCGTTCCAGAATTCTCATAGAAACGTGCCACTCTTGCCCTTTCATCCTCTTAACATTCAGAATGAATATTCCCCAAATTGAAGAATTTAGCTCATCAATCAAAATGTAGCACTAATTTTTGATCTAGTGATAGCTAATCCTCATATATAATTAAGGTTTCCATCAAACTTTCCATTTTTACAATCATCCTATTAATTATAGGAATTGGTTGCTTCATTCCCCTCAATAGAATAGTAATTTTTTAATGATATACAGTAGAAGTCCTTAATAATGAGAGCTGACAAAAATTGGACTCATTATAACATGCGCTCGTTATAGCCGATTGGACACTAAGTCCATCCTCTTGAATCCAAGAGCAGTGTGAGTGCAGCAGAATGGAACTGCAGGGTCTTTAATCCTTATCTTACATCTTCAGACTGCGGAGATAAGTACGTTTGCATCAAATACCGTATTTACTCGAAAATAACGCACCCTTTTGGGTCTTTTTATCAGCTCATAAATCTGGGTGTGAGTTAGAATTTACGGCACACTAGATTTGGGTACATTGGGTACTCGTTGGCATGTCCCATAGCGTGGAGTCAGCGGCATCCTCAGCTAACCCTGGTTCCATATGAATCGTCAAACTCCAATCCACTATCAATGTATTTTATATCGATATTTGCACTATATACAAAGCTGATTGAAAAGGAATTGGCTACCTAAAAATTTTTAAACGAATGATTTTGAATTGGCAGTTACATAGGACTTTTGGCATAGACAACTACCAGCATTTTGTATACAGTGTATACGTGTATAAATATATGCATATATTAGTGTATAGTACAGAGGTATAAGGTGTAGCAACTGGCATGACCGCATATCTTAAGGTGTGCAATAAATTCACGGGCAAATGATTTTTCATTGTCTGATGCTCGAATTTTGGGGTGTCCATTACCTACAATGAGACATTATTTAACACATTATTTTATTGATTCATGCATCATAATGAATCTGCATCCTCGAATATAAAATGTGTAAAATTATTGCTCAATAATCATCGAAAAATGATGGCGTGTCATTAGATAATCTTAATTCATATCAAATTGTTTCCTCAAGATATTTTTCATTCACACGCTCCATAAGCAATGATGTGTCACAAGAGAGGGGAAGAGGTTACCCTGGGAAAAAATATTTATTAGTCTTTCAATAAATTAGGTGTATAATTAAAAACCATACCTGGTGACAAGAGAAGGACAATTTTGGTTAAGAATGTTGATTCCCATTGCAGCTGGTGTGGCGAATGGGTGGAAAGGAGATGAGGATCAAAAGGCTGCCAAATTACAATTCCTGCACTGGCATGAGCAAATGCTGCAAAACAAAAGCACCCTGGATGGAAGTGTCTCTCTCAAGTCACTTCAAGTAAGTAGTGTTTCAACTATTCAGAGAGAGTGTTCAATCATAGAAGTAACATATTTTCTTTCTGAAGCTTGTAAAGAGGTATCAGTAAATGTGACAAAGCTTAAATTGCTGGCTTGAGAATATTGGTGTGGAGGAACAGAGGTCTGATGGGACTGCTGTTCATATCACCCAATTTGATTTGGTTCAATGTATTCTGCTCTTTGGATGTGTCATCCCAATGGGCAGCAATCCTCGTTACCTGGCTGTGGAATATTAATTTATTGCTTAATGAAAATTGATGTAAAAGCTAACTGATAAGTTGTGAATTTTCTAATACAAAATCATTCAAACAGAGGAAATCAAAAGTCTGACTGAGAAATTGAAGGTTTGTACTGGTTGAAAATTTTATATCCAAACTTAATTGTGCTAATGTTGCTGTAAAATACTGTAAATTTTTGTGAACACACAAATATCATGGCAAGTCTCAGTTTTAGAGTACCTGAGATATATTTTTTTGCAAGTGAAGGTCTTATTATACTATTACATAAAAATTTCCTGAACTATTTTTTTACCCAAAAACACCAAGCAGGAGAAATGTAAAATTTCTGGTAGTAGATAGTGACACGTATGCCTCAGGTTACCTATCACCTACCACCAGAATTTTACATTTCTCTTGCTTGTTGTTTTTGTGTACAAAAATAAGTTCAGGAACTTTTTGAACATAGTGGTAGATGAAATTAGGTGGAAGAAGTCACATGAAACACATGTTTAAGGTATTTGCAAATGCACATAGTGGTAGATATTAGTTTTGTTGTTTAAGAGGGCTTTTATTACATAACAAATAGATTTTAAAAACAAATGAAAAACATTTGAACTGAACTCTGTTTGTTTTCTCCTAAACTTAAAGCTACTTATTATAATATGAGGAAGGGTAGCAAAATCTTTCACTGTGAAAGACAAGACTAGTATGTATTTGGAAGAAGCTCTGTTACTATATTAGAAGACCATGGTGTGTGACCCTCATAATCCTGAGCTTCCGTTACTCTTAACCGTGGCGGTCCCTTGCAGAAAGAGTGTGAGGGGAAAGAAAACAACGTCACTATCCTATTTGAAAAACTAGAATCCGAAAACCCTAACTTCATTCTCAGGTTAAACGATTACAGTTGCTGTGTAACAGTTACATGTATCTATTATATGTTTCTGGATTAAAAGATGGACTGGTTTTGACATTGACGACCGTCAATGCCAAAACCGGTCGGATAAATTAAAATTTATTATGGAAATTACGAAATTTTTCTTTCAACCTAATTCTTCTCGGGTTTAAACCTTCTACTGAATTTGTTACTGGCTCTTCTAATTAATCATCCTCTTACACTTTTCCTACTTACAAATTTTGTTCAAATGGATTTTAAAGAAGATTTATTATAGGTGAACCCTGCATCAATATGACGATCATCAATCCTCAGTAGGTACTTAAAATCTAGTCAATATTGTTTCTCATTTATTTTCGTAAAATCCGAATTTGGCTTTAGTGATGCTGAAGAATAGCAAACCAGTTTTGCATTTAGATTTTAAATATAGAATTCTGTAATATATTTTTGTATATGTAGTCATTTGAAATGCTATTTCATGGAAAGTTTTAATCTTTTTTTTAGGTGTTAAGAGGAGTCCTACCTCAATTGAAGAAGTCACTGAGCAGTGATCTTGCAGATAAAAATGCTGTAATGAAAAACACTGCAAAGAGAAAGGAATGTGAACAGGGGAAAATTGATAGCAGTGAAAGAATGGAAACCAGCAGAGATGAAGATGAAATTTTACATAACCTTTCTACAAGTAGTGAGTAAGTTCATCATTTTCACTTTTATCCATTCCAAAATTAATTTCTAAAATAAGATCAGTCTAATTCGGAAGTAGCCTACCTTTTTCTGAAGTTAATTTTTTATTACTCTGTGATGATAATGTAGAACCAAGGCTTCCAAGAATCTTCCAAGATACATCTGAATATTTCATGTCTGTCTCTCAAAAAATTAATGGCTGAATTAGAGTACAAGAGATCATTAAAAAAATAGCAAAATATTTTTGGGCAGTTCATACCCACCATTCTTACTCTAATCTCTTTGAAAGTAGTCCTCTTGTTAATGTACATGTATGCTTCTCCAGTGGTTCAACAATTATTGAAAAAATTCTGGAATGCATCTTTTGGCATGGAGTTCAACTGAATAATCACATTCTGTCTAATGTCTTCACTTGAATCAAATTGGATGGTTTTCGGTAGCATTTTAGACTTGGGGAACAGCCAAACATCACTCAGAAATGTATTAAAATTTCTGTTTTCAATATTACTCAAAATTAGTGTTTGTCAGTAGTATAACTATGCAATATTTCTTCCAAGGTCAAGTTGTGCTCCAAGTTCAAACCATGAGACCTCAAGCAAGGAAGTACCATTGCAAGAAGCTCCAAAGCGATACTCGTATGCTGGTCCACCTTCAATAAATTTTGGGACTTGGAGTGAACGGCCAAAGAGTGAGGTCAGCCTGAAATGTGACAGTGACTACCGCATTGGAGTGGGCCAGGCACCACGGGCCAAGGAGCCATTGCAGCACTTTGCACAGAAGAGCCACCAGATGTCCCAGTATGAACCTGCTCCTCCTTGCCCTCCACCAAAACCTTCAAACCATGTTGTTGTGAACATTGTGAGTGCAACCAAACAGGAACCAATATCAAGGTTACCTATTGTCCGGTCAGTGGAGCTCAAGAAGACATCCACTTTGTCAAGGACTGATAGACCATTAAGTGGGAGTTTCCTCAATGAGTTGCGGGAAGAACTTACTGGTGCATTAGCAAGCCTTGCTGACGCAAACAGGAATGGAGTCGCAGAGGAGGGCAATGGAAGGAGGAAAAGGCAGCAGATTCCTTCTTCCACAGTCCCTCCCCCACCTCCAGATGTCAATTCGGTAGGTCGACTGCCGAATCAGACAACCAGCTTGAGGAGAATGGGCTCAACAGCTGGGGTGGAGTGTGGCTCGAGGCTAAATGGTTATGGAAATGAAAAGAGGCATATGTTTGCACCTGTTGTAAAGGGTTTCAGGGTGAACTCTGTTTCAACAACTAATGTAACTAACAATCAATACCAACCCCCTCAGCCACCACCAGCACCTCCTCCAGCTGTAGTGGCACTGAAGAAGAAGCAAGAGTTATCTACTGTTCCAAAGTTTTCCGAAAATCCCAGAGATGAACTTCTTGTGGCAATTAGGGAATTTGGAGGAAGGGAAAGCCTTAAAAAGGTATGTGACTGGAACTTCCCAGTTTATTATTGAAGTGAGTTTTAAGAAAAGGGATGATTTTTTTTTTTAAATTCCCACCATACGTTTCAAGTAGTAGAGATGCCAGGTGTCAAACCCAGGACCTTTTGGGAGATGTGAAAACACACAATGCCCTGGGAGGCATAAAACTTATATAATTCAAAATTTGAAGACAATATCCATATTCCACATCCATTCCACAATATTCGAATTAATGATATTTTGCCAAAAACTAAGAATATCGATTTCTTTTAATTACCTTAAAAAAGCAATAATCATTAGTAAATTGTCTATCATTTCCAAATCTTAATGAATATTATATAACTATAAATAATAATTCATTGGTGAATTTGTTTCTCTTTTTCAGACTGCTATCAATTATAAATAGAATCAGCACACCAAAAATGGAGTTCTGGGTTGAAGACTTATATATATGTAAAAGAGTTATTTGTTATATAATATTATATTATTGAGGAGGTATTTAACTATTTTGGCACTCATGATAAATATTGTCCTATATTATTTCTAAAGATGTTTTCAAAACTCCTCTACCATTATTCAAAAGTGGTGACTTTTGTGTAATATATTCCTGTTAAAAGTAATGCTCATTGTACGTATGTAAACTTATCAATTGTTGATTATTATTGATTTCTTCAACGAATGTTATGGAACTTGAAGACTTTTTGTATATATGATGTTCATAGAATCTTGTATAATAAAGAAAAGGCTTATTGTAAAATCATTTTTGTCTTATTGTTAGATTAAGATCATACTCGAACATTTTATAGCTTTGTATGATAACTTATCTGCCTCTCAATGCTTAATTATTAATTATAAGTTAATTACAGTAACTATTATTAATTATAATAAGTATTAACTATAAGTAGTAAGTGTAGCGATTACTCTTTAGGCAGTGGACATTTAGGAAGTACCGGCGGAGCCAAAAAAGTAACACACAAAGCTTAGGTTAACATGACCAGAAGTCAGTCTTTTATTCCAACTAACTTAACCAAAGATACATAGGTGGCGTTTGTGCGCCAAGATTCAAAACAAATATCTCGATTACCAAAAGAAATCGCAACACCCTCACTTAATCGAGATCCAGTAAGTTCATATTCTTAATGCACTTTATATGTTTCACTTTCACAAGCCCTTTGGTCATGACATCTGCCACCATGTCACTTGTGGGGCAATACTTCACTATCATTTTTCCTTCCTCAACAGTATTTTTGACAAAATGGTATTTCATGTCTATGTTTTTAGATCTCTCTCTAAATTCAGGAGAGTTGGCATTTTTTACAGCCGATTGATTATCATTATACAACACAAACTTTCCACACAACTCATCAACATCACTCTGCTCTGTGCTATGCAAGACAGTTTTCCAGTTCAACTGATATGCATGTTCTAAAATGCTGTTGAGTAAAATAGCCTTTTTCGTGCACAATTCAAGACTCACATACTCTGCTTCAGCAATTGACGTAGCAACACAGTCTTGTTATTTGCTAGTCCAGGCCACTGCACCCTGTGCAAACTTAACCCTACTCCAGGCAAGCCAATTCAACTACATAACCGGTTGTGGTGAGCTTTAAAGGCTCTCTTAGGAAAATTATGGTATTATAAATAAATATCACTGTAATTTTTAGTTTATATTTATTTACTATAATTTTTATGCAATCTAGGTATTCTTATGTAATTTTGTAATAATTCTACAATATAATGCTTTTGTTTATAATTAGGATTTACAATTATCACATACAACATTGAAAGAGCTCTGCTCTTTACATATGTTGTTTTTTGCATCTTTTACAACATTTTTTCTGCATCCTACTCTTTTTGGATGGACAAATGTAACCCCTTTTTCCTGGGTTAGCCATTTCAGTGTCAGGTTTTTCCGAGGAGGTATTAAATATTGCGATTGCCCTTTTCGTAACATGCTGCAATCTCGAGATACTTCTGGACTGAATTTAAGGTATTATCAAAGCCTCGGCGAGTTATATATGAAATATTGTACGTTTGTCTTTTTCGATCGCATTCCATTTTGGATTTCAATGACACCAGACAATGTAGGCAGCAATGCCGCACACATCTATTCCATTCAGGAAATAAACAAAAGGCCAACGATTAGATTTTATTTTACTCATGTATTCATGAATTAGTTTGTTTAATGAATCCACCCCCCATTTGTATCATTATAATACAGTATTATGTCTGGTTTGCCATTCTCAGATATAACTCTAGAGTGGTGCATTGTTGAAGGGAGAATTACATTTTTTCCCTTTTTGGGCACATATGATAGAAGATCGTTAGTGAACCAAAAAAACAGAGGAATTCTCTTCTCTTGCTTGGCTGGGGAGAAATTGAGCAGGAATAAATCTTATATTTTTTCTCACGGTACCGACCATTGTTAGGCCATTAGACCAGGGGCGGATCCAGGCATAAATTTTGGTGGGGGAACTTCTGGGAAGAGCCATAGCGAGTGGAGGGGTCAAGGGGTTATCCCCCTCAAATTTTGGGGTATAGTCTAAAGTGAACCTCCCAAATATGATAATGTTATAATTATTAATATTGTAAATAATAATAAGGGATGTTATTTTTCACTGACATAAGGTGCAGTAGAGTCTGACCCCCCTCCAAGTGAACAACCCCACCCAAATCCACCCCTCCTCCAAATGAACCCCCCAAAATATTTATTTGAAAATAAATTGCATGATTTAATCTTCCTAAATGTTTGTACATGAAACATATTTTTAATAATTTCCGCTTATATTTTAATTTTGTGTGAGATATTGGCACAGTATCTACATGGAAAAACCTTTTAATGATGAACAAGTACATAGAGGCACATCTACCAGTTGATGAGATTTTGTTAATATATTTCTCGTTTCTTTGTGTATTCAAGTGCACAGAAGTTTTAGTCGTTCAATGTTTAGAACCGTGAAGGGGTAAGTGAGGAGGAGAAAGGTGGGTGATTCCTTGGGGTTGTTTTGAGGTAGACGGGTGTAGATACATGGTGGGTCGACGTCCTCATTCTAAGGAGTTTGAAAAATCAAAAATAAACAATGTGTACATTATAAAACGGAATTTATTCAGCATTGCATATCAAACAAAATATTTTACACAACCAGTACAAACGAAATTAAATCTTTTATTTTAAAATAACCGTCAAAGGAACCAGAAACATTTTTATCTATAACTTCTGTAATAATGGGTTTCATAGAACAAAACACGGTTAAAATAAAGAAAATAGACGTCACTAGCATTATCAATCAGAAAACATGCTGGGAAAGGCCAAATTTTGTAGATAATGACAAAAAATAACACAGTGCCTCTGCGGCGCCGAGAATCCAACGAGGTAACGCAATTCGTAAATCCATATTAGGGTTAAAATACCATTCTGTGTTTCCCAGATTTCGAAAACCTTTCAACAATTTTTTTCTGGGTCTAACTCGATGTCTTGGTGATTGTTAAGCAAGGCTAAGCCAATGAGCCTATTTTCTGACATTGTGGTCCTCAGCCAAGTCTTAATCAGGCGCAGAGTCGAAAATGATCATTCTGAACTCGAATTGCTCACTGGTGGAGTGCACAGTACTTGCAGCAATGTGTGTATAGTTGGTTAAAAATCTTTCTCACATGATTCTAAAAGATATAAAGCCATATAATGTTAGAGGTTTCATCCCATGTTTCTTCTTATCTTGCCACTTACTTTGCCAATGAGCTATTTCTGCTTTCAGTTTAATTTAAATCAGTTCTGGATTTTGACCGATAATTTCTTTAAATCGGTCCACTATGTGGACTAGAGCGTCTGCAGGGTCTTGTGTGCTTAAATCGACGATGGTCTCAGGGAGAAGCACTGGTAGTCTCAGCACATCAAGAACATCTGATGTAAATGTAATTTCGATCATATCTCAATAAAATGACGAAAATTAAGGCTAAATTAAGGTAAAAAATAGAAATTTCGCTAAAATTATCCGTTTTATTAGCTTTTCACGATGATATCTCGATTAAATAATGGAAATAAAGGCATGAAATAAGAAAAAAATGAAATTTCGCTAAAACTATCCGTTTTCGTTATTTTTCGATCACATCTCAATAAAATAAGGAAAATTGAGAGATAATAGCGGAAAAAACTTAAATGTTGCTAAAATTATCCATTTACGTTGCATTTTTCGATCATTACTATATATAAAGCTGCAATCCTGACTCATTGATACAAACTGTTTGGCTATTTCCAATCGAGCTAGAAGGCTGAAATTTTCAAGAGAGATTTATAATTGACAGTCGAGTTGGGAAAAAATCGAAAATTCCCAGATTTTGTCCTAGGATTGTGCCTCGAGACGATTATATTTTTCAATGTAATTAAACGGCAAAAACGAAAAATGGCCATGCAGAGCGAATTTCTTTCGTTCTTTAAAATATGAAAAAGTAATCGTTAAGCAGTGAGACTTGATCTTAATGACGTCTAAAAGATCAAAGTTTACTTTTCTTGCGACTGATTTTAACATTCCGGCAAGAAATTTGAAAAAGTTTAGTTTGAACGCCAATTTATTACGTTATTTTCTGCCCATTTCCAAGATTAAATCTATGACAACAACCATTGTTTTAATCGAAAACAAGTTTGTTTACAATCCTGATTTCATACGCCATTATGAAGGTTTGATAAATCTATATATATATAAAAATGAATGTGTGTCTGTCTGTCTGTACTCGATAGATTCAAAAACCATACATCCAATCGTCGTGAAAATTTGGGAAATTATTACGTATATCCCCGGGAAGGTTTTTGTAAATTTTTATTTTAATCGGAGTACTCAGTTCGACTCCAGAAGGAAAAACAGTTTCCATAAGAAATACATGTAAACTTCGATTTTATCACTTGCATGCTTCCTTTCTTTCGCAAAATTAAATTAGAAATAACCAACGTATGGATTTAGAAGTACCACCAGAAGAAGGGAAATTGAATAAAGTTTCTTATTTTGGTCCTGAAATATAGTTTACGATCGGAAATTACGAGACTTAGAGATAATTAGATGATAATTTTGATGAATTTTGAGGCTATAAACAAACTATTTCTCAGTTACGACGAATGCGATTGTTGGATTTTCTCATAAGAACACATTGAGAATTTATTCCAGTATTCAAATGATGTTTGTTTATAGCAACGTAAATATTTACGTATATTATCATGGAGTAAACGGTTTTTGATATTTAATGAAAATTATATTTTAATAAATTCAAGAGATTGTATGTACTGGACAACTTGGTGAGTTGATGACGTTACCGACTTTGATTACAAATATCATCTATTTTCAACATTTCAATTTATTTTATGTCTTTAACGAGACTGAGTTTCATTTTTAGGTCTTCTTCAGTTGAATATGTGTTCTCTTTGAGATTTGCGAGATGCGAAGTGTAGAGTAGCACATAATTTAGCATATCTTACTCCGAACTGATAAGGTACTGTGATAATATATTTTCTTATATACCGAATGAAATTAATGTAGATAGTATGTATGATTTCATTATAATAGCCTTGCAACGCGAATAGCTGCCTGCCATTCAAATTGCGAATGGATTTTCTACGGGAAAAATAGAAGTACGATACATAAATTGATCCCATTTGGGCAGAATTTATATTTTTTCAATTATTGTTTAAATATTACTAATTATATTAAAATTTAAAATATTTTAAAGACATAAATTGTATTTCTTTTAAGATTTCAAAAAATTAATTTAAATTACAGAAAAGAACATTAATGCATTTGGCGTTTGATTTTTCGCCAGCAAATTCTAATAAATACAAAAATGCAGGCAAAAACTTTTGCAATTATTAATACGAGAATAAATTATTAATACGTGAATAAATAAAAATATTATTAATTTCCAGCTGAAGAAAATAATTGGAAATATGTTTTATTTAACCCTACAATTATGCCGCCAAAGCGAAGTGCTATTGGTCTATCTACAAATCAAGCAAAAAGGAGAAGAGAAGAATGATCATTAGAAACGAGTGAACATAGGCAAGCAAGGCAAGAAAGAGATCGAGATCACACTGCTCTTGCTGGATCATTAGAAACGAGTAAACAGAGGCAAGCAAGGCAAGAAAGAGATCGAGATCACACTGCTCTTGCTCGATCATTAGAAACGAGTAAACAGAGGCAAGCAAGGCAAGAAAGAGATCGAGATCACACTGCTCTTGCTCGATCATTAGAAACGAGTGAACAGAGGCAAGCAAGGCAAGAAAGAGATCACACTTCTCTAAACACAACAACGTGTGAACGGGTACAGCTAGTGTTTAATATGTTTTAATGTTTCTATCGAAGTATGTTATTACTGAATGCTGATAAATGTAAATTTCATCAAAATAGACAGCGAATACCTGCACGGTCAATGAATTATTCAGGAATACATACTGTGATAACATAAGTTTATGTGGAGGATACGGGACTATGTGTCATCGAAGATAATCGGAAAAGTCATGTAAGTAGTGAGATTATTCGAGAATGAAGTACATAGATATTATTATAAATTAATAAATAGGGATATTAATGTAAATTATAAGGTTTAACGACAATCTTTAGAAATAACATAACTACAAGCATTACGAATCATTAGTTTCACGAACACTATAGTTTAGTAATATTTTATTTCATAGCTCACATAACCTAATACATTTATCATATACTGAACTCAGACTAAAACATCTCATGTATGCTTCACTTTCATACTACATACATTGTGATATATTGCCACCGAAAAGCTCATACCGGCAATCAAACCCATTGCTGCACGCCTTTAATGAAGGACCATGTTATCATTGAATATCAAGAAATTGTAACTTTGATCTAATTGAACAACAAATATCTACTCAGGAATTACATGGTATCATTGAACGATGTTAGGATATCGTTGTTCTACGTATATGGTGGATTGCTTTTCGTGTGTGTTTTTCTGTGCTTTTTATTATATGCCTATTATATTTCTTCTTTCCTATTTTAATTACATATAGTTATTGTATCATCCTCTCCAAAGAGAATTTAAAATTAATTTCTTTTTCTACGATTTTTTAATTAATACGTAGTACACAATTAGTACGTAGTATATTACGTAATTCAACTTTAATCAAAATGAAAAACAAAAATCTACACATTAAATACACTTATTTCCTTGAAAGACCTTCTGATTACGTCGTTCTTCGTGTTTGCTGGATATTTTTTCGTTAGTATAAACAACTTTTGCATGTATCAATGTATGAATATTATTTTCCCATCTTCTCCAAATGGGCTTTAGAATAAAGTTCTTTTTCTACGTTTTTTAGAACTATTTACACAACTACGTTGAATATCGTCTATTTGTTTATTTAATTAGAAACGGAAACTCATTGTTGTGGTAGACACCATTTAATGAACATAGGATTCAATTGCAGTATGTCTTGCACTGAACCGAATACTACACAGGTAATTGTCTATTTATATTCCGCATTTTTATCTTATGCTGATTTTTATTCTAACTTTACTATGTTTGGCGTATTTCCTAAATATAATTTTACGAATGCGTATTCATTAAAGGCTCCCGTGTCACATAAACGTGAAAGGCTTTCGAAATAATTATTTTAATATCATATTATTTGTTGAATCTCGATCTCACTCATTTGAAAATTATGTTATAGAATAGACAGTGGTATAATTAAAAAACTTTTCTTTCCATATATGTTATTACTAAAGGTTGAAAAGTGTAACTTTCATCAAAATGGACAGCGAAAATCTGCACGGTCAATGAATTATTCGGGAATACATACTGTGATAACATAAGTTTATGTAGAAGATGGGAGACCATGTATCAACAAAGATAATCGGAAAAGTCATGCAAGTAGTGAGATTATTCGAGGATGAAGTTAAAAAATCTACCCTGAATCTATTTAGGGGGAATAGGAAAGCAATTAGCTCATAAGTTCTCATTAGTTACTGCCGAAGTAAGTATTATACGGGATCAAGTCTACTTATACCTGAGTAAAAGTAAGTACAACTGAAATTTACATAATCCTAAAATATTAATTTCTGAATATTAATGTAAAATTAATAGTTTTAACGACAATCTTTAGAAATAATATTAATACAAACAATACGAATCATTACCATCAAGATTACTACAGTATAGTGATATTTCACTTCATTCTCACTTAATCAAATGCATTTATCATATACTGAATTATGTCTAAAAAGTACCTTTGTCATGACCTTTTCCGATTCCTAATTTAAGGCGTTGCATTAATATGCTTCGTCTTTCCTATTTTAATTGCATATAATCATTCTGTCAGCCTCTCCAATTCACCTCAAATTATTTTCCCATCTTCTGCAAACGGGCTTTAGAATCATGTTCCTTTTCTACGTTCTTCAAAATTATTTAAATGGTAGCGTTGCCTACTGTCTATTTGTTTATTATTATTCTTACTTTACTTTGTTTGGCATATTTCCTTAATTTAATTTTACGCATGCGTATTCATTAAGGACTTCCGTACCAAATAAACGTTAAAGGCTTTCGAAATAATTATTCTATTATTATATTATTTGATGAATCTCGATTTCGAATTTCAAAATTATGCATACGATAGACAATGGTATAATTAAAAAGAAACGTAAATGTAACATATATACCGATAACTCAGGTAGCATCCCTTAATGATTTGCTTTGCTTGCAGTTTGCAAGCACCCATTTACTAGTTACTATATATAAAGCTGCAATCCTGACTCATTGATACAAACTGTTTGGCTATTTCCAATCGAGCTAGAAGGCTGAAATTTTCAGGAGTGGTTTATAATTCCCACTCAACCCGGGGAAAAATCGAAAATTCCCAGATTTTGACCTAGAATTGAGCCCAGAGACGATTATATTTTTCAATGTATTTAAACGGGAAAATCGAAAAATGGCCATGCAGAGCAAATTTCTTTCGTTTATTAAAATGTGAAAACGTAATCGTTAAGTAGCGAGGCTTGGTCTATATTGCGTCTAAAAGATCAAAGTTTACTTTTCTTGCGACCGATTATAACATTCCGGCACAAAATTTGCAAAATTTTAATTTGAACGCCAATTTATTACGTTTTTTTCTCCTCCTTTCGAAAATTAAATCTATGACAACGACCATTGTTAAAATCGAAAACAAGTTTGTTTACAATCCTGATTTCATACGCCATGATAAAGGTTTGATGCATTTTTAATAATTTTAAATTTTTCTTTCGATATATGTCATAACTGAATGTTGAAAAATGTAAATTTCATCAAAATGGACAGCGAGTATCTGCACGGTCAATGAATTATTCGGGAATACATACTGTGATAACTAAAGTTTATGTGGAGGATACGGGACCATGTGTCAACGAAGATAATCGGAAAAGTCATCTAAGTAGTGAGATTATTCGAGAATGAAGTACATAGATATTATTATAAATTAATAAATAGGGATATTAATGTAAATTAAAAGGTTTAACGACAATCTTTAGAAATAACATAACTACAAGCATTACGAATCATTAGTTTCACGAACACTATAGTTTAGTAATATTTTATTTCATAGCTCACTTAACCTAATACATTTATCAAATACTGAACTCAGACTAAAACATCTCATGTATGCTTAACTTTCATACTACATACATTGTGATATATTGCCACCGAAAAGCTCATACCGGCAATCAAACCCATTGCTGCCCGCGTTTAATGAAAGACCATGTTATCATTGAATATCAAGAAATTGTAACTTTCATCTAATTGAACAACAAATATCTACTCAGGAATTACATGGTATCATTGAACGATGTTAGGATATCGTTGTTCTACGTATATGGTGGATTGCTTTTCATGTGTGTTTTTCTGTGCTTTTTATTATATGCCTATTATACTTCTTCTTTCCTATTTTAATTACATATAGTTATTGTATCATCTTCCCCAAAGAGAATTTAAGATTAAGTTCTTTTTCTACGATTTTTTAATTAATACGTAGTACATAATTAGTACGTAGTATATTACGTAATTCAACTTTAATCAAAATGAAAAACAAAAATCTTCACATTAAATACTCTGATTTCCTTGAAAGACCTTCTGATTACGTCGTTCTTCGTGTTTGCTGGATATTTTTTCGTTAGTATAAACAACTTTTGCATGTATCAATTTATGAATATTATTTTCCCATCTTCTCCAAATGGGCTTTAGAATAAAGTTCTTTTTCTACGTTCTTTAGAACTATTTACACAACTACGTTGAATATTGTCTATTTGTTTATTTAATTAGAAACGGGGCTCATTGTTGTGGTAGACACCATTTAATGAACATAGGATTCAATTGCAGTATGTCTTGCACTGAACCGAATACTACACAGGTAATTGTCTATTTATATTCCGCATTTTTATCTTATGCTGATTTTTATTCTAACTTTACTATGTTTGGCGTATTTCCTAAATATAATTTTACGAATGCGTATTCATTAAAGGCTCCCGTGTCACATAAACGTGAAAGGCTTTCGAAATAATTATTTTAATATCATATTATTTGTTGAATCTCGATCTCACTCATTTGAAAATTATGTTATAGAATAGACAGTGGTATAATTAAAAAACTTTTCTTTCCATATATGTTATTACTAAAGGTTGAAAAGTGTAACTTTCATCAAAATGGACAGCGAAAATCTGCACGGTCAATGAATTATTCGGGAATACATACTGTGATAACATAAGTTTATGTAGAAGATGGGAGACCATGTATCAACAAAGATAATCGGAAAAGTCATGCAAGTAGTGAGATTATTCGAGGATGAAGTTAAAAAATCTACCCTGAATCTATTTAGGGGGAATAGGAAAGCAATTAGCTCATAAGTTCTCATTAGTTACTGCCGAAGTAAGTATTATACGGGATCAAGTCTACTTATACCTGAGTAAAAGTAAGTACAACTGAAATTTACATAATCCTAAAATATTAATTTCTGAATATTAATGTAAAATTAATAGTTTTAACGACAATCTTTAGAAATAATATTAATACAAACAATACGAATCATTACCATCAAGATTACTATAGTATAGTGATATTTCACTTCATTCTCACTTAATCAAATGCATTTATCATATACTGAATTATGTCTAAAAAGTACCTTTGTCATGACCTTTTCCGATTCCTAATTTAAGGCGTTGCATTAATATGCTTCGTCTTTCCTATTTTAATTGCATATAATCATTCTGTCAGCCTCTCCAATTCACCTCAAATTATTTTCCCATCTTCTGCAAACGGGCTTTAGAATCATGTTCCTTTTCTACGTTCTTCAAAATTATTTAAATGGTAGCGTTGCCTACTGTCTATTTGTTTATTATTATTCTTACTTTACTTTGTTTGGCATATTTCCTTAATTTAATTTTACGCATGCGTATTCATTAAGGACTTCCGTACCAAATAAACGTTAAAGGCTTTCGAAATAATTATTCTATTATTATATTATTTGATGAATCTCGATCTCGAATTTCAAAATTATGCCTACGATAGACAGTGGTATAATTAAAAAGAAACGTAAATGTAACATATATACCGATAACTCAGGTAGCATCCCTTAATGATTTGCTTTGCTTGCAGTTTGCAAGCACCCATTTACTAGTTACTATATATAAAGCTGCAAATCCGACTCATTCATACAAATTCCTGGGCATTTTTAATCGAGCTAGAAGGTTGAAATTTTCAGAAGAGATTCATAATTGACAGTCGAGTCAGGAAAAAATCGAAAATTCTTAGATTTTGACCTAGGATTGAGCCCAGAGACGATTATATTTTTCAATGTATTTAAACGGGAAAAACGAAAAATGGCCATGCAGAGAAAATTTCTTTCGTTAATTAAAATATGAAAAAGTAATCGTAAAGCAGTAGGACTTGGTCTGTATTACGTCTGAAAGATTAAAGTTTACTTTTCTTGCGGCCGATTTTAACATTCCTGCACGAAATTTGCAAAATTTTAGTTTGATCGCCAATTTTTTACGTTTTTTTCTCCTCATTTCGAAAATTAAATCTATGGCAACAACCATTGTTTGAATCGAAAACAAGTTTGTTTACTATCCTATTTTCGTACGCCATGATAAAGGTTTGATGCATTTTTTAATTATTTTAAATGTTTCTTTCGATGTATGTTTATACTAAATGCTGAAAATTGTAAATTTCATCAAAATAGACGGCGAATATCTGCTCGGTCAATGAATCATTCGGGAATACATACTGTGATAACATAAGTATAAGTACAGAATACGAGACCATTTATCAACGAAGATAATCGGAAAAGTCATGTAAGTAGTGGGATTATTCTAGAATGAAGTACATAGATATTAATATAAATTCATAAATAGGGATATTAATGTAAATAAAAAGGTTTAAGAACAATCTTTAGAAATACCATAACTGCAAGCAATACGAATCATTAGTTGAACGAACACTATAATTTATTAATATATTATATTTCATAGCTCACTTAACCGAATACATTTATCATATACTGAACTCTCATCTAATTGAACAACTAATATCTAATCAGGAAATACATGGTATTATTGAACTATGTTAGGATATTGTTGGTTTACACATATGGTGGATTGCTTTTCGTGTGTGTGAGTTTCTCTTCTTTTAATTTTATGCCTATTATGTTTCTTCTTTTCTATTTTAATTACATATAATTATTCTGTCATCCTTTCCAAAGAGAATTTAAAATTAAGTTCTTTTTCTACGTTTCTTTAATTAATACGTAGTGCACAATTAGTTCGTAGTATATTACGTAATTCAACATTCATCAAAATAAAAAAACAGAAATCAACTCATAAAATACACTGATTTCCTTCAACGACCTTCTGATTACGTTGTTCTACGCTGGATAATTCTTGGTTAGTAAAAACAATTTTTGCATGTATTATTGTATGAATATTATTTTCCCATCTTCTTCAAACGGACTTTAGAATAAAGTTCTTTTTCTACGTTCTTTAAAATTATTTACATAATTACGTTGCCTATTGTCTATTTGTTTATTTAATTAGAAACGGAGCTCATTGTCGTGGTAGACGCCATTTAATGAATGTAGGATTATTTTGCAGTATGTCTTGCACTCAACCGAATACTACGCAGGTAATAGGTCTATTTATTTTCCGCCTTTTTATATTATGCAGATTTTTATTCTGACTTTACTCTGTTTGGCGTATTTCCTTAATATAATTTTACGAATGCGTATTCATTAAAGACTCCCGTAACACATAAACGTGAAAGGCTTTAGAAATAATTATTTTACTATCATATTATTTGGCGAATCTCGATCTCACTTATTTGAAAATTATGCATACAATAGACAGTGGTATAATTAAAAAAAATTTCTTTCCATATATGTTATAACTGAAGGTTGAAAAATGTAACTTTCATCAAAATGGACAGCGAATATCTGCACGGTCAATGAATTATTCGGGAATACATGCTGAGATAACATAAGTTTATGTAGAGAATACGAGACCATTTATAAACGAAGATAATCGGAAAATTCATGTAAGTAGTGAGATTATTCGAGGATTAAATTGAAAAGTCTACACTGAATCTATAAAAGGGGGATAAGAAAGCAATTTCGATGAAATATACTCATTAATTACTGATGAAGTACGGATTATACTGGATCAAGTCTACCAATGCCTGAGTAAAAGTAAGTACAACTGAAATTTACATATTCCTAAAATATTACTATGAGAATATTAATGTAAATAATAGTTTTAACGATATTATTTAGAAATAATATAACTGCAAACAATACGAATCAATAGCATCACAATCGCTATAGTTTAGTATAGTAGTATTTCACTTCATTCTCACTTAACCCAATGCATTCATCGTATTCTAAATTATGTCTAAAAATTTCCTTTGCAATGGCCGTTTCCGATTCCTATTTTATGGCGTTATAATTAATAATAATATTCATAACTTCTCTGATGAAAGCAGGAATATCCCAATTACCACCATTTCAATAACTAATACTATTAACAAAGACACTCAACCATTCTATAGCCAGAAAAATCTTGCTAGCCGGAATTCGTACCTTGACGTTGGAGTCCTAGCACAGTGACCACTTTCTCACCGCACCCGGTGTGTGAGGTATTTTGCCCTTAGTTTCTCTTAAGCTCGACAGATAAGCTCGTGCGTCCTGATTCGCGTGCCACCTCATAGTGTGGCTTCTTTGGATGATGTTCCTTTTAGGAGGGGAAGCTTTAAGTAACGTATGCCTCAATTTCATAATATATACATTGTGATACATTGTAACCGAAAAGCTCATACAGGCAGCCAAACCCATTGCTGCCCGCCTTTCTTGAAGGACCATATTATAATTGAATATCAAGAAAGTGTAACTTTCATTTAAATGAACAACAAATATCTACACAGGAAATAAAATTATATTCTTGAACGATAGTAGTAGTAGTAGTATTGTTAAAAGTGCTTCGACAGCTTAGGTCATTTTGCACATTGGCTCCCACCTTGAACGATGTTAGGATTATACGTATATGGTGGATTGCCTTTCGTGTGTGAAAATTGTGCTTTTTATTGTATGCCTATTATGTATCTTCTTTTCTATTTTAATAACATATAATTATTCTTTCTATACTATCTTATCCATACAGAATTTAAAATTAAGTTAAATTTTCGTTTTTTTAATTAATACGTAGTACCTTACGTATTGATATGGGATACAGCTGGGGAAACGATAAATGTCCATGAAGAACCAATTGTTTTCATTCACATAAGCATGAAAAATGTACTTACAGGAGAGAATTTAACTGAATTATACCTCAAAGAGGAATTTTTATTTTTCCTGCACCCAATTTCGCCATGTCGGCAACATCTTAAATTAAACACAAATTAATACTGTTTTTATTTGCACCCTTCCCAAGATCAAAACTTTGGCTACGACCATTATTTGGAATACAAATTTGTTTGCAGTTTAAATAACATACGCCGCGATGAAAGTATGAAGTTTTTGAAATATTTTTCAATATTCTTTTGTTTGTAATATTAATATACATCAAGAACATTTAACTTTCATCAAAATAAACAACAAAAATCTACTCATAAAATACGCTGATTTCCTTGAACGACCTTTGGATTACGTTTTTCTACGTATTAGCTGGATGATTCTTCGTAAGTAAAACAATTTCTGCGATTAAAAATGTATGCTTACTATGTTTACTCTTTTCTATTGTATTCACCTCAAATTATTTTTTCATATTCTGCAAACGGGCTTTAGAATTAAGTTCTTTTTCTACGTTTTTCAAAATAATTTACATAGATACGTTACCTGTAGCATATTTGTTTGTTTATATAATTAGAAACGGAGCTCATTGTCGTGGTAGATGCCATTTAATGAACATAGGATTAAATTTCATTATGTCTTGCACTGAACCGAATACTCGTCTATTTATTTTCCGCATTTTTATCTTATGCAGATTTTTATTCCAACTTTGCTTTGATTGGCGTATTTTCTTAAATTAATTTTACGAATGCACATTCATTAGGAATCAACTCCAAATCTCCCGTATCAAATAAGCGCAGAAGGCCTTTGAAATCCAAAGGGGGACGTCCTAAAACCTTGAACGACCTTCGGATTATGTTGTTCTATGTGTTCGCTGGATAATTTTTGTAAGTAAAAACAATTTCTGCGTTTATCATCGTATGCAAAATATTTTAACAACATCTCCATACGGGCTTTAAATTCAACTTCTTTTTCTACATTCTTCAAAATTATTCAACTACGTTGCCTAATTTCTATTTGTTTATTTAATTAGAAACGGAGCTCATTGTGCCGCTTTAGACGCCATTTAATGTACATAGGATTCAATTGAAGTATGCCTTGCACTGAACCGAGTACTACAGGTAACGAATCATCTATCGATTTCTCGCCTTTTTATCTTACGAAGATTTTTATTATTACTTAAATTTCTTTGGCGCATTTCTTTAATTTAATTTTACGTATGCGTATTCTTTAAGGTCTCAACTGCAAAACTCCCGTCTCAATTAAACGTGAAAGGCTTTCGATATAATTATTATATTATTAGATGAAACTCGATCTCATATTTGAAAATTAGGTATATGATAGACAGTAGTATAATTAAAAAGACACATATCCCTTCATAATTTTTTTTGCTTGCAGTTTGCAAGCACCCATTTACTAGTATCTCTATAAAATGACGAAAATTTACGCAAAATTGAGGAAAAAAATTGAAAAATTCGCTAAAATTATCCATTATCATACCTATTTTCGATTATATCTCGGTAAAATGACAAGAATTAAGGCCAAATTGTTGAAAAAAATTGAAATGTCGCTAAAAAATACGTTTTCGTTAATTTTTTCGAAAATATCTCAATAAAATGTCGAAAAATAGGGCTGGATTGAGGAAAAAAATTGAAATTTTGCTTAAATTATCCGTTTTCGTACCTTTTTTCCTTCATATCATCAATAAAATGTCGGAAATAAAGGCAAAATCGATGAAAAAATTGAAATTCACTAAAATTTCCTGTAATTGATGCTTTTTCTGAACATATCTCGATAAAATGACGATGAATAAGGCAAAATAGGGAAAAAATAGTTTTTTTCACTAAATATTTTCTATTTTCGTTGCTTTTTTATTATATCTGGATGGAAAGACGAAAATTAAGGCCATATGTAGAAATAAAATTAAATTTAAGTGAAATTATCCGTTTTCATTGCTTTTTTCGATCATATCTCGATGAAATGAGGATAATTAAGGCAAAATAGAGAAAAAAATTGAAATTTCGCTGAAATTATCCATTTTTGTTGCTTTTTTCGATCATACCTCAATCAAATGACGAAAATTAGGGCTAAATTGAGGTAAAAAATAGAAATTTCCCTAAAATTATCTTTTTTCGAAGCTTTTTTCGAACAAAATCTCGATAAAATGTCGGACATAAAGGCTAAAAAGAAGAAAAAAATAGAAATTTCGCTAAAATTATCCTTTTTCGTTGCTTTTTTCGATCATAATTCAATTAATGTCGAAAATTAAGGCTAAATTGAGGAAAGACATTGAAATTCCGCTAAAATTATCCGTTTTCATACGTTTTTTCCTTCATATCATCGATATAATGTCGGGAATAAAGAAAAATAGATGAAAAAAATGGAAATTTTGCTAAAATTATCCGTTTTCGTAGATTTTTTTGATAATATCACGATAAAATCTCGGATATAAAGGAAAGAAAGAAGAAAAAAATAGAAATTTCAATAAAATTATCCGTTTTCTTAGCTTTTTTCGATCAAATCTCAATAAAATGTCGGAAATAAAGGCAAAAATATGAAAAATGTTGAAATTTTCCTAAAATTATCCGTTTTCGTTGATTTTTTCGATTATATCTCAATAAAATAACGAAAAATAAGTCTAAATTGAGGAAAATATTTCAAATTTTGCTAAATTATTTGATTCTCTTTCTTTTTTGCGATTATATCTCGATATAATGTCGGAAATAAAGGCACGAAAGAGGTAAAAAATTGAAATTTCGCTAAAATTATCCGTTTTCGTAGATTTTTTCGATCATGTATCGATAATATGACGTAACTTAAGATTAAATAGAGGAAAAAATTAAAATTTCGCTAAAATTATCCATTTTCGTTACTTTTTTCGATCATAACTCAATAAAATGACGAAAATGAAGGCTAAATTGATGAAAGAAATAAAATGTCGAGAAATTATCCGTTTTTGATGCTTTTTTCGATCATATCTACATAAAATGTCAGGAATAAAAGGCTAAAATGAGGAAAAAGACTGAAATTTCACTAAAAGTATCTGTTTTCGGTGCTTTGTTCGATCATATCTCAATAAAATGTTTTAAATTAAGGTTATATTGACGAAAAAAATTGAAATCCGCTAAAATTATCCGTTTTCGTAACTTTTATCGATGATATCTCGATAAAACGTCGGAAATAAAGGCATGAAAGAAGAAAAAAATGGAAATTTTGCTAAAATTATCCGCTTTCGTTATTTTTTGATCCTATATCAATAATATAACGAAAAATTAGTCAAAATAGAGAAAATAAATTTATATTTGGATACAATTACCCTTTATCGTACTTTTTTCGATTATATCTCAATAAAATGTTGAAAATTAAAGCTAAATTAATGAAAAAAAATGGATATTGCTAAAACTATCATTTTTCGTTGCTTTTTTCGATCATATCTCTATTAAATGAAGAAAGTTAAGGCTAAATAGTGAAAAAAATTGAAATTTCGTTGAAATTATCAATTTTCTTTCTTTTTTCGATCATATTTCAATAAAATGACGAAAATTAAGGCTAAATTGAGGTAAAAAATAGAAATTTTGCTAAAATTATCTTTTTCGTAGCTTTTTCCGAACAAAATCTCGATAAAATGTCGGACATAAAGGCAAAAAAGAAGAAAAAAATTGAAATTTCGTTTAAATTATCCGTTTTCGTTGCTTTTTTCGATCATAATTCAATTAATGTCGAAAATTAAGGCTAAATTGGGGAAAGGAATAAAAAATTCCGCTAAAATTATCCGTTTTCGTACGTTTTTTCCATCATATCATCGATATAATGTCGGGAATAAAGGAAAAATAGATGAAAAAAATTGAAATTTCGCTAAAATTATCCTTTTTCTTAGCTTTTTTCGATCAAATCTCAATAAAGTGGGAAATAAAGGAAAAATTGCGAAACAAATTGAAATTTCGCTTAAAGTGTCCGTTTTCGGTGCTTTTTTTGATGATATCTCGATAAAATCTCGGAAATAAAGGAGGAAAGAAGAAAAAAATTGAAATTTCATTAAAATTATCCGTTTTCGTAGATTTTTCGATCAAATCTCAAAAAAATGTCGGAAATAAAGGCAAAAAATATGAAAAAAATTGAAATTTCGCTAATATTATCATTTTTCGTTGCTTTTTTCGATCATATCTCGATACAAAACCGAAAATTAAGGCTAAATTGAGGAAAGATATTGAAATGTCGCTAAAATTATCATTTTTCGTTGCCTTTTTCGATCATATCTAGATAAAATGACAAAAGTTAAGGCTAAATAAAGAAAAAAATGAAATTTCGTTGAAATTATCGAATTTCTTTCTTTTTTCTATCATATCTCAATAAAATGACAAAAATTAAGGCCAAATTGTGGAAAAAAATTGAAATGTCACTAAAAAATACGTTTTCGATTATTTTTTCGAAAATATCTCAATAAAATGTCAAAAATTAAGGCTAAATTGAGGGAAAAAAATTGAAATTTTCCTAAAATTATCCTTTTTCGTAGCTTTTTTCGATCAAATCTCAATAAATTTGGAAAATAAAGGCAAAAAAATGGAAACTTTGCTACAATTATCCGTTTTCGTTGATTTTTAGATTAGATCTCAATAAAATGACGAAAATTAAGGCTAAATTGAGGAATAAAAATGAAATTTCATTAAAATTATCCGTTTTTGTTGATTTTTTCGATTATATCTTACAAAAATGACGAAAAATAAGGATAAATTGAGGAAAATATTTGAAATTTCGCTAAAATTATATGTTTTCGTACATATTTTTTTGATGATATCTCGATAATATCTCGGAAATAATGTAAAGAAAGAAGAAAAAAATAGAAATTTCAATAAAATTATCCGTTTTCGTAGCTTTTTTTGATCATATCTCGATAAAATGACGGTAATAAAGTCAAAAAATAAGAAAAAAAAATTGAAATTTCGCTAAAATTATCCGTTTTCGTTGATTTTTTCGATTATATCTCGACATAATGTCGGAACTAAAGGCAGAAGAGAGGAAAAAAATTGAAATTTCGCTAAAATTTACCGTTTTCGTAGATTTTTTCGATCATATCTCAATTAAATAACGAAATTCAAGGCTAAATTATGAAAAAAAATTAGATTTTTGCTAAAATTATCCGTTTTTGTCTCTTTTTTCGATCATAATTCAATTAATGTCAAAAATTAAGGCTAAATTCAGGAAAAAATTGAAATTCCGCTAAAATTAGCCGTTTTCGTAGCTATTTTTCATCATATCTCGATAAAATGTCGGAAATAAGGGCAAAAAAAGAAAAAAATGGAAATTTCGCTAAATATATTCATTTTCAATGATATTTTCAATTATATCACAATAATATAAAGAAAATAAAGTCAAAATTCATGGAAAAATTGAAATTTCGCTTAAATTATACTTTATCGTAACTTTTTTCGATTATATCGCAATAAAATCACGTAACTTAAGTTAATATAGAGGAAAAAAACTGAAATTTTGCTAAAATTATCCGTTTTCGTTGATTTTTTCGATTATATCTCAATGAAATGACGAAAAATAAGGCTAAATTGAGTAAAATATTTGAAATTTCGCTAACATTATTTCTTTTTCCTACTTTTTTCGATGAAATCTCAATAAAATGCCGGAAATAAAGGCAAAAAATATAAAAAAAATTAAAATGTTTCAAAAATTATCCGTTTTTATTGATTTTTTCGATTATATCTATATAAAATAACGAAAAATAAGTCTAAATTGAGGAAAATATTTGAAATTTTGCTAAAATTATTTGTTTTTCTTGCTTTTTTGGAAATAAAGGAACAAAGAGATAAAAAATTGAAATTTCGCTAAAACTATCTGTTTTGGTAGATTTTTTCGATTATATCTCGATAAAATGACGTAACTTAAGTTGGAATAGACGAAAAAAATTGAAATTTCGCTAAACGTATCCATTTTCGTTTCTTCTTCGATCATATCTCAATAAAATTACGAAAATTATGGCTAAATTGAGGGAAAAAATTGAAGTTTCGCTAAAATTATCCTTTTTTGTAGCTTTTTTCGATCATATCTCAATAAAATGAGGGAAATAAAACCAAAAAATATGAAAATCGAAATTTTGCTAAAATTATCTGTTTTCGTTGATTTTTTCGATGATACCTCAATAAAATAACGAATAATAAGGCTAAATTGATGAAAAAATTGAAATTTCGCTTAAATTATACTTTATCGTAACGTTTTTTGATTATATATCGATAAAATCAAAAACTTAAGTTAATATAGAGGAAAAAAACTGAAATTTCACTTAAATTATCAATTTTCGTTGCATTTTTCGTCAAATCTCAATAAAATGTAGCAAATAAAGGCAAAAAATATAAAAAAAATTGAAATTTTTCTAAAATTATCCGTTTCGTTGATTTTTTCGATTATATCTATATAATATAACGAAAAATAAGGCTGAATTGAGGAAAATATTTGAAATTTTGCTAAAATTATTTGTTTTTCTTCCTTTTTAAAGATTATATCTCGATAAAATGTCGGAAATTAAGGCTAAATTGAGGGAAAAATTGAAGTTTCGCTAAAATTATACTTTTTTGTAGCTTTTTTCGATCATATCTCAATAAAATGAGGGAAATAAAAGCAAAAAATATGAAAATTGAAAATTTGCTAAAATTATCCGTTGTCGCTGATTTTTTCGATTATATCTCAATAAAATACCGAACATTAAGGCTAAATTAAGGAAAATATTTGAAATTCGCCAAAATTATTTCTTTTTCTTGCTTTTTTCGATTAAATATCTATAAAATGTCGGTAATAAAGGCAAAAAAATGAAAAAATTGAAATTTCGCTACAATTATCCGATTTTGTTGCTTTTTTCGATCATATCACGATGAAATATCGTAAATAAAGGCTAAAATGAGGAAAAACATTGAAATTTCGCTAAAATTATCCGTTTTCGGTGCTTTTCCGATCATATCTCAATAAAATGTTTTAAATTAAGGTTATATTGAGGAAATAAATTAAATTCCGATTAAATTATCCGTATTCGTAGATTTTTACGATGATATCTCGATAAAATCTCGAAAATAAAGGAAAGAAAGAAAAAAAAAACAGAAATTTCAATAAAATTATCCGTTTTCATAATTTTTTTCGATCTAATCTCAATAAAATGTAGGAAATAAAGGCAAAAAATATGAAAAAAATTGAAATTTCGCTAAAATTATCATTTTTCGTTGCTTTTTTCGATCATATCTCCATAATATGACGAAAATTAAGGCTAATTTGAGGAAAGAAATTTAAATGTCGCTAAAATTATCCGTTTTGGTTGCTTTTTTCGATCATATCTGTATAAAATGTCGGAAATAAAGGCTAAAATGAGGAAAAAGATTGAAATTTCACTAACAATATCCGTTTTCGGTGCTTTTTTCGATCATAACTCAATAAAATGTTTTAAATTAAGATAATTTTGAGGAAAAAAATTAAAATATCGCTAAAATTATCCGTTTTCGCTTTTTTCGATCATATCTCGCTAAATTTTCGGAAATAAAGACAAGAAAGGAGAAATAAATATAAATTTCGTTAAAATTTTCCGTATTCGTTGCTTTTTTCGATCATATCTCGATGAAATGAAGATAATTAAGGCAAAATAGAGAAAAAAATTGAAATTTCTCTGCAATTATTCAATTTCGTTGCTTTTTTCGATCATATCACGATAAAATGACGAAAAGTAAGGCTGAATAGAGGAAAAAAATTGAAATTTCGCTAAAATTATCATATTTCGTAATATAAAATTATCTGTTTTTTAGATGATATCGCGATAAAATGTTGGTAATAAAGGCTTGAATGAAAAAAAAATTGACATTTTGCTAAAACTATCCGTTTTCGTAGATTTTTTCGATCGAATCTCAAAAAATAGAGAAAATTAAGACAAAATAGCGGAAAAAAACTGAATTTTCGCTAAAATTATCAATTTTAATTGAACTTTTCGATCATATCTCTATGATTTGACGAAAATTAAAGCAAATTTGAGGAAAAAAATTGAAATTTCGCTAAAATTATCCACTATAATATCATTTTACGATTTTATCTCGGTAAAATGACGAAAATTATGGCCAAATTGAGGAATAAAATGAAATATTGCTAAAATTATCCATAATCATAAAATTTTTCGATTATATCTCGGTAAAATGAAAAAAATTAAGGCCAAAATTAAGGAAAAACATTGAAATTTGTCTCATTGAATTGAAATGTCAAAAATTAAGGCTATATTGAGGAAAAGAATTGAAGTTCCGCTAAAATTATCCGTTTTCGTAGCTTTTTTCGATGATATAACAATAAAATGTCGGTACAAAAGAAGAAAGTAGAAAAAATTGAAATATCAACAAAATTATCACTTTTCGTTGATTTTTTCGATTATATCTAACATAAAATAAAAAATAAAGGTAAAATAGCCGAAAAAATTGAAATTTCGCTTAAATTATCCCTTTTCGTTGCTTTTTTCCATCATAATTCAATTAATGTTGAAAATTAAGGCTAAATTGAGGAAAGAAATTGAAATTCCGCTAAAATTATCCGTTATCGTACCTTTTTTCCATCATATCATCGATAAAATGTCGGAAATAAAGGCAAAAAATAAGAAAAAAATTAACTTTCGCTAAAATTATCCGTTTTCGTTGATTTAATTTATCAAATCTAATAAAATAACGAAAACTAAGGCTAAATGGAAGAAAAAATTTGAAATTTTGCTAAAATTACTTGTTTTTGTTGATTTATTCGATGATATATCAATAAAATGTCGGAAAAAAAGGGAAGAAAGAAGAAAAAATTGAAATATCAATAAAATTGTCACTTTTCGTTGATTTTTTCGATTATATCTAACATAAAATAAAAAATAAAGGCAAAATAGCGGAAAAAATTGAAATTTCGCTTAAATAATCCCTTTTCGTTGCTTTTTTCCATCATAATTCAATTAATGTCGAAAATTAAGGCTAAATTGAGGAAAGAAATTGAAATTACGCTAAAATTATCCGTTATCGTTGATTTAATTTATCAAACCTAATAAAATAACGAAAACTAAGGCTAAATGGAGGAAAAAATTTGAAATTTCGCTAAAATTACTTGTTTTTGTTGATTTATTCGATTATATCTCGATATAATGTCGGATATAAAGGCAGACGAGAAGAAAAAAATTGAAATTTCGCTAAAATTATCCGTTTTCATAGATTTTTTCGATCATATCTCGATTAAATAACGAAATATAAGGCTAAATTATGGAAAAAAAATAGAAATTTTGCTAAAATTATCCGTTTTTGTCGCTTTATTCGATCATAATTCATTTAATTTCAAAAATTAAGGCTAAATTCAGGAAAAATTGAAATTCCGCTAAAATTATCCGTTTTCGTAGCTTTTTTTCATCATATCTCGATAAAATGTTGGAAATAAAGGCAAAAAAAAAGAAAAAAAAATGGAAATATCGCTATATGTATTCGTTTTCAATGATTTTTTCAATTAAATCTCAATAATATAAAAAAATAAAGTTAAAATTGATGGCAAAATTGAAATTTCGGTTAAATTATACTTTATCGTAACTTTTTACTTTCTCCATATACGAACTATAGAGAAAGTATTGTTTTCATGAAAAAAATCGACTTCGAGATTTCAACGGAAATACATGTTTTGGGGTCCCTAGAACACGTTTTGACCATTTTCGGAATGATGTCCGTGTGTTTGTGTGTGTGTGTGTGTGTGTGTGTGTTTGTGTGTGTGTGTGTATGTGTGTGTGTGACAGTGGGCGCTCTAACGTGAAAACTATTAGTCGTATCAATATTAAAATTCATATATAGTACTCTGGTGTGTGCTGTCAGAGTTGATTAGTTTTTCAAGTAAATCGGTGAACCGGAAGTCGAGTTTCATTCATCAAAGCTCATTTCCGGTTTTCAAAATATCTCCATAAATATGATATATAGGTATATTGTATACTCTATAAAAGTTTTCGAACATGTAATTTACTATAATTTTTGTATTTAACATATTTTTGTATCATCAGTTGATTAGGAGTTATTCGTGAAATACTGATCAACCGGAAGTAGCTGATTATGTACTTTGTGGGCGCTTTTACATAAAAACTGTTTGTCGGATCACCACCAAATTTCATGTATAGTATTTTGGTTGATGTCGTTAGAGTTGATTAGATTTTGAAGTAAATCGGTTGACCGAAAGTCGAGCTTCATTCTTCAAAGCTCATTTCCGGTTTTCAAAATATCTCCATAAATATGATATTTAGGAATATACTATTTCTTATAAAAGTTTTAGAAAATAAAATTTACTATAACTTTTTTATGAAATATATTTCTGTATCACTGATTGGGTAGGAGTTATTTGTGAAATACTGATAAACCGGAAGTTGCTGATTATGTACGTGTTGGGTGCACTGGGAGCTGGGTTGAAAAGCCATTTCATCGTTTTTCATCGAACATATCCCGAAAAAACATTATTTATAATTTTTGTGAAGTAAAATATAATATGAAATAAATTAATCATTTATCTTCCAAGTTAAGATTGAATATAGAGTTCGAAAATACTGTCGTAGATCAATATTTACATCATATATATGGAGAAAGTCATGTGCTGGCCACATCAGATTTTTCAATTATATCTCGATAAAATCACGTAACTTAAGTTAATATAGAGGCAAAAAACTGAAATTTCGCTTAAATTATCCATTTTAGTTGCATTAAACGATCATATCTCAATTAAATGACGTAGATTAAGGCTAAATTGAGGGAAAAAATTGAGGCTTCGCTAAAATAATCGTTTTTTGTAGCTTTCTTCGATCATAACTCAATAAAATGAGGGAAACAAAAGCAAAAATTATGAAAATGGAAATTCTACTAAAATTATCCGTTTTCCTCGATTTTTTCGTTATATCTAAATAAAATAACGAACAATAAGGCTAAATTGAGGAAAATATTTGAAATTTCGCTAAAATTATTTCTTTTTCTTGATTTTTTCGATTAAATCCCAATTAAATGTCGGAAATAAAGGCAAAAAACTGAAAAAAATTGAAATTTCGCTAAAATTATCCGTTTTCGTCAATTTTTCACTCATATTTCGTTAAAATGACGAAAATTAAGGCTGAATAGAGGAAAAAAATTGAAACTTCACTAGAATTATCATTTTTCGCTGCTTTTTTCGATCATATATAGATAAAATGACGAAAATCAAGGCAATATTGAGGAATGAAATTGAAATGTCTCTAAAATTATCCGTTTTTGTTGCTTTTTTCGATCAAATCTCGATAAAATATCGGAAATATAATGCTAAAATGAGGAAAAACATTGAAATTTCGCTGAAAGAATCCGTTTTCGGTGATTTTTTCGATCATATCTCAATAAAATATTTTAAATTAAGGTTTTAATGAGGAAACAATTAAAATATCGCGTAAATTATCCGTTTTCGTTGCTTTTTTAGATCATATCGCGCTAAATTTTCGGAAATAAAGGCAAAAAAGGGGAGATAAATATAAATTTCGCTAAAATTTTTCGTTTTCGTTGCTTTTTTCGATCATATCTCGATGAAATGAAGATAATTAAGGCAACATAAAGAAAAAAATTGAAATTTCGCTGAAATTATCCTATTTGTTTGCTTTTTTCGACCATATCTAGATAAAATGACGAAAATTTAGGCTAAATTAAGGGAAAAAATAGAAATTTCGCAAAAATTATCTGTTTTCTTAGCTTTTTTAGATAATATCTTGATAAAATGTTGATAATAAAGGCATGAATGAAAAAAAAATTACATTTCGCTTAAACTATCCGTTTTCGTTCATTTTTTCAATCGAATCTCCATAAAATCAAGAAAATTAAGACAAAATAGCGGAAAAAAACTGAAATTTCGCTAAAATTATCTATCTTCGTTGTTTTATTTGATCATATCTCTATAATATGACGAAAATTAACGCAAATTTGAGGAAAAAAATTGAAATTTCGCTAAAATTATCCACTATCATAACATTTTTCGATTTTATCTCGGTAAAATGACGAAAATTAAGGCCAAAATGAGGAAAAAAATTGAAATTTCGCTAAAATTTTCCATTAACGATGCTTTTTTCGATCATATTTCGATAAATATCGGAAATAAAGGTTAAATGAGGAAAAACATTCAAATTTCGCTGAAAGGGTCCATTTTCGGTGCTTTTTCGATCATATCTCAATAAAATGTTTTAAATTAAAGTTATATTGAGGAAATAAATTAAATTCCGATTAAATTATCCGTTTTCGTAGATTTTTTCGATGATATCTCGATAAAATCTCGAAAATAAAGGAACGAAAGAAGAAAAAAATGGAAATTTCAATAAAATTATCCGTTTTCATAATTTGTTTCGATCAAATCTCAATAAAATGTCGGAAATAAATGCAAAAAATATAAAAAAAATTGACATTTCACTAAAATTATCATTTTTCGTTGCTTTTTTCGATCATATCTGTATAAAATGTCGGAAATAAAGGCTAAAATGAGGAAAAAGATTGAAAATTCGCTAAAAATATCCGTTTTCGGTGCTTTTCTCGATCATATCTCAATAAAATGCTTTAAATTAAGATAATTTTGAGGAAAAAAATTAAAATATGGCTTAAATTATCCGTTTTCGTTGCTTTTTTCAATCATATCTCGCTAAATTTTCGGAAATAAAGACAGGAAAGGGGAAATAAATATAAATTTCGCTAAAATTTTCCGTTTTCGTTGCTTTTTTCGATCATATCTAGATAAAATTACGAAAATTAAGGCTAAATTGAGGGAAAAAATTAAAATTTCGCTGAAATTATCTGTTTTTTTAGATGATATCGCGATAAAATGTTGGTAATAAAGGCATGAATGAAAAAACAATTGACATTTCGCTAAAACTATCCGTTTTCGTTGATTTTTTCAATCGAATCTCAATAAAATAAAGAAAATTAAGACAAAATAGCGGAAAAAACTGAATTTTCGCTAAAATTATCCATTTTAATTGAACTTTTCGATCACATCTCTATGATATGACGAAAATTAACGCAAATTTGAGGAAAAAAATTGAAATTTCGCTAAAAATATCCACTATCATAACATTATTCGATTTTATCTCGGTAAAATGACGAAAATTAAGGCCAAATTGAGGAATAAAATTGAAATATCGCTAAAATTATCCACTATCATAACATTTTTCGATTATATCTCGGTAAAATGAAAAAAAATTAAGGCCAAATTTAAGAAAAAAATTGAAATTTCGCTAAAATTTTCCATTTTAGTTGCTTTTTTCGATCATATCTAAATAAAATTACGAAAAATAAGGCAAAATTGAGGGATAAAAATTGAAATTTTGCTAAAAGTATCCGCTTTCGGTACTTTTTTCGATCATATCTCCATAAAATGTCAAAAATTAAGGCTATATTGAGGAAAAAAATTGAAGCTCCGCTAAAATTATCCGTTTTTATAGCTTTTTTCGATGATATATCAATATAATGTCGGAAAAAAAGGAAAGAAAGAAGAAAAAATTGAAATATCAATAAAATTGTCACTTTTCGTTGATTTTTTCGATTATATCTAACATAAAATAAAAAATAAAGGCAAAATAGCGGAAAAAATTGAAATTTCGCTTAAATAATCCCTTTTCGTTGCTTTTTTCCATCATAATTCAATTAATGTCGAAAATTAAGGCTAAATTGAGGAAAGAAATTGAAATTACGCTAAAATTATCCGTTATCGTTGATTTAATTTATCAAATCTAATAAAATAACGAAAACTAAGGCTAAATGGAGGAAAAAATTTGAAATTTCGCTAAAATTACTTGTTTTTGTTGATTTATTCGATTATATCTCGATATAATGTCGGATATAAAGGCAGACGAGAGGAAAAAAAATTGAAATTTCGCTAAAATTAACCGTTTTCTTAGATTTTTTCGATCATATCTCGAATAAATAACGAAATATAAGGCTAAATTAAGGAAAAAAATAGAATTTTGCAAAAATTATCCGTTTTTGTGGCTTTATTCTGTCATAATTCATTAATGTCAAAAATTAAGACTAAATTCAGGAAAAAATCGAAATTCCGCTAAAATTATCCGCTTTCGTAGCTTTTTTTCATCATATCTCGATAAAATGTTGGAAATAAGGGCAAAAAAAAAGAAAAAAAATGGAAATATCACTAAATACCTAGTTAGTACCTTAAGTTAATATAGAGGCAAAAAACTTAAATTTCGCTGAAATTATCCGTTTTCGGTGCTTTTTTCGATCATATCTCCATAAAATGTCAAAAATTTAGGCCATATTGAGGAAACAAATTGAAACTCCGCTAAAATTATCCGTTTTCGTAGCTTTTTTCGATGATATATCAATAAAATGTCGGAAAAAAAAGAAAGAAGAAAAAATTGAAATATCAATAAAATTATACCTTTTCGTTGATTTTTCGATCATATCTAACATAAAATAAAAAAATAAAGGCAAAATAGCGGAAAAATCCAAATTTCGCTAAAATTATCCGTTTTTGTTGATTTTTCCATCAAATCTCAATAAAATAACGAAAAATAAGGCTAAATGGAGGAATAAATTACATATTTCGCTAAAATTATTTTTTTTGTTGATTTTTTCGATTATGTCTCGATATAATGTCGGAAATAAAGGCAAAAGAGAGGAAAATAAATTGAATTTTGCTAAAATTATCCGTTTTTTTCGCTTTTTTCGATCATAATTCAATTAATGTCAAAAATTTAGGCTAAATTAAGGAAAAAATTGAAATTCTGCTAGAAGTATCCGTTTTTTTTGCTTTTCTCGATAAAAATATCGGAATTAAAGGTTAAAATGAGGAAAAACATTGAAATTTCGCTGAATGTGTCCGTTTTCGGTGCTTTTTCGATCATATCTCAATAAAATGTTTTAAATAAGGTTATATTGAGGAAAAAATTAAATTCCGATTTAATTATCCGTTTTAGTAACTTTTTCTGATCAAATCTCAATGAAATGTAGGAAATAAAGGCAAAAAATATGAAAAAAATTGAAATTTCGCTGAAATTATCCAATTTTGTTTCTTTTTTCGATTTTATCTGGGTAAAATGACGAAAATTAAGTCCAAATTGAGGAATAAAATTGAAATTTCGCTTAAATTATACTTTATCGTAACTTTTTTCGATTATATCGCAATAAAATCACGTAACATAAGTTAATAAAGAGGAAAAAAATTGAAATTTCCCTAAAATTATCATTTTTCGTTGCTTTTTTCGATCATATCTCGATAATATTACGAAAATTAAGGCAAAATTGAGAAAAGAAATTTAAATGTCGCTAAAATTATCCGTTTTCGGTGCTTTTTTCGATCATATCTCTATAAAATGTTTTAAATTAAGGTAATATTGAGGGAAAAATTAAAATATCGCTAAAATTATCCGTTTTCGTTGCTTTTTTCGATCATATCTCGCTAAATTTTCGGAAATAAAGAGAAGATAGGGGAATTAAATATAAATTTCGCTAAAATTTTCCGTTTCCAATCATATCTCGATGAAATGATGATAATTAAGGCCAAATAGAGAAAAAAAATTGAAATTTCGCTGAAATTATCCAATTTCGTTGATTTTTTCGATCATATCTTGATAAAATGACGAAAATTAAGGCTAAATTGAGGGAAAAAAAGAAATTTCGCTAAAATTATCTGTTTCCTTAGCATTTTTTAGATGATATCTCGATAAAATGTAGGAAATAAAGGTAGATATGAAAAAAAAATTGACATTTCGCAAAAAATATCCGTTTTCGTTGATTTTTTCGATCGAATCTCAATAAAATAAAGAAAATTAAGACAAAATAGCGGAAAAAACTGAAATTTCGCTAAAATTATCCATCTTCGTTGTTTTATTTGATCATATCTCTATAATATGACGAAAATTACTGCAAATTTGAGGAAAAAATTGAAATTTCGCTAAAATTATCCACTATCATAACATTTTTCGATTTTATCTCGGTAAAATGACGAAAATTAAGGCCAAATTGAGGAAAAAAATTGAAATTTCGCTAAAATTTTCCATTAACGATGCTTTTTTCGATCATATTTCGATAAAATATCGGTAATAAAGGTTAAATGAGGAAAAACATTCAAATTTCGTTGAAAGGGTCCATTTTCGGTGCTTTTTCGATCATATCTCAATAAAATGTTTTAAATTAAAGTTATATTGAGGAAATAAATTAAATTCCGATTAAATTATCCGTTTTCGTAGATTTTTTCGATGATATCTCGATAAAATCTCGAAAATAAAGGAACGAAAGAAGAAAAAAATGGAAATTTCAATAAAATTATCCGTTTTCATAATTTGTTTCGATCAAATCTCAATAAAATGTCGGAAATAAATGCAAAAAATATGAAAAAAATTGACATTTCACTAAAATTATCATTTTTCGTTGCTTTTTTCGATCATATCTGTATAAAATGTCGGAAATAAAGGCTAAAATGAGGAAAAAGATTGAAAATTCGCTAAAAATATCCGTTTTCGGTGCTTTTCTCGATCATATCTCAATAAAATGCTTTAAATTAAGATAATTTTGAGGAAAAAAATTAAAATATGGCTTAAATTATCCGTTTTCGTTGCTTTTTTCAATCATATCTCGCTAAATTTTCGGAAATAAAGACAAGAAAGGGGAAATAAATATAAATTTCGCTAAAATTTTCCGTTTTCGTTGCTTTTTTCGATCATATCTAGATAAAATTATGAAAATTAAGGCTAAATTGAGGGAAAAAATTAAAATTTCGCTGAAATTATCTGTTTTTTTAGATGATATCGCGATAAAATGTTGGTAATAAAGGCATGAATGAAAAAACAATTGACATTTCGCTAAAACTATCCGTTTTCGTTGATTTTTTCAATCGAATCTCAATAAAATAAAGAAAATTAAGACAAAATAGCGGAAAAAAACTGAATTTTCGCTAAAATTATCCATTTTAATTGAACTTTTCGATCACATCTCTATGATATGACGAAAATTAACGCAAATTTGAGGAAAAAATTGAAATTTCGCTAAAAATATCCACTATCATAACATTATTCGATTTTATCTCGCTAAAATGACGAAAATTAAGGCCAAATTTAAGAAAAAAATTGAAATTTCGTTAAAATTTTCCATTTTAGTTGCTTTTTTCGATCATATCTAAATAAAATTACGAAAAATAAGGCAAAATTGAGGGATAAAAATTGAAATTTTGCTAAAAGTATCCGCTTTCGGTACTTTTTTCGATCATATCTCCATAAAATGTCAAAAATTAAGGCTATATTGAGGAAAAAAATTGAAGCTCCGCTAAAATTATCCGTTTTTATAGCTTTTTTCGATGATATATCAATATAATGTCGGAAAAAAAGGAAAGAAAGAAGAAAAAATTGAAATATCAATAAAATTGTCACTTTTCGTTGATTTTTTCGATTATATCTAACATAAAATAAAAAATAAAGGCAAAATAGCAGAAAAAATTGAAATTTCGCTTAAATAATCCCTTTTCGTTGCTTTTTTCCATCATAATTCAATTAATGTCGAAAATTAAGGCTAAATTGAGGAAAGAAATTGAAATTACGCTAAAATTATCCGTTATCGTTGATTTAATTTATCAAATCTAATAAAATAACGAAAACTAAGGCTAAATGGAGGAAAAAATTTGAAATTTCGCTAAAATTACTTGTTTTTGTTGATTTATTCGATTATATCTCGGTATAATGTCGGATATAAAGGCAGACGAGAGGAAAAAAAATTGAAATTTCGCTAAAATTATCCGTTTTCTTAGATTTTTTCGATCATATCTCGAATAAATAACGAAATATAAGGCTAAATTAAGGAAAAAAATAGAATTTTGCAAAAATTATCCGTTTTTGTGGCTTTATTCTGTCATAATTCATTAATGTCAAAAATTAAGACTAAATTCAGGAAAAAATCGAAATTCCGCTAAAATTATCCGCTTTCGTAGCTTTTTTTCATCATATCTCGATAAAATGTTGGAAATAAGGGCAAAAAAAAAGAAAAAAATGGAAATATCACTAAATACCTAGTTAGTACCTTAAGTTAATATAGAGGCAAAAAACTTAAATTTCGCTGAAATTATCCGTTTTCGGTGCTTTTTTCGATCATATCTCCATAAAATGTCAAAGATTTAGGCCATATTGAGGAAACAAATTGAAACTCCGCTAAAATTATCCGTTTTCGTAGCTTTTTTCGATGATATATCAATAAAATGTCGGAAAAAAAAAGAAAGAAGAAAAAATTGAAATATCAATAAAATTATACCTTTTCGTTGATTTTTCGATCATATCTAACATAAAATAAAAAAATAAAGGCAAAATAGCGGAAAAATTCAAATTTCGCTAAAATTATCCGTTTTTGTTGATTTTTCCATCAAATCTCAATAAAATAACGAAAAATAAGGCTAAATGGAGGAATAAATTACATATTTCGCTAAAATTATTTTTTTTGTTGATTTTTTCGATTATGTCTCGATATAATGTCGGAAATAAAGGCAAAAGAGAGGAAAATAAATTGAATTTTGCTAAAATTATCCGTTTTTTTCGCTTTTTTCGATCATAATTCAATTAATGTCAAAAATTTAGGCTAAATTAAGGAAAAAATTGAAATTCTGCTAAAAGTATCCGTTTTTGTTGCTTTTTTCGATAAAAATATCGGAATTAAAGGTTAAAATGAGGAAAAACATTGAAATTTCGCTGAATGTGTCCGTTTTCGGTGCTTTTTCGATCATATCTCAATGAAATGTTTTAAATAAGGTTATATTGAGGAAAAAATTAAATTCCGATTTAATTATCCGTTTTAGTAACTTTTTCTGATCAAATCTCAATGAAATGTAGGAAATAAAGGCAAAAAATATGAAAAAAATTGAAATTTCGCTAAAATTATCATTTTTCGTTGCTTTTTTCGATCATATCTCGATAATATTACGAAAATTAAGGCAAAATTGAGGAAAGAAATTTAAATGTCGCTAAAATTATCCGTTTTGGTTGGTTTTTCGATCATTTTTCGATAAAAATGTCGGAAATAAAGGCTAAAATGAGGAAAAAGATTGAAATTTCGTTAAAAGTATCCGTTTTCAATGCTTTTTTCGATCAAATCTCAGTAAAATGTTTTAAATTAATGTTATAATGAGGAAAAAATTAAAATATCGCGTAAATTATCCGTTTTCGTTGCATTTTTCGATCATATCGCGCTAAATTTTCGGAAATAAAGGCAAAAAAGGGGAAATAAATATAAATTTCGCTAAAATTGTCCGTTTTCGTTGCTTTTTTCGATCATATCTCGATGAAATGAAGATAATTAAGGCGAAATAGAGAAAAAAAATTGAAATTTCGCTGAAATTATCCAATTTTGTTCCTTTTTTCGATTTTATCTCGGTAAAATGACGAAAATTAAGGCCAAATTGAGGAATAAAATTGAAATTTCGCTTAAATTATACTTTATCGTAACTTTTTTCGATTATATCGCAATAAAATCACGTAACTTAAGTTAATAAAGAGGAAAAAAATTGAAATTTCGCTAAAATTATCATTTTTCGTTGCTTTTTTCGATCATATCTCGATAATATTACGAAAATTAAGGCAAAATTGAGAAAAGAAATTTAAATGTCGCTAAAATTATCCGTTTTGGTTGGTTTTTCGATCATTTTTCGATAAAAATGTCGGAAATAAAGGCTAAAATGAGGAAAAAGATTGAAATTTCGTTAAAAGTATCCGTTTCCGATGCTATTTTCGATCATATCTCAGTAAAATGTTTTAAATTAAGGTTATAATGAGGAAAAAATTAAAATATCGCGTAAATTATCCGTTTTCGTTGCTTTTTTCGATCATATCGCGCTAAATTTTCGGAAATAAAGGCAAAAAAGGGGAAATAAATATAAATTTCGCTAAAATTTTCCGTTTTCGTTGTTTTTTCGATCATATCTCGATGAAATGAAGATAATTAAGGCAAAATAGAGAAAAAAAATTGAAATTTCGCTGAAATTATCCAATTTTGTTTCTTTTTTCGATTTTATCTCGGTAAAATGACGAAAATTAAGGCCAAATTGAGGAATAAAATTTAAATTTCGTTTAAATTATACTTTATCGTAACTTTTTTCGATTATATCGCAATAAAATCACGTAACTTAAGTTAATAAAGAGGAAAAAAACTGAAATTTTGCTAAAATTAACCGTTTTCGTTGATTTTTTCGATTATATCTCAATGAAATAACGAAAAATAAGACAAAAATTGAGCAAAATATTTGAAATTTCGCTAACATTATATCTTTTTCCTACTTTTTTCGATGAAATCTCAATAAAATGTCGGAAATAACAGCAAAAAAATGAAAAAAAAAAAACGAAATTTCGCTAAAATTATCATTTTTCGTTGCTTTTTTCGATTATATGTAGATATAATGACGAAAATTAAGGCAATATTGAGGAATGAAATTGAAATGTCTCTAAAATTATCCGTTTTTGTTGCTTTTTTCGATCATATCTCGATAAAATATGGGAAATATAATGCTAAAATGAGGAAAAACATTGAAATTTCGCTGAAAGTATCTGTTTTCGGTGATTTTTTCGATCATATCTCAATAAAATGTTTTAAATTAAGGTTTTAATGAGGAAAAAATTAAAATATCGCGTAAATTATCCGTTTTCGTTGCTTTTTTAGATCATATCGCGCTAAATTTTCGGAAATAAAGGCAAAAAAGGGGAAATAAATATAAATTTCGCTAAAATTTTTCGTTTTCGTTGCTTTTTTCGATCATATCTCGATGAAATGAAGATAATTAAGGCAAAATAGAGAAAAATTTTGAAATTTCGTTGCAATTATTCAATTTCGTTGCTTTTTTCGATCATATCACGATAAAATGACGAAAAGTAAGGCTGAATAGAGGAAAGAAATTGAAATTTCGCTAAAATTATCATATTTCGTAATATAAAATTATCTGTTTTTTAGATGATATCGCGATAAAATGTTGGTAATAAAGGCTTGAATGAAAAAAAATTGACATTTCGCTAAAACTATCCGTTTTCGTAGATTTTTCGATCGAATCTCAATAAAATAGTGAAAATTAAGACAAAATAGCGGAAAAAAACTTAATTTTCGCTAAAATTATCAATTTTAATTGAACTTTTCGATCATATCTCTATGATATGACGAAAATTAAAGCAAATTTGAGGATAAAATTTTAATTTCGCTTAAATTATTCCTTTTCGTTGCTTTTTTCCATCATAATTCAATTAATGTTGAAAATTAAGGCTAAATTGAGGAAAGAAATTGAAATTCCGCTAAAATTATCCGTTATCGTACGTTTTTTCCATCATATCATCGATAAAATGTCGGAAATAAAGGCAAAAAATAAGAAAAAAATTAACTTTCGCTAAAATTATCCGTTTTCGTTGATTTAATTTATCAAATCTAATAAAATAACGAAAACTAAGGCTAAATGGAAGAAAAAATTTGAAATTTCGCTAAAATTACTTGGTTTTGTTGATTTATTCGATTATATCTCGATTAAATAACGAAATATAAGGCTAAATTAAGGAAAAAATAGAATTTTGCTAAAATTATCCGTTTTTGTCGCTTTATTCGATCATAATTGAATTAATGTCAAAAATTAATGCTAAATTCAGGAAAAAATTGAAATTCCGCTAAAATTATCCGTTTTCGTAGCTTTTTTTCATCATATCTCAATAAAATAAGGGAAACAAAAGGAAAAAATATGAAAATTGAAATTTTGCTAAAATATTCCGTTTTCGTTGTTTTTTTCGATTATATCTCAATAAAATAACGATCAATAAGGCTAAATTGAGGTAAATATTTGAAATTTCGCTAAAATTATTACTTTTTCTTGCTTTTTTCGATGAAATCTCAATAATATGTCGGAAATATAGGCAAAAAAATGAAAGAAATTTAAATTTCGCTAAAATTATCCGTTTTCGTCGATTCTTCGATCATATTTCCATAAAATGACAAAAATTAAGTCTTAAATTTTTCGATCATATATAGATAATATGACGAAAATTAAGGCTAAATTGAGGAAAGAAATTTAAATGTCGCTAAAATTATCCTTTATTGTTGCTTTTTTCGATCATATCTGTATAAAATGTCGGAAATAAAGGCTAAAATGAGGAAAAAGATTGAAATTTCGCTACAAATATCCGTTTTCGGTGCTTTTTTCGATCATATCTCAATAAAGTGTTTTAAATTAAGATAATATTGAGGAAATAAATATAAATTTCGCTAAAATTTTCCGTTTTCGTTGCTTTTTTCGATCATATGTCGATGAAATGAAGATAATTAAGGCAAAATATCGAAAAAAAACTGAAATTTCGCCAAAATTATCCATTTTCGTTGAATTATTCAATCTTATCTCTAAGATATGACGAAAATTATCCGTTTTCGTTGATTTTTTCGATTATATCTCAATAAAATAACGAAGAATAAGTCTAAATTGAGGAAAATATTTGATATTCCGCTTAAATTATTTCTTTTTCTTGCTTTTTTCAATTAAATCTCAATTTAATGTCGGTAATAAAGGCAAAAAAGTGACAAAAATTTAAATTTCGCTAAAATTATCCGTTTTCGGAGATTTCGTAGAACAATAAGGCTAAATTGAGGAAAATATTTGAAATTCCGCTTTAATATTTCTTTTTCTTGCTTTTTTCAATTAAATGTCGGAAATAAAGGCAAAAAAGTGAAAAAAATACATTTCGCTAAAATTATCCGTTTTTGTAGCTTTTTTCGATCATATCTCAATATAATAAGGGAAACAAAAGCAAAAAATATGAAAATTGAAATTTTGCTAAAATATTCCGTTTTCGTTGTTTTTTTCGATTATATCTCAATAAAATAACGATCGATAAGGCTAAATTGAGGAAAATATTTGAAATTTCGCTAAAATTATTACTTTTTCTTGATTTTTTCGATGAAATCTCAATAATATGTCGGAAATAAAGGCAAAAAAATGAAAGAAATTTAAATTTCGCTAAAATTATCCGTTTTCGTCGATTCTTCGATCATATTTCCATAAAATGACAAAAATTAAGTCTTGAATTTTTCGATCATATATAGATAATATGACGAAAATTAAGGCTAAATTGAGGAAAGAAATTTAAATGTCGCTAAAATTATCCTTTATTGTTGCTTTTTTCGATCATATCTGTATAAAATGTCGGAAATAAAGGCTAAAATGAGGAAAAAGATTGAAATTTCGCTACAAATATCCGTTTTCGGTGCTTTTTTCGATCATATCTCAATAAAGTGTTTTAAATTAAGATAATATTGAGGAAATAAATATAAATTTCGCTAAAATTTTCCGTTTTCGTTGCTTTTTTCGATCATATGTCGATGAAATGAAGATAATTAAGGCAAAATATCGAAAAAAAACTGAAATTTCGCTAAAATTATCCATTTTCGTTGAATTATTCGATCATATCTCTAAGATATGACGAAAATTTTCCGTTTTCGTTGATTTTTTCGATTATATCTCAATAAAATAACGAAGAATAAGTCTAAATTGAGGAAAATATTTGAAATTCCGCTTAAATTATTTCTTTTTCTTGCTTTTTTCAATTAAATTTTTTCTTACTTTTTTCGATTTTATCTCGATAAAATCACGTAACTTAAGTTAATATAAAGGCAAAAAACTGAAATTTCGCTTAAATTATCCATTTTCGTTGCATTAAACGATCATCTCTCAATTAAATGACGAAGATTAAGGCTAAATTGAGGGAAAAAATTGAGGCTTCGCTAAAATAATCCTTTTTTGTAGCTTTTTTCGATCATAACTCAATAAAATGAGGGAAACAAAAGCAAAAAATATGAAAATTGAAATTTCGCTTAAATTATCCGTTTTCGTTGCTTTTTTCCATCATAATTCAATTAATGTCGAAAATAAGGGCTAAATTGAGGAAAGAAATTGAAATTCCGCTAAAATAATCCGTTATCGTACGTTTTTTCCATTATATCATCGATAAAATGTCGGAAATAATGGCAAAAAATAAGAAAAAAATTTAAATTTCGCTAAAATTATCCGTTTTCGTTGATTTATTTTATCAAATCTAAAAGAATAACGAAAAGTTAGGCTAAATGGAGGAAAAAAATTGAAATTTCGCTAAAATTACTTGTTTTTGTTGATTTATTCGATCATATCTCGATATAATGTCGGATATAAAGGCAGAAGAGAGGAAAAAAAATTGAAATTTCGCTAATATTATCCGTTTTCGTAGATTTTTTCGATCATATCTCGATTAAATTACGAAATATAAGGCTAAATTAAGGAAAAAAATACTATTTTGATAAAATTATCCGTTTTTGTCGCTTTATTCGATCATAATTCAATTAATGTCAAAAATTAAGGCTAATTTCATAATATCTCGATAAAATGTTGGAAAAAAGGGCAAAAAAAGAAAAAAAATGGAAATATCGCCGAATATATTCGTTTTCAATGATTTTTTCAATTAAATCTCAATAATATAAAGAAAATAAAGTTAAAATTGATAAAAACATTGACATTTCGCTTAAATTAAACTTGATCGTAACTTTTTTCGATTATATCTCGATAAAATCACCTAACCTAAGTTAATATAGGGGCAAAAAACTGAAATTTCGCTTAAATTATCCATTTTCGTTGCATTAAACGATCATATCTCAATTAAATGACGAAGATTAAGGCTAAATTGAGGGAAAAAATTGAGGCTTTGCTAAAATAATCCTTTTTTGTATCTTTTTTCGATCATAACTCAATAAAACGAGGGAAACAAAAGCAAAAAATATGAAAATTGAAATTTTGCTAAAATTATCCGTTTTCGCTGAGTTTTTCGATTATATCTCAATAAAATACCTAACAATAAGGCTAAGTTTAGGAATATATTTGAAATTTCGCTGAAATTATTTCATTTTCTTGGTTTTTTCGATTAAATCTCTATAAAATGTCGGTATTAAAGGCAAAAAAATGAAAATAATTGAAATTTCGCTAAAATTATCTGTTTTCGTCGATTTTTTCGATCATATTTTGATAAAACGACGAAAATTAAGGCTGAATAGAGGAAAAGAATTGAAATTTCGCTAGAATTATCAATTTTCGTTGCTTTTTCCGATCATATATCGATAAAATGACGGATATTAAGGCAAGATTGAGGAAATAAATTGAAATGTCGCTAAAATTATCCGTTTTTGTTGTTTTTTTCAATCATATCTCTATAAAGTATCGGAAATAAAGGCTAAAATGAGGAAAAACATTGAAATTTCGCTAAAAGTTTCTGTTTTTGGTGCTTTTACGATTATATCTCAATAGAATGTTTTATATTAAGATTATATTGAGGAAAAAAATTAAATTCCGATTAAATAATCCGTTTTCGAAGTTTTTTCGATGATTACTCGATAAAATCTCGAAATTAAAGGTAAGAAAGAAGATAAAAATAGATAGTTCAATAAAATTGTCCGTTTTTGTAACTTTTTTCGATCAAATCTCAATAAAATGTCGGAAATTTAGGCAAAAAATATGAAAAAAATTGAAATTTTGCAAAAATTATTATCTTTTGTTGCTTTTTTCGATCATATTTCGATAATATGACGAAAATTAAGGCTAAATGGAGGAAAGAAATTGAAATGTCGCTAAAATTATCCGTTTTTGTTGCTTTTTTCGATCATATCTCGATAAAATGTCGGAAATAAAGCCTAAAATGAGGAAAAAGATTGAAATTTCGCTAAAAGTATCCGTTTTCGGTGCTTTTTTCGATCATATCTGAATAAAATGTTTTCAATTAAGGTAATATTGAGGAAGAAAATTAAAATATCGCTAAAATTATCCGTTTTCGTTGCTTTTTTCGATCATATCTCGCTAAATTTTCTTTTCAAATTTCGATCATATCCCTATAATATGACGAAAACTAACGCAAATTTGAGGAAAAAAATTGAAATTTAGATAAAATTAACTACTATCATAACATATTTCGATTTTATCTAGGTAAACTGACGAAAATAAAGGCCAAATTGAGGAATAAAATTAAAATATCGCTAAAATTATGCGTTTTCGTTGCTTTTTTCGATCATATCTCGATGAAATGAAGATAATTAAGGCAAAATAGAGAAAAAAAATTGAAATTTCGCTGAAATTATCCGTTTTTGTTGCTTTTTTCGCTCATATCTAGAAAAAAATGTCGAAAATTATGGCTAAATTGAGGGAAAAAAGAGAAATTTTGCTAAAATTATCCATTTTCGTTGCATTTTTCGATCATATCTCTATGACATGACGAAAATAAAAGCAAATTTGAGGAAAAAAATTGAAATTTCGCTAAAATTATTATTTTTCGTTGCTTTTTTCGATCATATATAAATAAAATGACGAAAATTAAGGCAATATTAAGGAAAGAAATTGAAATGTCGCTAAAATTATCCGTTTTTGTTGCTTTTTTCAATCATATCTCTATAAAGTATCGGAAATAAAGGCTAAAATGAGGAAAAACATTGAAATTTCGCTAAAAGTGTCCGTTTTAGATGCTTTTTTTGAACATATCCCAATAAAATGTTTTAAATTAAGGTAATATTGAGGAAAAAAATTAATATATTGCTAAAACTTTCCGTTTTCGTTGCTTTTTTCGATCATATCTCGCTAAATTTTCGGAAATAAAGACAAAAAAGGCGAAATAAATATAAATTTCGCTAAAAGATTCCGTTTTCGTTGCTTTTTTCGAACATATCTCGATGAAATGAAGATAATTAAGGCAAAATAGAGAAAGAAATTGAAATTTCGCTGAAATTATCCAATTTCGTTGCTTTTTTCGATCATATCTAGAAAAAATGTCGAAAATTATGGCTAAATTGATGGAAAAAATAGAAATTTCGATAAAATTATCTATTTTATTAGCTTTTTTTAGATGATATCTCGATAAAATGTTGGAAATAAAGGCATGAATGAAAAAAAAATTGACATTTCGCTAGAACTATCCGTTTTCAATGATTTTTTCTATCGAATCTCAATAAAATAAAGAAAATTAAGACAAAATAGCGGAAAAAAATAGAAATTTCGCTAAAATTATCCATTTTCGTTGCATTTTTCGATCATATCTCTATGATATGACGAAAATATCGCGAATTTGAGGAAAAAAATTGAAATTTCGCTAAAATTATCCACTATCAGAACATTTTTCGATTTTATCTCGGTAAGATGACGAAATTTAAGGCCAAATTGAAGAAGAAAATTGAAGCTCCGTTAAAATTATCCATTTTCGTTGCTTTTTTCGAACATATCTCAATAAAATTACGAAAAATAAGGCTAAATTGAGCGAAAAAAATTGGAATTTTCGCTAAAAATATCCGCTTTCGGTGCCTTTTACGATTATATCCCCATTCAATGACAAAAATTAAGGCTATATTGGGGAAAAAATTTAAGCTCCGTTAAAATTATCCGTTTTCGTAGCTTTTTTCGATGATATATCAATAAAATGTCGGAAAGAAAGGGATGAAAGAAAAAAAAATGAAATATCAATAAAATTATCCCTTTTCGTTGTATTTTTCGATCATATCTAACATAAAAAAAAGAAAACTAAGAAACAATAGCGGATAAAATTGAAATTCCGCTAAAATTACCCGTTTTCGTACCTTTTTTCCATCATATCATCGATAAAATGTAGGAAATAGAGGCAAAATTGATGAAAAAAATTGAAATGTCGCTTAATTTATCCGTTTTCGTTGATTTTATCGAACAAAATCTCGATAAAATGCCGGATATAAAGGCAAAAATGAAGAAATAATAGTAATTTCACTAAAATTATCATTTTTCATTGCTTTTTTCGATCATATCTAGATAAAATAACGAATTTAAGATTAAATTGATGAAAATAATTTTGAATTTTGACAAAAATATCCGTTTTTGTTACTATTTCAACTATAATTCAATAATTGTCGAAATTAGGTTTAAATGAGTAAAAAGATTGAAATTTCGCTAAAAGTGTCGGTTTTCGGTGCTTTTTTCGATCATATCTCAAAAAAAACGTTTTAAATTAAGGATATATTGAGGAAAAAAAATTAATTCCGCTTAAATTATCCGTTTTCGTAGCTTTATTCGATCATATCTTGCTAAATTGTCGGAAATATAAGCAAAAAAGGGGAAAAAAATTGAAATTTCGCTTAAATTATACTTTATCGTAACTTTTTTCGATTATATCTCGATAAAATGACGTAACATAAGTTAAAATAGAGGAAAAAAATTGAAATTTCACTAAACTTTTCCATATTCGTTGCCTTTTTTCGATCGTATCTCAATAAAATTACGAAAAATAAGGCTAAATTGAGGGAAAAAAATTGACATTTCGCTAAAACTATCCGTTTTCGTTGATTTTTTCGATTGAATCTCAATAAAATATAGAGAATTAAGACAAAATAGCGGAAAAAACTGAAATTTCGCTAAAATGATCCATTTTCGTTGCATTTTTCGATCATATCTCTATGACATGACGAAAATAAACGCAAATTTGAGGAAAAAATTGAAATTTCGCTAAAATTATCATTTTTCGTTGCTTTTTTCGATCATATATAGATAAAATGACGAAAATTAAGGCAATATTGAGGAAAGAAATTGAAATGTCGCTAAAATTATCCGTTTTTGTTGCTTTTTTCAATCATATCTCTATAAAGTATCGGAAATAAAGGCTAAAATGAGGAAAAACGTTAAAATTTCGCTAAAAGTGTCCGCTTTCGGTGCTTTTTCGATCATATCTCAATAAATTGTTTTAAATAATGTTAAATTGAGGAAAAATATTAAATTCCGATTAAATTAACCGTTTTCGTAGATTTTTTCGATGATAACTCGATAAAATCTTTAAAATAAAGGAAAGAAAGAAGAAAAAAATAAAAATTTCAATAAAATTATCCGTTTTAGTAACTTTTTTCGATCAAATCTATATAAAATGTCGGAAATTTAGGCAAAAATATTGAAAAAAATTGAAATTTCGCTAAAATTATCATTTTTCTTTGCTTTTTTCGATCATATCTCGATAATATGACGAAAATTAAGGCTAAATTGAGGAAAGAAATTGAAATGTAACTAAAATTATCCGTTTTTGTTGCTTTTTTGGATTATATCTCGATGAAATGTCGGAAATAAAGGCTTAAATTAGGAAAAGATTGAAATTTCGCTAAAACTATCCGTTTTCGATGCTTTTTTTAACATATCCCAATAAAATGCTTTAAATTAGGTAATATTGAGGAAAAAAATTAATATATTGCTAAAACTTTCCGTTTTCGTTGCTTTTTTCGAACATATCTCGATGAAATGAAGATAATTAAGGCAAAATAGAGAAAAAAAATTGAAATTTCGCTGAAATTATCCAATTTCGTTGCTTTTTTCGACCATATCTAGATAAAATGACGAAAATTTAGGCTAAATTAAGGGAAAAAATAGAAATTTCGCAAAAATTATCTGTTTTCTTAGCTTTTTTAGATAAGATCTCGATAAAATGTTGATAATATTGGCATGAATGAAAAAAAATGACATTTCGCTAAAACTATCCGTTTTCGTTGATTTTTTCAATCGAATCTCAATAAAATCAAGAATATTAAGACAAAATAGCGGAAGAAAACTGAAATTTCGCTAAAATTATCCGTTTTCGTTGAATTATTCGATCTCTATCTCTATAATATGACGAAGATTAACGCAAATGTGAGGAAAAAAATTGAAAATTCGCTAAAGTTATCCTTTTTTGTTGCTTTTTTCGATCATATCTCAATAAAATGAGGGAAATAAAAGCAAAACATATGGAAATTGAAATTTCGCTAAAATAATCCGTTTTCGTCGATTTTTTAGATCATATTTCGATAAAACGACGAAAATTAAGGCTGAATAGAGGAAAAAAATTGAAATTTCGCTAAAATTATCATTTTTCGTTGCTTTTTTCGATCATATATAGATAAAATGACGAAAATAGAGGCAATATTGAGGAAAGAAATTGAAATGTCGCTAAAATTATACGTTTTTGTTGCATTTTTCGATCATATCACGATAAAATATCGTAAATAAAGGCTAAAATGAGGATAAACATTGAAATTTCGCTAAATTTATCCGTTTTCGTCGATTTGTTCGATCATATTTCGATAAAATGACGAAAAGTAAGGCTGAATAGAGGAAAAAATTGAAATTTCGCTAAAATTATTTCTTTTTCTTAATTTTTTCGATCATATCTCAATAAAATGATTTAAATTAAGGTTATAGTGAGGAAAAAAATTAAATTCCGATTAAATTATCCGTTTTCGTAGATTTTTTCGATGATATCTCAATAAAATAACGAACATTAAGGCTAAATTGAGGAAAATATTTGAAATTTCGCTAAAATTATTTCTTTTTCTTAATTTTTTCGATTAAATCTCATCAAAATGTCGGTATTAAAGGCAAAAAATGAACACAATTGAAATTTCGCTAAAATTATCCGTTTTCGTCGATTTTTTCGATCACATTTCGATAAAATGACGAAAATTGAGGCTGAATAGAGGAAAAAAATTGAAATTTCACTAGAATTATCATTTTTCGTTACTTTTTTCGATTATATATAGATAAAATGACGAAAATTAAGGCAATATTGAGGAAATAAATTGAAATGTCATTAAAATTATCTGTTTTTGTTGCTTTTTTCGATCATATCTGTATAAAATGTCGGAAATAAAGGCTAAAATGAGGAAAAAGATTGAAATTTCGCTAAAAATATCCGTTTTCGTTGCTTTTTTCGATCATATCTCTATAAAATGTTTTAAATTAAGGTAATATTGAGGAAAAAATTACAATATCGCTAAAATTATCCACTATCATAACATTTTTCGATTATATCTTGGTAAAATGACGAAAATTAAGGCCAAATTGTGGAATAAAATTGAAATATCGCTAAAATTATCCATTATCATAACATTTTTCGATTATATCACGGTAAAATGACGAATTTTAAGGCCAAATTGAGGAAAAAATTGAAATTTCGCTAAAATTTTCCATTAACGTTGCTTTTTTCGATCATATTTCGATAAAATATCGGAAATAAAGGTTAAATGAGGAAAAACATTGAAATTTCGCTGAAAGGGTCCATTTTCGGTGCTTTTTCGATCATATCTCAATAAAATGTTTTAAATTAAAGTTATATTGAGGATATAAATTAAATTCCGATTAAATTATCCGTTTTCGTAGATTTTTTCGATGATATCTCGATAAAATCTCGAAAATAAAGGAAAGAAAGAAGAAAAAAACAGAAATTTCAATAAAATTATCCGTTTTCATAATTTTTTTCGATAAAATCTCAATAAAATGTCATAAATAAATGCAAAAAATATGAAAAAAATTGAAATTTCGCTAAAATTATCATTTTTCGTTACTTTTTTCGATCATATCTCGATAATATGACCAAAATTAAGGCTAATTTGAGGAAAGAAATTTAAATGTCGCTAAAATTATCCGTTTTGGTTGCTTTTTTCGATCATATCTGTATAAAATGTCGGAAATAAAGGCTAAAGTGAGGAAAAAGATTGAAAATTCGCTAAAAATATCCGTTTTCGGTGCTTTTCTCGATCATATCTCAATAAATGCTTTAAATTAAGATAATTTTGAGGAAAAAAATAAAAATATCGCTTAAATTATCCGTTTTAGTTGCTTTTTTCGATCATATCTCCCTAAATTTTCGGAAATAAAGACAAGAAAGGGGAAATAAATATAAATTTCGCTAAAATTTTCCGTTTTCGTTGCTTTTTTCGAACATATCTCGATGAAATGAAGATAATAAAGGCAAAATAGAGAAAAAAAATTTAAATTTCGCTAAATATATTCGTTTTCAATGATTTTTTCAATTAAATCTCAATAATATAAAAAAATAAAGTTGAAATTGATGGCAAAATTGAAATTTCGCTAAAATTATACTTTATCGTAACTTTTTTCAATTGATCAAAGAAAGCATCGAAAACAGAGAATTTTAGCGAAATTTCAATTTTTATTCCCCTTGATTTCCTTAATTTTCGTCCTTTTCTTGATTTATGATCAAAAAAAGCATCGAAAACTGAATATCTTAGCGAAATTTCAATTTTTATCCCCTTTTTTTCCTTAATTTTCGTCATTTTTTTGAATTTTGATCAAAAAAAGCATCAAAAACGGAGAAATCTAGCGAAATTTCCATTTTTATCCCCCTTTTTTCCTTAATTTTCGTCTTTTTCTTGTATTTTGTTAAAAAAAAAGCATCGAAAACTGAGAATTTTTACCCACTTTTTTCATTAAATTTCGTCATTTTCTTGCATTTTGATCAAAGAAAGCATCGAAAACGGAGAATTTTAGCGAAATTTCAATTTTTATCCCCTTTTTTCCCTTAATTTTCGTCATTTTCTTGTATTTTGAGCAAAAAAAGCTTCGAAAACGGTAAATTTAGCGAAATTTCAATTTTTATCCCCTTTTTCCTTAAATTTCGTAATTTTCTTGCATTTTGATCAAAAAAAGCATGGAAAACGGTGAATTTTAGCGAAATTTCAATTTTTATGCCCTTTTTTTCCTTAATTTTCGTCATTTTCTTGCATTTTGATCTAAAAGAGCCTCGAAAAAGGTAAATTTAGCGAAATTTCAATTTTTATCCCCTTTTTTTTCCTTAATTTTCGTCATTTTCTTGCATTTTGATCAAAAAAAGCATCAAAAAAGGAAGAATTTTAGCGAAATTACAATTTTAACCCCCTTTTTTTCCTTAATTTTCGTCATGTTCTTGTATTTTGATCAAAAAAAGCATCGAAAACGGAGAATTTTAGCAGAATTTCAATTTTTATCCCCTTTTATTTCTTAATTTTCGTCATTTTCTTGCATTTTTATTTAAAAAATCATCGAAAACGGAGAATTTTAGCGAAAATTCCATTTTTATCCACTTTTTTTTCCTTAATTTTCGTCATTTTCTTGCATTTTGATCTAAATAAGCATGGAAAACGGTGAATTTTAGCGAAATTTCAATATTTATCCCCTTTTTTCCCTTAATTTTCGTCATTTTCTTGCCTTTTGATCAAAAAAAGCTTCGAAAACGGTAAATTTAGCAAAATTTCAATTTTTATCCACTTTTTTTCCTTAATTTTCGTCATTTTAATGCATTTTGATCAAAAAAAGCATGGAAAACGGTGAATTTTTGCGAAATTTCAATTTTTATCCCCTTTTTTTCCTTAATTTTCGTCATTTTCTTGTGTTTTGATAAAGGAAAGCATCCAAAACGGAGAATTTTAACGAAATTTCAATTTTTATTCTCTTTTTTTTCCTTACTTTTCGTCATATTCTTGCATTTTGATCAAAAAAAGCATCGAAAACTGAGAATTTTAGCGAAATTTTAATTTTTATCCCCTTTTTTTCCTTAATTTTCGTCATTTTCTTGCATTTTGATCAAAAATGTATGAAAAGAGAGAATTTTAGCGAAATTTCAATTTTTATCCCCTTTTTTTCCTTAATTTTCGTCATTTTCTTGCATTTTGATCAAAAAAACATCGAAAACGGAGAATTTTAGCGATATTTCAATTTTAATCCCCTTTTTTTCCTTAATTTACGTCATTTTCTTGAATTTTGATCAAAAAAAGCATCAAAAACGGAGAAATCTAGCGAAATTTCCATTTTTATCCCCCTTTTTTCCTTAATTTTCGTCTTTTTCTTGTATTTTGATAAAAAAAGCATCGAAAACTGAGAATTTTTACCCACTTTTTTCCTTAAATTTCGTCATTTTCTTGCATTTTGATCAAAGAAAGCATCGAAAACGGAGAATTTTAGCGAAATTTCAATTTTTATCCCCTTTTTTTCCCTTAATTTTCGTCATTTTCTTGTATTTTGATCAAAAAAAGCATCAAAAAAGGAAGAATTTTAGCGAAATTTCAATTTTAACCCCCTTTTTTTCCTTAATTTTCGTCATTTTCTTGTATTTTGATCAAAAAAAGCATCGAAAACGGAGAATTTTAGCAAAATTTCAATTTTTATCCCCTTTTATTTCTTAATTTTCGTCATTTTCTTGCATTTTTATTTAAAAAATCATCGAAAACTGAGAATTTTAGCGAAATTTTAAATTTTATCCCCTTTTTTTCCTTAATTTTCGTCATTTTCTTGCATTTTGATCAAAAAAGTATGAAAAGAGAGAATTTTAGCGAAATTTCAATTTTTATCCCCTTTTTTTCCTTAATTTTCGTCCTTTTCTTGCATTTTGATCAAAAAAAGCATCGAAAACTGAATATTTTAGCGAAATTTCAATTTTTATCCCCTTGATTTCCTTAATTTTCGTCCTTTTCTTGATTTATGATCAAAAAAAGCATCGAAAACTGAATATCTTAGCGAAATTTCAATTTTTATCCCCTTTTTTTCCTTAATTTTCGTCATTTTCTTGTGTTTTGATAAAAGAAAGCATCGAAAACGGAGAATTTTAACGAAATTTCAATTTTTATTCTCTTTTTTTTCCTTACTTTTCGTCATTTTCTTGCATTTTGATCAAAAAAAGCATCGAAAACTGAGAATTTTAGCGAAATTTTAATTTTTATCCCCTTTTTTTCCATAATTTTCGTCATTTTCTTGCATTTTGATCAAAAATGTATGAAAAGAGAGAATTTTAGCGAAATTTCAATTTTTATCCCCTTTTTTTCCTTAATTTTCGTCATTTTCTTGCATTTTGATCAAAAAAACATCGAAAACGGAGAATTTTAGCGATATTTCAATTTTAATCCCCTTTTTTTCCTTAATTTACGTCATTTTCTTGAATTTTGATCAAAAAAAGCATCAAAAACGGAGAAATCTAGCGAAATTTCCATTTTTATCCCCCTTTTTTCCTTAATTTTCGTCTTTTTCTTGTATTTTGATATAAAAAGCATCGAAAACTGAGAATTTTTTGCCACTTTTTTCCTTAAATTTCGTCATTTTCTTGCATTTTGATCAAAGAAAGCATCGAAAACGGAGAATTTTAGCGAAATTTCAATTTTTATCCCCTTTTTTTCCCTTAATTTTCGTCATTTTCTTGTATTTTGATCAAAAAAAGCATCAAAAAAGGAAGAATTTTAGCGAAATTTCAATTTTAACCCCCTTTTTTTCCTTAATTTTCGTCATTTTCTTGTATTTTGATCAAAAAAAGCATCGAAAACGGAGAATTTTAGCAAAATTTCAATTTTTATCCCCTTTTATTTCTTAATTTTCGTCATTTTCTTGCATTTTTATTTAAAAAATCATCGAAAACTGAGAATTTTAGCGAAATTTTAAATTTTATCCCCTTTTTTTCCTTAATTTTCGTCATTTTCTTGCATTTTGATCAAAAAAGTATGAAAAGAGAGAATTTTAGCGAAATTTCAATTTTTATCCCCTTTTTTTCCTTAATTTTCGTCCTTTTCTTGCATTTTGATCAAAAAAAGCATCGAAAACTGAATATTTTAGCGAAATTTCAATTTTTATCCCCTTGATTTCCTTAATTTTCGTCCTTTTCTTGATTTATGATCAAAAAAAGCATCGAAAACTGAATATCTTAGCGAAATTTCAATTTTTATCCCCTTTTTTTCCTTAATTTTCGTCATTTTTTTGAATTTTGATCAAAAAAAGCATCAAAAACGGAGAAATCTAGCGAAATTTCCATTTTTATCCCCCTTTTTTCCTTAATTTTCGTCTTTTTCTTGTATTTTGTTAAAAAAAAGCATCGAAAACTGAGAATTTTTACCCACTTTTTTCATTAAATTTCGTCATTTTCTTGCATTTTGATCAAAGAAAGCATCGAAAACGGAGAATTTTAGCGAAATTTCAATTTTTATCCCCTTTTTTCCCTTAATTTTCGTCATTTTCTTGTATTTTGAGCAAAAAAAGCTTCGAAAACGGTAAATTTAGCGAAATTTCAATTTTTATCCCCTTTTTCCTTAAATTTCGTAATTTTCTTGCATTTTGATCAAAAAAAGCATGGAAAACGGTGAATTTTAGCGAAATTTCAATTTTTATGCCCTTTTTTTCCTTAATTTTCGTCATTTTCTTGCATTTTGATCTAAAAGAGCCTCGAAAAAGGTAAATTTAGCGAAATTTCAATTTTTATCCCCTTTTTTTTCCTTAATTTTCGTCATTTTCTTGCATTTTGATCAAAAAAAGCATCAAAAAAGGAAGAATTTTAGCGAAATTACAATTTTAACCCCCTTTTTTTCCTTAATTTTCGTCATGTTCTTGTATTTTGATCAAAAAAAGCATCGAAAACGGAGAATTTTAGCAGAATTTCAATTTTTATCCCCTTTTATTTCTTAATTTTCGTCATTTTCTTGCATTTTTATTTAAAAAATCATCGAAAACGGAGAATTTTAGCGAAAATTCCATTTTTATCCACTTTTTTTTCCTTAATTTTCGCCATTTTCTTGCATTTTGATCTAAATAAGCATGGAAAACGGTGAATTTTAGCGAAATTTCAATATTTATCCCCTTTTTTCCCTTAATTTTCGTCATTTTCTTGCCTTTTGATCAAAAAAAGCTTCGAAAACGGTAAATTTAGCAAAATTTCAATTTTTATCCACTTTTTTTCCTTAATTTTCGTCATTTTAATGCATTTTGATCAAAAAAAGCATGGAAAACGGTGAATTTTTGCGAAATTTCAATTTTTATCCGCTTTTTTTCTTTAATTTTCGTCATTTTCTTGCATTTTGATCAAAAAATGCTTCGAAAACGGTAAATTTAGCGAAATTTCAATTTTTATCCCCTTTTTTTCTTAATTTTCGTCATTTTCTTGTGTTTTGATAAAAGAAAGCATCGAAAACGGAGAATTTTAACGAAATTTCAATTTTTATTCTCTTTTTTTTCCTTACTTTTCGTCATTTTCTTGCATTTTGATCAAAAAAAGCATCGAAAACTGAGAATTTTAGCGAAATTTTAATTTTTATCCCCTTTTTTTCCTTAATTTTCGTCATTTTCTTGCATTTTGATCAAAAATGTATGAAAAGAGAGAATTTTAGCGAAATTTCAATTTTTATCCCCTTTTTTTCCTTAATTTTCGTCTTTTTCTTGATTTATGATCAAAAAAAGCATCGAAAACTGAATATTTTAGCGAAATTTCAATTTTTATCCCCTTTTTTTCCTTAATTTTCGTCATTTTCTTGCATTTTGATCAAAAAAACATCGAAAACGGAGAATTTTAGCGATATTTCAATTTTAATCCCCTTTTTTTCCTTAATTTACGTCATTTTCTTGAATTTTGATCAAAAAAAGCATCAAAAACGGAGAAATCTAGCGAAATTTCCATTTTTATCCCCCTTTTTTCCTTAATTTTCGTCTTTTTCTTGTATTTTGATTAAAAAAGCATCGAAAACTGAGAATTTTTACCCACTTTTTTCCTTAAATTTCGTCATTTTCTTGCATTTTGATCAAAGAAAGCATCGAAAACGGAGAATTTTAGCGAAATTTCAAATTTTATCCCCTTTTTTTCCCTTAATTTTCGTCATTTTCTTGTATTTTGATCAAAAAAAGCATCAAAAAAGGAAGAATTTTAGCGAAATTTCAATTTTAATTCCCTTTTTTTCCTTAATTTTCGTCATTTTCTTGTATTTTGATCAAAAAAAGCATCGAAAACGGAGAATTTTAGCAAAATTTCAATTTTTATCCCCTTTTATTTCTTAATTTTCGTCATTTTCTTGCATTTTTATTTAAAAAATCATCGAAAACTGAGAATTTTAGCGAAATTTTAAATTTTATCCCCTTTTTTTCCTTAATTTTCGTCATTTTCTTGCATTTTGATCAAAAAAGTATGAAAAGAGAGAATTTTAGCGAAATTTCAATTTTTATCCCCTTTTTTTCCTTAATTTTCGTCCTTTTCTTGCATTTTGATCAAAAAAAGCATCGAAAACTGAGAATTTTAGCGAAATTTCAATTTTTATCCCCTTGATTTCCTTAATTTTCGTCATTTTACTGCATTTTGATAAAAAAAAGCATCGAAAACTGAATATCTTAGCGAAATTTCAATTTTTATCCCCTTTTTTTCCTTAATTTTCGTCATTTTAATGCATTTTGATAAAAAAAACATCGAAAACGGAGAAATCTAGCGAAATTTCCATTTTTATCCCCCTTTTTTCCTTAATTTTCGTCTTTTTCTTGTATTTTGATAAAAAAAGCATCGAAAACTGAGAATTTTTACCCACTTTTTTCCTTAAATTTCGTCATTTTCTTGCATTTTGATCAAAGAAAGCATCGAAAACGGAGAATTTTAGCGAAATTTCAATTTTAACCCCCTTTTTTTCCTTAATTTTCGTCATTTTCTTGTATTTTGATCAAAAAAAGCATCGAAAACGGAGAATTTTAGCAAAATTTCAATTTTTATCCCCTTTTATTTCTTAATATGCGTCATTTTCTTGCATTTTTATTTAAAAAATCATCGAAAACTGAGAATTTTAGCGAAATTTTAAATTTTATCCCCTTTTTTTCCTTAATTTTCGTCATTTTCTTGCATTTTGATCAAAACGTATGAAAAGAGAGAATTTTAGCGAAATTTCAATTTTTATCCCCTTTTTTTCCTTAATTTTTGTCCTTTTCTTGATTTATGATCAAAAAAAGCATCGAAAACTGAATATTTTAGCGAAATTTCAATTTTTATCCCCTTTTTTTCCTTAATTTTCGTCATTTTCTTGCATTTTGATCAAAAAAAGCATCGAAAACGGAGAATTTTAGCGATATTTCAATTTTAATCCCCTTTTTTTCCGTAATATACGTCATTTTCTTGAATTTTGATCAAAATAAGCATCAAAAACGGAGAAATCTAGCGAAATTTCAATTTTTATCCCCTTTTTTTCCTTAATTTTCGTCATTTTTTTTTAATTTTGATCAAAAAAAGCATCAAAAACGGAGAAATCTTGCGAAATTTCCATTTAAATCCCCTTTTTTTCCAGAATTTACGTCATTTTCTTGAATTTTGATCAAAAAAAGCATCAAAAACGGAGAAATCTAGCGAAATTTCAATTTTTATCCCCTTTTTTTCCTTAATTTTCGTCATTTTTTTTTAATTTTGATCAAAAAAAGCATCAAAAACGGAGAAATGTAGCGAAATTTCCATTTTTATCCCCCTTTTTTCCTTAATTTTTGTCTTTTTCTTGTATTTTGATCAAAAAAAGCATCGAAAACGGAGAATTTTAGCAAAATTTCAATTTTTATCCCCTTTTATTTCTTAATTTTCGTCATTTTCTTGCATTTTTATTTAAAAAATCATCGAAAACTGAGAATTTTAGCGAAATTTTAAATTTTATCCCCTTTTTTTCCTTAATTTTCGTCATTTTCTTGCATTTTGATCAAAAAAGTATGAAAAGAGAGAATTTTAGCGAAATTTCAATTTTTATCCCCTTTTTTTCCTTAATTTTCGTCCTTTTCTTGCATTTTGATCAAAAAAAGCATCGAAAACTGAATATTTTAGCGAAATTTCAATTTTTATCCCCTTGATTTCCTTAATTTTCGTCCTTTTCTTGATTTATGATCAAAAAAAGCATCGAAAACTGAATATCTTAGCGAAATTTCAATTTTTATCCCCTTTTTTTCCTTAATTTTCGTCATTTTCTTGTGTTTTGATAAAAGAAAGCATCGAAAACGGAGAATTTTAACGAAATTTCAATTTTTATTCTCTTTTTTTTCCTTACTTTTCGTCATTTTCTTGCATTTTGATCAAAAAAAGCATCGAAAACTGAGAATTTTAGCGAAATTTTAATTTTTATCCCCTTTTTTTCCATAATTTTCGTCATTTTCTTGCATTTTGATCAAAAATGTATGAAAAGAGAGAATTTTAGCGAAATTTCAATTTTTATCCCCTTTTTTTCCTTAATTTTCGTCATTTTCTTGCATTTTGATCAAAAAAACATCGAAAACGGAGAATTTTAGCGATATTTCAATTTTAATCCCCTTTTTTTCCTTAATTTACGTCATTTTCTTGAATTTTGATCAAAAAAAGCATCAAAAACGGAGAAATCTAGCGAAATTTCCATTTTTATCCCCCTTTTTTCCTTAATTTTCGTCTTTTTCTTGTATTTTGATATAAAAAGCATCGAAAACTGAGAATTTTTTGCCACTTTTTTCCTTAAATTTCGTCATTTTCTTGCATTTTGATCAAAGAAAGCATCGAAAACGGAGAATTTTAGCGAAATTTCAATTTTTATCCCCTTTTTTTCCCTTAATTTTCGTCATTTTCTTGTATTTTGATCAAAAAAAGCATCAAAAAAGGAAGAATTTTAGCGAAATTTCAATTTTAACCCCCTTTTTTTCCTTAATTTTCGTCATTTTCTTGTATTTTGATCAAAAAAAGCATCGAAAACGGAGAATTTTAGCAAAATTTCAATTTTTATCCCCTTTTATTTCTTAATTTTCGTCATTTTCTTGCATTTTTATTTAAAAAATCATCGAAAACTGAGAATTTTAGCGAAATTTTAAATTTTATCCCCTTTTTTTCCTTAATTTTCGTCATTTTCTTGCATTTTGATCAAAAAAGTATGAAAAGAGAGAATTTTAGCGAAATTTCAATTTTTATCCCCTTTTTTTCCTTAATTTTCGTCCTTTTCTTGCATTTTGATCAAAAAAAGCATCGAAAACTGAATATTTTAGCGAAATTTCAATTTTTATCCCCTTGATTTCCTTAATTTTCGTCCTTTTCTTGATTTATGATCAAAAAAAGCATCGAAAACTGAATATCTTAGCGAAATTTCAATTTTTATCCCCTTTTTTTCCTTAATTTTCGTCATTTTTTTGAATTTTGATCAAAAAAAGCATCAAAAACGGAGAAATCTAGCGAAATTTCCATTTTTATCCCCCTTTTTTCCTTAATTTTCGTCTTTTTCTTGTATTTTGTTAAAAAAAAGCATCGAAAACTGAGAATTTTTACCCACTTTTTTCATTAAATTTCGTCATTTTCTTGCATTTTGATCAAAGAAAGCATCGAAAACGGAGAATTTTAGCGAAATTTCAATTTTTATCCCCTTTTTTCCCTTAATTTTCGTCATTTTCTTGTATTTTGAGCAAAAAAAGCTTCGAAAACGGTAAATTTAGCGAAATTTCAATTTTTATCCCCTTTTTCCTTAAATTTCGTAATTTTCTTGCATTTTGATCAAAAAAAGCATGGAAAACGGTGAATTTTAGCGAAATTTCAATTTTTATGCCCTTTTTTTCCTTAATTTTCGTCATTTTCTTGCATTTTGATCTAAAAGAGCCTCGAAAAAGGTAAATTTAGCGAAATTTCAATTTTTATCCCCTTTTTTTTCCTTAATTTTCGTCATTTTCTTGCATTTTGATCAAAAAAAGCATCAAAAAAGGAAGAATTTTAGCGAAATTACAATTTTAACCCCCTTTTTTTCCTTAATTTTCGTCATGTTCTTGTATTTTGATCAAAAAAAGCATCGAAAACGGAGAATTTTAGCAGAATTTCAATTTTTATCCCCTTTTATTTCTTAATTTTCGTCATTTTCTTGCATTTTTATTTAAAAAATCATCGAAAACGGAGAATTTTAGCGAAAATTCCATTTTTATCCACTTTTTTTTCCTTAATTTTCGCCATTTTCTTGCATTTTGATCTAAATAAGCATGGAAAACGGTGAATTTTAGCGAAATTTCAATATTTATCCCCTTTTTTCCCTTAATTTTCGTCATTTTCTTGCCTTTTGATCAAAAAAAGCTTCGAAAACGGTAAATTTAGCAAAATTTCAATTTTTATCCACTTTTTTTCCTTAATTTTCGTCATTTTAATGCATTTTGATCAAAAAAAGCATGGAAAACGGTGAATTTTTGCGAAATTTCAATTTTTATCCGCTTTTTTTCTTTAATTTTCGTCATTTTCTTGCATTTTGATCAAAAAATGCTTCGAAAACGGTAAATTTAGCGAAATTTCAATTTTTATCCCCTTTTTTTCTTAATTTTCGTCATTTTCTTGTGTTTTGATAAAAGAAAGCATCGAAAACGGAGAATTTTAACGAAATTTCAATTTTTATTCTCTTTTTTTTCCTTACTTTTCGTCATTTTCTTGCATTTTGATCAAAAAAAGCATCGAAAACTGAGAATTTTAGCGAAATTTTAATTTTTATCCCCTTTTTTTCCTTAATTTTCGTCATTTTCTTGCATTTTGATCAAAAATGTATGAAAAGAGAGAATTTTAGCGAAATTTCAATTTTTATCCCCTTTTTTTCCTTAATTTTCGTCTTTTTCTTGATTTATGATCAAAAAAAGCATCGAAAACTGAATATTTTAGCGAAATTTCAATTTTTATCCCCTTTTTTTCCTTAATTTTCGTCATTTTCTTGCATTTTGATCAAAAAAACATCGAAAACGGAGAATTTTAGCGATATTTCAATTTTAATCCCCTTTTTTTCCTTAATTTACGTCATTTTCTTGAATTTTGATCAAAAAAAGCATCAAAAACGGAGAAATCTAGCGAAATTTCCATTTTTATCCCCCTTTTTTCCTTAATTTTCGTCTTTTTCTTGTATTTTGATTAAAAAAGCATCGAAAACTGAGAATTTTTACCCACTTTTTTCCTTAAATTTCGTCATTTTCTTGCATTTTGATCAAAGAAAGCATCGAAAACGGAGAATTTTAGCGAAATTTCAAATTTTATCCCCTTTTTTTCCCTTAATTTTCGTCATTTTCTTGTATTTTGATCAAAAAAAGCATCAAAAAAGGAAGAATTTTAGCGAAATTTCAATTTTAATTCCCTTTTTTTCCTTAATTTTCGTCATTTTCTTGTATTTTGATCAAAAAAAGCATCGAAAACGGAGAATTTTAGCAAAATTTCAATTTTTATCCCCTTTTATTTCTTAATTTTCGTCATTTTCTTGCATTTTTATTTAAAAAATCATCGAAAACTGAGAATTTTAGCGAAATTTTAAATTTTATCCCCTTTTTTTCCTTAATTTTCGTCATTTTCTTGCATTTTGATCAAAAAAGTATGAAAAGAGAGAATTTTAGCGAAATTTCAATTTTTATCCCCTTTTTTTCCTTAATTTTCGTCCTTTTCTTGCATTTTGATCAAAAAAAGCATCGAAAACTGAGAATTTTAGCGAAATTTCAATTTTTATCCCCTTGATTTCCTTAATTTTCGTCATTTTACTGCATTTTGATAAAAAAAAGCATCGAAAACTGAATATCTTAGCGAAATTTCAATTTTTATCCCCTTTTTTTCCTTAATTTTCGTCATTTTAATGCATTTTGATAAAAAAAACATCGAAAACGGAGAAATCTAGCGAAATTTCCATTTTTATCCCCCTTTTTTCCTTAATTTTCGTCTTTTTCTTGTATTTTGATAAAAAAAGCATCGAAAACTGAGAATTTTTACCCACTTTTTTCCTTAAATTTCGTCATTTTCTTGCATTTTGATCAAAGAAAGCATCGAAAACGGAGAATTTTAGCGAAATTTCAATTTTAACCCCCTTTTTTTCCTTAATTTTCGTCATTTTCTTGTATTTTGATCAAAAAAAGCATCGAAAACGGAGAATTTTAGCAAAATTTCAATTTTTATCCCCTTTTATTTCTTAATATGCGTCATTTTCTTGCATTTTTATTTAAAAAATCATCGAAAACTGAGAATTTTAGCGAAATTTTAAATTTTATCCCCTTTTTTTCCTTAATTTTCGTCATTTTCTTGCATTTTGATCAAAACGTATGAAAAGAGAGAATTTTAGCGAAATTTCAATTTTTATCCCCTTTTTTTCCTTAATTTTTGTCCTTTTCTTGATTTATGATCAAAAAAAGCATCGAAAACTGAATATTTTAGCGAAATTTCAATTTTTATCCCCTTTTTTTCCTTAATTTTCGTCATTTTCTTGCATTTTGATCAAAAAAAGCATCGAAAACGGAGAATTTTAGCGATATTTCAATTTTAATCCCCTTTTTTTCCGTAATATACGTCATTTTCTTGAATTTTGATCAAAATAAGCATCAAAAACGGAGAAATCTAGCGAAATTTCAATTTTTATCCCCTTTTTTTCCTTAATTTTCGTCATTTTTTTTTAATTTTGATCAAAAAAAGCATCAAAAACGGAGAAATCTTGCGAAATTTCCATTTAAATCCCCTTTTTTTCCAGAATTTACGTCATTTTCTTGAATTTTGATCAAAAAAAGCATCAAAAACGGAGAAATCTAGCGAAATTTCAATTTTTATCCCCTTTTTTTCCTTAATTTTCGTCATTTTTTTTTAATTTTGATCAAAAAAAGCATCAAAAACGGAGAAATGTAGCGAAATTTCCATTTTTATCCCCCTTTTTTCCTTAATTTTTGTCTTTTTCTTGTATTTTGTTAAAAAAAGCATCGAAAACTGAGAATTTTTACCCACTTTTTTCCTTAAATTTCGTCATTTTCTTGCATTTTGATCAAAGAAAGCATCGAAAACGGTAAATTTTAGCGAAATTTCAATTTTTATCCCCTTTTTTTCCCTTAATTTTCGTCATTTTCTTGTATTTTGATCAAAAAAAGCTTCGAAAACGGTAAATTTAGCGAAATTTCAATTTTTATCCCCTTTTTCCTTAAATTTCGTAATTTTCTTGCATTTTGATCAAAAAAAGCATGGAAAACGGTGAATTATAGCGAAATTTCAATTTTTATGCTTTTTTTTCCTTAATTTTCGTCATTTTCTTGCATTTTGATCAAAAAAAGCATCAAAAAAGGAAGAATTTTAGCGAAATTTCAATTTTAACCCCCTTTTTTTCCTTAATTTTCGTCATGTTCTTGTATTTTGATCAAAAAAAGCATCGAAAACGGAGAATTTTAGCAAAATTTCAATTTTTATCCCCTTTTATTTCTGAATTTTCGTCATTTTCTTGCATTTTTATTTAAAAAATCATCGAAAACGGAGAATTTTAGCGAAAATTCCATTTTTATCCACTTTTTTTTCCTTAATTTTCGTCATTTTCTTGCATTTTGATCTAAATAAGCATGGAAAACGGTGAATTTTAGCGAAATTTCAATTTTTATCCCCTTTTTTCCCTTAATTTTCGTCATTTTCTTGCCTTTTGATCAAAAAAAGCTTCGAAAACGGTAAATTTAGTAAAATTTCAATTTTTATCCCCTTTTTTTCCTTAATTTTCGTCATTTTCTTGCAGTTTGATCAAAAAAAGCATGGAAAACGGTGAATTTTAGCGAAATTTCAATTTTTATCCCCTTTTTTTTCCTTAATTTTCGTCATTTTACTGCATTTTGATAAAAAAAAGCATCGAAAACGAAGAATTTTAGCGAAATTTCAATTTTAATTCTCCTTTTTTTCCTTAATTTTCGTCATTTTCTTGCATTTTGATCAAAAAAAGCATCGAAAACTGAGAATTTTAGCGAAATTTTAATTTTTATCCCCTTTTTTTCCTTAATTTTCGTCATTTTCTTGCATTTTGATCAAAAAAGTATGAAAAGAGAGAATTTTAGCGAAATTTCAATTTTTATCCCCTTTTTTTCCTTAATTTTCGTCCTTTTCTTGATTTATGATCAAAAAAAGCATCGAAAACTGAATATTTTAGCGAAATTTCAATTTTTATCCCCTTTTTTCCCTTAATTTTCGTCATTTTCTTGCATTTTGATCAAAAAAGCATCGAGAACGGAGAATTTTAGCGATATTTCAATTTTTATCCCCTTTTTTTCCTTAATTTTCGTCATTTTTTTTAAATTTTGATCAAAAATAGCATCAAAAACGGAGAAATATAGCGAAATTTCCATTTTTATCCCCCTTTTTTCCTTAATTTTCGTCTTTTTCTTGTATTTTGTTAAAGAAAAGCATCGAAAACTGAGAATTTTTACCCACTTTTTTCCTTAAATTTCGTCATTTTCTTGCATTTTGATCAAAAAAAGCTTCGAAAACGGTAAATTTAGCGAAATTTCAATTTTTATCCCCTTTTTCCTTAAATTTCGTAATTTTCTTGCATTTTGATCAAAAAAAGCATGGAAAACGGTAAATTATAGCGAAATTTCAATTTTTATGCTTTTTTTTCCTTAATTTTCGTCATTTTCTTGCATTTTGATCAAAAAAAGCCTCGAAAAAGGTTAATTTAGCGAAATTTCAATTTTTATACCCTTTTTTTTCCTTAATTTTCGTCATTTTCTTGCATTTTGATCAAAAAAGGCATCAAAAAAGGAAGAATTTTAGCGAAATTTCAATTTTAACCCCCTTTTTTTCCTTAATTTTCGTCATGTTCTTGTATTTTGATCAAAAAAAGCATCGAAAACGGAGAATTTTAGCAAAATTTCAATTTTTATCCCCTTTTATTTCTTAATTTTCGTCATTTTCTTGCATTTTTATTAAAAAAATCATCGAAAACGGAGAATTTTAGCGAAAATTCCATTTTTATCCACTTTTTTTTCCTTAATTTTCGTCATTTTCTTGCATTTTGATCTAAATAAGCATGGAAAACGGTGAATTTTAGCGAAATTTCAATATTTATCCCCTTTTTTCCTTTAATTTTCGTCATTTTCTTGCCTTTTGATCAAAAAAAGCTTCGAAAACGGTAAATTTAGTAAAATTTCAATTTTTATCCCCTTTTTTTCCTTAATTTTCGTCATTTTCTTGCATTTTGATCAAAAAAAGCATGGAAAACGGTGAATTTTAGCGAAATTTCAATTTTTATCCCCTTTTTTTCCTTAATTTTCGTCATTTTCTTGCATTTTGATCAAAAAATGCTTCGAAAACGGTAAATTTAGCGAAATTACAATTTTTATCCCCTTTTTTTTCCTTAATTTTCGTCATTTTAGTGCATTTTGATAAAAAAAGCATCGAAAACGAAGAATTTTAGCGAAATTTCAATTTTAATTCTCCTTTTTTTTCCTTAATTTTCGTCATTTTCTTGCATTTTGATCAAAAAAAGCATCGAAAACTGAGAATTTTAGCGAAATTTTAATTTTTATCCCCTTTTTTTCCTTAATTTTCGTCATTTTCTTGCATTTTGATCAAAAAAGTATGAAAAGAGAGAATTTTAGCGAAATTTCAATTTTTATCCCCTTTTTTTCCTTAATTTTCGTCCTTTTCTTGATTTATGATCAAAAAAAGCATCGAAAACTGAATATTTTAGCGAAATTTCAATTTTTATCCCCTTTTTTCCCTTAATTTTCGTCATTTTCTTGCATTTTGATCAAAAAAGCATCGAGAACGGAGAATTTTAGCGATATTTCAATTTTTATCCCCTTTTTTTCCTTAATTTTCGTCATTTTTTTTAAATTTTGATCAAAAAAAGCATCAAAAACGGAGAAATCTAGCGAAATTTCCATTTTTATCCCCCTTTTTTTCCTTAATTTTCGTCTTTTTCTTGTATTTTGATAAAAAAAGCATCGAAAACTGAGAATTTTTACCCACTTTTTTCCTTAAATTTCGTCATTTTCTTGCATTTTGATCAAAGAAAGCATCGAAAACGGAGAATTTTAGCGAAATTTCAATTTTTATCCCCTTTTTTTCCCTTAATTTTCGTCATTTTCTTGTATTTTGATAAAAAAAAGCATCAAAAAAGGAAGAATTTTAGCGAAATTTCAATTTTAACCCCCTTTTTTTCCTTAATTTTCGTCATTTTCTTGTATTTTGATCAAAAAAAGCATCGAAAACGGAGAATTTTAGCAAAATTTCAATTTTTATCCCCTTTTATTTCTTAATTTTCGTCATTTTCTTGTGTTTTGATCAAAGAAAGCATCGAAAACGGAGAATTTTAGCGAAAATTCCATTTTTATCCACTTTTTTTTCCTTAATTTTCGTCTTTTCTTGCATTTTTATCTAAATAAGCATGGAAAACGGTAAATTTTAGCGAAATTTCAATATTTATCCCCTTTTTTCCCTTAATTTCCGTCATTTTCTTGCTTTTTGATCAAAAAAAGCTTCGAAAACGGTAAATTTAGCGAAATTTCAATTTTTATCCCCTTTTTTTCCTTAATTTTCGCCATTTTCTTGCATTTTGATCAAAAAAAGCATGGAAAACGGTGAATTTTAGCGAAATTTCAATTTTTATCCCCTTTTTTTCCTTAATTTTCGTCATTTTCTTGCATTTTGATCAAAAAATGCTTCGAAAACGGTAAATTTAGCGAAATTTCAATTTTTATCCTCTTTTTTTTCCTTAATTTTCGTCTTTTTCATGCATTTTGATAAAAAAAAGCATCGAAAACGAAGAATTTTGGCGAAATTTCAATTTAAACCCCCTTTTTTTCCTTAATTTTCGTCATTTTCTTGTATTTTGATCAAGGAAAGCATCGAAAACGGAGAATTTTAGCAAAATTTCAATTTTTATCCCTTTTTTTCTTAATTTTCGTCATTTTCTTGTGTTTTGATCAAAGAAAGCATCGTAAACGGAGAATTTTAGCGAAATTTCAATTTTTATTCCCCTTTTTTTCCTTAATTTTCGTCATTTTCTTGCATTTTGATCAAAAAAAGCATCGAAAACTGAGAATTTTAGCGAAATTTTAATTTTTATCTCCTTTTTTTCCTTAATTTTCGTCATTTTCTTGCATTTTGAATAAAAAAAGCATCGAAAACGAAGAATTTTAGCGAAAATTCTATTTTTATCCACTTTTTTTCCTTAATTTTTGTCATTTTCTTTGCATTTTGATAAAAAAAAGGATGGAAAACGGTGAATTTTAGCGGAATTTCAATATTTATCCGCGTTTTTCCCTTAATTTTCGTCATTTTCTTGTATTTTGATCAAAAAAAGCTTCGAAAACGGTAAATTTAGCGAAATTTCAATTTTTATCCCCTTTTTTTTCCTTAAATTTCGTCATTTTCTTGCATTTTGATCAAAAAAAGCATCGAAAACTGAGAATTTTAGCGAAATTTATATTTTTATCCCCTTTTTTTCCTTAATTTTCGTCCTTTTCTTGATTTATGTTCAAAAAAAGCAACGAAAACTGAATATTTTAGCGAAATTTATGTTTTTATCCCCTTTTTTTCCTTAATTTTCGTCATTTTCTTGCATTTTGATCAAAAAATGCATCAAAAACGGAGAAATATAGCGAAATTTCCATTGTTATCCCCCTTTTTTCCTTAATTTTGGTCTTTTTCTTGTATTTTGATAAAAAAAAGCATCGAAAACTGAGAATTTTTTACCCACTTTTTTCCTTAAATTTCGTCATTTTCTTGCATTTTGATCAAAGAAAGCATCCAAAACGGAGAATTTTAGCAAAATTTCAATTTTTATTCCCTTTTTACCCTAATTTTCGTCATTTTCTTGCATTTTGATCAATAAAAGCATCGAAAACTGAAAATTTTTGCAAAATTTCATTTTTTATCCCCTTTTTTTCCTTAATTTTCGTAATTTTCTTGCATTTTGATCAAAAAAAGCATCGAAATCTGAGAATTTTTGCGATATTTCAATTTTTATTTTCATTTTTCCTTAATTTTCGTCATTTTTTTGCATTTTGATCAAAAAAAGCATCGAAAACGGAGAATTTTAGCGAAATTTCTATTTTTATCCCCTTTTTTTCTTTAATTTTCGTCATTTTCTTGCATTTTTATTTAAAAAAGCATCGAAAACAGAGAGGTTTAGCGAAATTTCCATTTTTATCCACTTTTTTTCCTCAATTTTCGTCATTTTCTTGCATTTTGATAAAAAAAAAGCATGGAAAATATTGAAATTAAGCGAAATTTCAATATTTATCCCCTTTTTTCTTTAATTTTCGTCATTGTCTTGCATTTTGATCAAAAAAAGCTTCGAAAACGGTAAATTTGGCGAAATTTCGATTTTTATCCCCTTTTTTTTCCTTAATTTTCGTCATTTTCTTGCATTTTGATCAAAAAAAGCATCGAAAACGAAGAATTTTAGCGAAATTTCAATTTTAACCCCCTTTTTTTCCTTAATTTTCGTTATTTCTTGTATTTTGATCAAAAAAAGCATCGAAAACTGAGAATTTTAGCGAAATTTCAATTTTTATCCCCTTTTTTTGCTTAATTTTCGTCATTGTCTTGCATTTTGATCAAAAAAAGCTTCGAAAACGGTAAATTTAGCGAAATTTCAATTTTTATCCCCTTTTTTTTCCTTAATTTTCGTCATTTTCTTGCATTTTGATCAAAAAAAGCTTCGAAAACGGTAAATTTAGCTAAATTTCAATTTTTATCCCCTTTTTTTTCCTTAAATTTCGTCATTTTCTTGCATTTTGATCAAAAAAAGCATCGAAAACTGAGAATTTTAGCGAAATTTATATTTTTATCCCCTTTTTTTCCTTAATTTTCGTCCTTTTCTTGATTTATGATCAAAAAAAGCAACGAAAACTGAATATTTTAGCGAAATTTAAGTTATTATCCCCTTTTTTTCCTTAATTTTCGTCATTTTCTTGCATTTTGATCAAAAAAAGCATCGAAAACGGAGAATTTTAGCGATATTTCAATTTTAATCCCCTTTGTTTCCTTAATTTACGTCATTTTTTTGTATTTTGATAAAAAAAAGCATCGAAAACTGAGAATTTTTGACCCTCTTTTTTCCTTAAATTTCGTCATTTTCTTGCATTTTGATCAAAGAAAGCATCCAAAACGGAGAATTTTAGCAAAATTTCAATTTTTATCCCCTTTTTTTCCTTAATTTTCGTCATTTTCTTGCATTTTGATCAATAAAAGCATCGAAAACTGAAAATTTTAGAGAAAATTTCAATTTTTATCCCCTTTTTTCCTTAATTTTCGTCATTTTCTTGCATTTTGATCAAAAAAAGCTTTGAAAACGGAGAATTTTAGCGAAATTTCAATTTTTAAACTTTTTTTTCCTTAATTTTCGTCATTTTCTTGCATTTTGATAAAAAAAAGCATCAAAAAAGGAAGAATTTTAGCGAAATTTCAATTTTAACTCCCTTTTTTTCCTTAATTTTCGTCGTGTTCTTGTATTTTGATCAAAAAAAGCATCGAAAATGGAGAATTTTAGCAAAATTTCAATATTTATCCCCTTTTATTTCTTAATTTTCGTCATTTTCTTGCATTTTTATTTAAAAAATCATCGAAAACGGAGAATTTTAGCGAAAATTCCATTTTTATCCACTTTTTTTTCCTTAATTTTCGTAATTTTCTTGCATTTTGATCTAAATAAGCATGAAAAACGGTGAATTTTAGCGAAATTTCAATATTTATCCCCTTTTTTCCCTTAATTTTCGTCATTTTCTTGCCTTTTGATCAAAAAAAGCTTCGAAAACGGTAAATTTAGTAAAATTTCAATTTTTATCCCCTTTTTTTCCTTAATTTTCGTCATTTTCTTGTATTTTGATCAAGGAAAGCATCGAAAACGGAGAATTTTAGCAAAATTTCAATTTTTATCCCCTTTTTTTCTTAATTTTCATCATTTTCTTGTGTTTTGATCAAAGAAAGCATCGAAAACGGAGAATTTTAGCGAAATTTCAATTTTAGTTCTCCTTTTTTTCCTTAATTTTCGTCATTTTCTTGCATTTTGATCAAAAAAAGCATCAAAAAAGGAAGAATTTTAGCGAAATTTCAATTTTAACCCCCTTTTTTTCCTTAATTTTCGTCATGTTCTTGTATTTTGATCAAAAAAAGCATCGAAAACGGAGAATTTTAGCAAAATTTCAATTTTTATCCCCTTTTATTTCTTAATTTTCGTCATTTTCTTGCATTTTTATTTAAAAAATCATCGAAAACGGAGAATTTTAGCGAAAATTCCGTTTTTATCCACTTTTTTTTCCTTAATTTTCGTCATTTTCTTGCATTTTGATCAAAAAAGTATGAAAAGAGAGAATTTTAGCGAAATTTCAATTTTTATCCCCTTTTTTTCCTTAATTATCGTCCTTTTCTTGATTTATGATCAAAAAAAGCATCGAAAACTGAATATTTTAGCGAAATTTCAATTTTTATCCCCTTTTTTTCCTTAATTTTCGTCATTTTCTTGCATTTTGATCAAAAAAGCATCGAGAACGGAGAATTTTAGCGATATTTCAATTTTAATCCCCTTTTTTTCCTTAATTTACGTCATTTTCTTGAATTTTGATCAAAAAAAGCATCAAAAACGGAGAAATCTAGCGAAATTTCAATTTTTATCCCCTTTTATTTCTTAATTTTCGTCATTTTCTTGTATTTTGATCAAAAAAAGCATCAAAAAAGGAAGAATTTTAGCGAAATTTCAATTTTAACCCCCTTTTTTTCCTTAATTTTCGTCATTTTCTTGTATTTTGATCAAAAAAAGCATCGAAAACGGAGAATTTCAGCAAAATTTCAATTTTTATCCCCTTTTTTTTCTTTAATTTTCGTCATTTTCTTGCATTTTTATTTAAAAAAGCATCGAAAACAGAGAGGTTTAGCGAAATTTCCATTTTTATCCACTTTTTTTCCTTAATTTTCGTCATTTTCTTGCATTTTGATCTAAATAAGCATGGAAAACGGTAAATTTTAGCGAAATTTCCATATTTATCCCCTTTTTTCCCTTAATTTTCGTCATTTTCTTGCTTTTTGATCAAGAAAAGCTTCGAAAACGGTAAATTTAGCGAAATTTCAATTTTTATCCCCTTTTTTTCCTTAATTTTCGTCATTTTCTTGCATTTTGATCAAAAAAAGCATGGAAAACGGTGAATTTTAGCGAAATTTCAATTTTTATCCCCTTTTTTTCCTTAATTTTCGTCATTTTCTTGCATTTTGATCAAAAAATTCTTCGAAAACGGTAAATTTAGCGAAATTTCAATTTTTATCCCCTTTTTTTTCCTTAATTTTCGTAATTTTCATGCATTTTGATAAAAAAAAGCATCGAAAACGGAGAATTTTAGCGAAATTTCAATTTTTATTCCCCTTTTTTTCCTTAATTTTCGTCATTTTCTTGCATTTTGATCAAAAAAAGCATCGAAAACTGAGAATTTTAGCGAAATTTTAATTTTTATCCCCTTTTTCTCCTTAATTTTCGTAATTTTCTTGCATTTTGAATAAAAAAAGCATCGAAAACGAAGAATTTTAGCGAAAATTCTATTTTTATCCACTTTTTTTCCTTAATTTTTGTCATTTTCTTTGCATTTTGATAAATAAAGGATGTAAAACGGTGAATTTTAGCGAAATTTCAATATTTATCCGCGTTTTTCCCTTAATTTTCGTCATTTTCTTGTATTTTGATCAAAAAAAGCTTCGAAAACGGTAAATTTAGCGAAATTTCAATTTTTATCCCCTTTTTTTTACTTAAACTTCGTCATTTTCTTGCATTTTGATCAAAAAAAGCATCGAAAACTGAGAATTTTAGCGAAATTTATATTTTTATCCCCTTTTTTTCCTTAATTTTCGTCCTTTTCTTGATTTATGATCAAAAAAAGCAACGAAAACTGAATATTTTAGCGAAATTTAAGTTTTTAACCCCTTTTTTTCCTTAATTTTCGTCATTTTCTAGCATTTTGATCAAAAAAAGCATCGAAAACGGAGAATTTTAGCGATATTTCAATTTTAATCCCCTTTTTTTCTTTAATTTACGTCATTTTTTTGAATTTTGATCAAAAAAAGCATCAAAAACGGAGAAATCTAGCGAAATTTCCATTGTTATCCCCCTTTTTTCCTTAATTTTGGTCTTTTTCTTGTATTTTGATAAAAAAAGCATCGAAAACTGAGAATTTTTACCCACTTTTTTCCTTAAATTTCGTCATTTTCTTGCATTTTGATCAAAGAAAGCATCGAAAACGGAGAATTTTAGCGAAATTTCAATTTTTATCCCCTTTTTTTCCCTTAATTTTCGTCATTTTCTTGTATTTTGATCAAAAAAAGCATCAAAAAAGGAAGAATTTTAGCGAAATTTCAATTTTAACCCCCTTTTTTTCCTTAATTTTCGTCATTTTCTTGTATTTTGATCAAAAAAAGCATCGAAAACGGAGAATTTTAGCAAAATTTCAATTTTTATCCCCTTTTATTTCTTAATTTTCGTCATTTTCTTGCATTTTTATTTAAAAAATCATCGAAAACGGAGTATTTTAGCGAAAATTGAATTTTTATCCACTTTTTTTTCCTTAATTTTCGTCATTTTCTTGCATTTTGATCTAAATAAACATGGAAAACGGTAAATTTTAGCGAAATTTCCATATTTATCCCCTTTTTTCCCTTAATTTTCGTCATTTTCTTGCTTTTTGATCAAAAAAAGCTTCGAAAACGGTAAATTTAGCGAAATTTCAATTTTTATCCCCTTTTTTTCCTTAATTTTCGTCATTTTCTTGCATTTTGATCAAAAAAAGCATGGAAAACGGTGAATTTTAGCGAAATTTCAATTTTTATCCCCTTTTTTTCCTTCATTTTCGTCATTTTCTTGCATTTTTATCAAAAAATGCTTCGAAAACGGTAAATTTAGCGAAATTTCAATTTTTATCCCCTTTTTTTTCCTTAATTTTCGTAATTTTCATGCATTTTGATAAAAAAAAAGCATCGAAAACGGAGAATTTTAGCGAAATTTCAATTTTTATTCCCCTTTTTTTCCTTAATTTTCGTCATTTTCTTGCATTTTGATCAAAAAAAGCATCGAAAACTGAGAATTTTAGCGAAATTTTAATTTTTATCCCCTTTTTTTCCTTAATTTTCGTCATTTTCTTGCATTTTGAATAAAAAAAGCATCGAAAACGAAGAATTTTAGCGAAAATTCTATTTTTATCCACTTTTTTTCCTTAATTTTTGTCATTTTCTTTGCATTTTGATAAAAAAAAGGATGGAAAACGGTGAATTTTAGCGAAATTTCAATATTTATCCGCGTTTTTCCCTTAATTTTCGTCATTTTCTTGTATTTTGATCAAAAAAAGCTTCGAAAATGGTAAATTTAGCGAAATTTCAATTTTTATCCCCTTTTTTTTCCTTAAATTTCGTCATTTTCTTGCATTTTGATCAAAAAAAGCATCGAAAACGGAGAATTTTAGCGAAATTTCAATTTTAACCCCCCTTTTTTCCTTAATTTTCGTCATTTTCTTGCATTTTGATCAAAAAAAGCATCGAAAACGGAGAATTTTAGCGAAATTTCAATTTTAACCCCCCTTTTTTCCTTAATTTTCGTCATTTTCTTGTATTTTGATCAAAAAAAGCTTCGAAAACGGTAATTTTAGCGAAATTTCTATTTTTATCCCCTTTTTTTTCTTTAATTTTCGTCATTTTCTTGCATTTTTATTTAAACAAGCATCGAAAACAGAGAGGTTTAGCGAAATTTCCATTTTTATCCACTTTTTTTCCTCAATTTTCGTCATTTTCTTGCATTTTGATCAAAAAAAAGCATGGAAAATATTGAAATTAAGCGAAATTTCAATATTTATCCCCTTTTTTCCTTAATTTTCGTCATTTTCTTGCATTTTGATCAATAAAAGCATCGAAAACTGAAAATTTTAGAGAAAATTTCAATTTTTATCCCCTTTTTTCCTTAATTTTCGTCATTTTCTTGCATTTTGATCAAAAAAAGCTTTGAAAACGGAGAATTTTAGCGAAATTTCAATTTTTAAACTTTTTTTTCCTTAATTTTCGTCATTTTCTTGCATTTTGATAAAAAAAAGCATCAAAAAAGGAAGAATTTTAGCGAAATTTCAATTTTAACTCCCTTTTTTTCCTTAATTTTCGTCATGTTCTTGTATTTTGATCAAAAAAAGCATCGAAAATGGAGAATTTTAGCAAAATTTCAATATTTATCCCCTTTTATTTCTTAATTTTCGTCATTTTCTTGCATTTTTATTTAAAAAATCATCGAAAACGGAGAATTTTAGCGAAAATTCCATTTTTATCCACTTTTTTTTCCTTAATTTTCGTAATTTTCTTGCATTTTGATCTAAATAAGCATGAAAAACGGTGAATTTTAGCGAAATTTCAATATTTATCCCCTTTTTTCCCTTAATTTTCGTCATTTTCTTGCCTTTTGATCAAAAAAAGCTTCGAAAACGGTAAATTTAGTAAAATTTCAATTTTTATCCCCTTTTTTTCCTTAATTTTCGTCATTTTCTTGTATTTTGATCAAGGAAAGCATCGAAAACGGAGAATTTTAGCAAAATTTCAATTTTTATCCCCTTTTTTTCTTAATTTTCATCATTTTCTTGTGTTTTGATCAAAGAAAGCATCGAAAACGGAGAATTTTAGCGAAATTTCAATTTTAGTTCTCCTTTTTTTCCTTAATTTTCGTCATTTTCTTGCATTTTGATCAAAAAAAGCATCGAAAACTGAGAATTTTAGCGAAATTTTAATTTTTATCCCCTTTTTTTCCTTAATTTTCGTCATTCTCTTGCATTTTGATCAAAAAAGTATGAAAAGAGAGAATTTTAGCGAAATTTCAATTTTTATCCCCTTTTTTTCCTTAATTTTCGTCCTTTTCTTGATTTATGATCAAAAAAAGCATCGAAAACTGAATATTTTAGCGATATTTCAATTTTTATCCCCTTTTTTTCCTTAATTTTCGTCATTTTCTTGCATTTTGATCAAAAAAGCATCGAGAACGGAGAATTTTAGCGATATTTCAATTTTTATCCCCTTTTTTTCCTTAATTTTCGTCATTTTTTTTAAATTTTGATCAAAAAAAGCATCAAAAACGGAGAAATCTAGCGAAATTTCCATTTTTATCCCCCTTTTTTCCTTAATTTTCGTCTTTTTCTTGTATTTTGTTAAAAAAAAGCATCGAAAGCTTAGAATTTTTACCCACTTTTTTCCTTAAATTTCGTCATTTTCTTGCATTTTGATCAAAGAAAGCATCGAAAACGGTAAATTTTAGTGAAATTTCAATTTTTATCCCCTTTTTTTCCCTTAATTTTCGTCATTTTCTTGTATTTTGATCAAAAAAAGCTTCGAAAACGGTAAATTTAGCGAAATTTCAATTTTTATCCCCTTTTTCCTTAAATTTCGTAATTTTCTTGCATTTTGATTAAAAAAAGCATGGAAAACGGTGAATTATAGCGAAATTTCAATTTTTATACCCTTTTTTTTCCTTAATTTTCGTCATTTTCTTGCATTTTGATCAAAAAAAGCATCAAAAAAGGAAGAATTTTAGCGAAATTTCAATTTTAACCCCCTTTTTTTCCTTAATTTTCGTCATGTTCTTGTATTTTGATCAAAAAAAGCATCGAAAACGGAGAATTTTAGCAAAATTTCAAATTTTATCCCCTTTTATTTCTTAATTTTCGTCATTTTCTTGCATTTTTATTTAAAAAATCATCGAAAACGGAGAATTTTAGCGAAAATTCCGTTTTTATCCACTTTTTTTTCCTTAATTTTCGTCATTTTCTTGCATTTTGATCAAAAAAGTATGAAAAGAGAGAATTTTAGCGAAATTTCAATTTTTATCCCCTTTTTTACCTTAATTTTCGTCCTTTTCTTGATTTATGATCAAAAAAAGCATCGAAAACTGAATATTTTAGCGAAATTTCAATTTTTATCCCCTTTTTTTCCTTAATTTTCTCATTTTCTTGCATTTTGATCAAAAAAGCATCGAGAACGGAGAATTTTAGCGATATTTCAATTTTAATCCCCTTTTTTTCCTTAATTTACGTCATTTTCTTGAATTTTGATCAAAAAAAGCATCAAAAACGGAGAAATCTAGCGAAATTTCAATTTTTATCCCCTTTTTTTCCCTTAATTTTCGTCATTTTCTTGTATTTTGATCAAAAAAAGCATCAAAAAAGGAAGAATTTTAGCGAAATTTCAATTTTTATCCCCTTTTTTTCCCTTAATTTTCGTCATTTTCTTGTATTTTGATCAAAAAAAGCATCAAAAAAGGAAGAAATTTAGCGAAATTTCAATTTTAACCCCCTTTTTTTCCTTAATTTTCGTCTTTTTCTTGTATTTTGATAAAAAAAGCATCAAAAACTGAGAATTTTTACCCACTTTTTTCCTTAAATTTCGTCATTTTCTTGCATTTTGATCAAAGAAAGCATCGAAAACGGAGAATTTTAGCGAAATTTCAATATTTATCCCCTTTTTTTCCCTTAATTTTCGTCATTTTCTTGTATTTTGATCAAAAAAAGCATCAAAAAAGGAAGAATTTTAGCGAAATTTCAATTTTAACCCCCTTTTTCTCCTTAATTTTCGTCATTTTCTTGCATTTTGAATAAAAAAAGCATCGAAAACGAAGAATTTTAGCGAAAATTCTATTTTTATCCACTTTTTTTCCTTAATTTTTGTCATTTTCTTTGCATTTTGATAAAAAAAGGATGTAAAACGGTGAATTTTAGCGAAATTTCAATATTTATCCGCGTTTTTCCCTTAATTTTCGTCATTTTCTTGTATTTTGATCAAAAAAAGCTTCGAAAACGGTAAATTTAGCGAAATTTCAATTTTTATCCCCTTTTTTTTCCTTAAATTTCGTCATTTTCTTGCATTTTGATCAAAAAAAGCATCGAAAACTGAGAATTTTAGCGAAATTTATATTTTTATCCCCTTTTTTTCCTTAATTTTCGTCCTTTTCTTGATTTATGATCAAAAAAAGCAACGAAAACTGAATATTTTAGCGAAATTTAAGTTTTTAACCCCTTTTTTTCCTTAATTTTCGTCATTTTCTTGCATTTTGATAAAAAAAAGCATCGAAAACGGAGAATTTTAGCGAAATTTCAATTTTAATCCCCTTTTTTTCTTTAATTTACGTCATTTTTTTGAATTTTGATCAAAAAAAGCATCAAAAATGGAGAAATCTAGCGTAATTTCCATTGTTATCCCCCTTTTTTCCTTAATTTTGGTCTTTTTCTTGTATTTTGATAAAAAAAGCATCGAAAACTGAGAATTTTTACCCACTTTTTTCCTTAAATTTCGTCATTTTCTTGCATTTTGATCAAAGAAAGCATCGAAAACGGAGAATTTTAGCGAAATTTCAATTTTTATCCCCTTTTTTTCCCTTAATTTTCGTCATTTTCTTGTATTTTGATCAAAAAAAGCATCAAAAAAGGAAGAATTTTAGCGAAATTTCAATTTTAACCCCCTTTTTTTCCTTAATTTTCGTCATTTTCTTGTATTTTGATCAAAAAAAGCATCGAAAACGGAGAATTTTAGCAAAATTTCAATTTTTATCCCCTTTTATTTCTTAATTTTCGTCATTTTCTTGCATTTTTATTTAAAAAATCATCGAAAACGGAGAATTTTAGCGAAAATTCCATTTTTATCCACTTTTTTTTCCTTAATTTTCGTCATTTTCTTGCATTTTGATCTAAATAAGCATGGAAAACGGTAAATTTTAGCGAAATTTCCATATTTATCCCCTTTTTTCCCTTAATTTTCGTCATTTTCTTGCTTTTTGATCAAAAAAAGCTTCGAAAACGGTAAATTTAGCGAAATTTCAATTTTTATCCCCTTTTTTTCCTTAATTTTCGTCATTTTCTTGCATTTTGATCAAAAAAAGCATGGAAAACGGTGAATTTTAGCGAAATTTCAATTTTTATCCCCTTTTTTTCCTTCATTTTCGTCATTTTCTTGCATTTTGATCAAAAAATGCTTCGAAAACGGTAAATTTAGCGAAATTTCAATTTTTATCCCCTTTTTTTTCCTTAATTTTCGTAATTTTCATGCATTTTGATAAAAAAAAGCATCGAAAACGGAGAATTTTAGCGAAATTTCAATTTTTATTCCCCTTTTTTTCCTTAATTTTCGTCATTTTCTTGCATTTTGATCAAAAAAAGCATCGAAAACTGAGAATTTTAGCGAAATTTTAATTTTTATCCCCTTTTTTTCCTTAATTTTCGTCATTTTCTTGCATTTTGAATAAAAAAAGCATCGAAAACGAAGAATTTTAGCGAAAATTCTATTTTTATCCACTTTTTTTCCTTAATTTTTGTCATTTTCTTTGCATTTTGATAAAAAAAAGGATGGAAAACGGTGAATTTTAGCGAAATTTCAATATTTATCCGCGTTTTTCCCTTAATTTTCGTCATTTTCTTGTATTTTGATCAAAAAAAGCTTCGAAAACGGTAAATTTAGCGAAATTTCAATTTTTATCCCCTTTTTTTTCCTTAAATTTCGTCATTTTCTTGCATTTTGATCAAAAAAAGCATCGAAAACGGAGAATTTTAGCGAAATTTCAATTTTAACCCCCCTTTTTTCCTTAATTTTCGTCATTTTCTTGCATTTTGATCAAAAAAAGCATCAAAAAAGGAAGAATTTTAGCGAAATTTCAATTTTAACCCCCTTTTTTTCCTTAATTTTCGTCATTTTCTTGTATTTTGATCAAAAAAAGCATCGAAAACGGAGAATTTTAGCAAAATTTCAATTTTTATCCCCTTTTATTTCTTAATTTTCGTCATTTTCTTGCATTTTTATTTAAAAAATCATCGAAAACGGAGAATTTTAGCGAAAATTCCATTTTTATCCACTTTTTTTTCCTTAATTTTCGTCATTTTCTTGCATTTTGATCTAAATAAGCATGGAAAACGGTAAATTTTAGCGAAATTTCCATATTTATCCCCTTTTTTCCCTTAATTTTCGTCATTTTCTTGCTTTTTGATCAAAAAAAGCTTCGAAAACGGTAAATTTAGCGAAATTTCAATTTTTATCCCCTTTTTTTCCTTAATTTTCGTCATTTTCTTGCATTTTGATCAAAAAAAGCATGGAAAACGGTGAATTTTAGCGAAATTTCAATTTTTATCCCCTTTTTTTCCTTCATTTTCGTCATTTTCTTGCATTTTGATCAAAAAATGCTTCGAAAACGGTAAATTTAGCGAAATTTCAATTTTTATCCCCTTTTTTTTCCTTAATTTTCGTCATTTTCTTGTATTTTGATCAAAAAAAGCATCGAAAACGGAGAATTTTAGCAAAATTTCAATTTTTATCCCCTTTTATTTCTTAATTTTCGTCATTTTCTTGCATTTTTATTTAAAAAATCATCGAAAACGGAGAATTTTAGCGAAAATTCCATTTTTATCCACTTTTTTTTCCTTAATTTTCGTCATTTTCTTGCATTTTGATCTAAATAAGCATGGAAAACGGTAAATTTTAGCGAAATTTCCATATTTATCCCCTTTTTTCCCTTAATTTTCGTCATTTTCTTGCTTTTTGATCAAAAAAAGCTTCGAAAACGGTAAATTTAGCGAAATTTCAATTTTTATCCCCTTTTTTTCCTTAATTTTCGTCATTTTCTTGCATTTTGATCAAAAAAAGCATGGAAAACGGTGAATTTTAGCGAAATTTCAATTTTTATCCCCTTTTTTTCCTTCATTTTCGTCATTTTCTTGCATTTTGATCAAAAAATGCTTCGAAAACGGTAAATTTAGCGAAATTTCAATTTTTATCCCCTTTTTTTTCCTTAATTTTCGTAATTTTCATGCATTTTGATAAAAAAAAGCATCGAAAACGGAGAATTTTAGCGAAATTTCAATTTTTATTCCCCTTTTTTTCCTTAATTTTCGTCATTTTCTTGCATTTTGATCAAAAAAAGCATCGAAAACTGAGAATTTTAGCGAAATTTTAATTTTTATCCCCTTTTTTTCCTTAATTTTCGTCATTTTCTTGCATTTTGAATAAAAAAAGCATCGAAAACGAAGAATTTTAGCGAAAATTCTATTTTTATCCACTTTTTTTCCTTAATTTTTGTCATTTTCTTTGCATTTTGATAAAAAAAAGGATGGAAAACGGTGAATTTTAGCGAAATTTCAATATTTATCCGCGTTTTTCCCTTAATTTTCGTCATTTTCTTGTATTTTGATCAAAAAAAGCTTCGAAAACGGTAAATTTAGCGAAATTTCAATTTTTATCCCCTTTTTTTTCCTTAAATTTCGTCATTTTCTTGCATTTTGATCAAAAAAAGCATCGAAAACGGAGAATTTTAGCGAAATTTCAATTTTAACCCCCCTTTTTTCCTTAATTTTCGTCATTTTCTTGCATTTTGATCAAAAAAAGCATCGAAAACGGAGAATTTTAGCGAAATTTCAATTTTAACCCACCTTTTTTCCTTAATTTTCGTCATTTTCTTGTATTTTGATCAAAAAAAGCTTCGAAAACGGTAATTTTAGCGAAATTTCTATTTTTATCCCCTTTTTTTTCTTTAATTTTCGTCATTTTCTTGCATTTTTATTTAAACAAGCATCGAAAACAGAGAGGTTTAGCGAAATTTCCATTTTTATCCACTTTTTTTCCTCAATTTTCGTCATTTTCTTGCATTTTGATCAAAAAAAAGCATGGAAAATATTGAAATTAAGCGAAATTTCAATATTTATCCCCTTTTTTCCTTAATTTTCGTCATTTTCTTGCATTTTGATCAATAAAAGCATCGAAAACTGAAAATTTTAGAGAAAATTTCAATTTTTATCCCCTTTTTTCCTTAATTTTCGTCATTTTCTTGCATTTTGATCAAAAAAAGCTTTGAAAACGGAGAATTTTAGCGAAATTTCAATTTTTAAACTTTTTTTTCCTTAATTTTCGTCATTTTCTTGCATTTTGATAAAAAAAAGCATCAAAAAAGGAAGAATTTTAGCGAAATTTCAATTTTAACTCCCTTTTTTTCCTTAATTTTCGTCATGTTCTTGTATTTTGATCAAAAAAAGCATCGAAAATGGAGAATTTTAGCAAAATTTCAATATTTATCCCCTTTTATTTCTTAATTTTCGTCATTTTCTTGCATTTTTATTTAAAAAATCATCGAAAACGGAGAATTTTAGCGAAAATTCCATTTTTATCCACTTTTTTTTCCTTAATTTTCGTAATTTTCTTGCATTTTGATCTAAATAAGCATGAAAAACGGTGAATTTTAGCGAAATTTCAATATTTATCCCCTTTTTTCCCTTAATTTTCGTCATTTTCTTGCCTTTTGATCAAAAAAAGCTTCGAAAACGGTAAATTTAGTAAAATTTCAATTTTTATCCCCTTTTTTTCCTTAATTTTCGTCATTTTCTTGTATTTTGATCAAGGAAAGCATCGAAAACGGAGAATTTTAGCAAAATTTCAATTTTTATCCCCTTTTTTTCTTAATTTTCATCATTTTCTTGTGTTTTGATCAAAGAAAGCATCGAAAACGGAGAATTTTAGCGAAATTTCAATTTTAGTTCTCCTTTTTTTCCTTAATTTTCGTCATTTTCTTGCATTTTGATCAAAAAAAGCATCGAAAACTGAGAATTTTAGCGAAATTTTAATTTTTATCCCCTTTTTTTCCTTAATTTTCGTCATTCTCTTGCATTTTGATCAAAAAAGTATGAAAAGAGAGAATTTTAGCGAAATTTCAATTTTTATCCCCTTTTTTTCCTTAATTTTCGTCCTTTTCTTGATTTATGATCAAAAAAAGCATCGAAAACTGAATATTTTAGCGATATTTCAATTTTTATCCCCTTTTTTTCCTTAATTTTCGTCATTTTCTTGCATTTTGATCAAAAAAGCATCGAGAACGGAGAATTTTAGCGATATTTCAATTTTTATCCCCTTTTATTTCTTAATTTTCGTCATTTTCTTGTATTTTGATCAAAAAAAGCATCAAAAAAGGAAGAAATTTAGCGAAATTTCAATTTTAACCCCCTTTTTTTCCTTAATTTTCGTCTTTTTTCTGTATTTTGATAAAAAAAGCATCAAAAACTGAGAATTTTTACCCACTTTTTTCCTTAAATTTCGTCATTTTCTTGCATTTTGATCAAAGAAAGCATCGAAAACGGAGAATTTTAGCGAAATTTCAATTTTTATCCCCTTTTTTTCCCTTAATTTTCGTCATTTTCTTGTATTTTGATCAAAAAAAGCATCAAAAAAGGAAGAATTTTAGCGAAATTTCAATTTTAACCCCCTTTTTTTCCTTAATTTTCGTCATTTTCTTGTATTTTGATCAAAAAAAGCATCGAAAACGGAGAATTTTAGCAAAATTTCAATTTTTATCCCCTTTTATTTCTTAATTTTCGTCATTTTCTTGCATTTTTATTTAAAAAATCATCGAAAACGGAGAATTTTAGCGAAAATTCCATTTTTATCCACTTTTTTTTCCTTAATTTTCGTCATTTTCTTGCATTTTGATCTAAATAAGCATGGAAAACGGTAAATTTTAGCGAAATTTCAATATTTATCCGCGTTTTTCCCTTAATTTTCGTCATTTTCTTGTATTTTGATCAAAAAAAGCTTCGAAAACGGTAAATTTAGCGAAATTTCAATTTTTATCCCCTTTTTTTTCCTTAAATTTCGTCATTTTCTTGCATTTTGATCAAAAAAAGCATCGAAAACGGAGAATTTTAGCGAAATTTCAATTTTAACCCCCCTTTTTTCCTTAATTTTCGTCATTCTGATCAAAAAAAGCATCGAAAACGGAGAATTTTAGCGAAATTTCAATTTTAACCCCCCTTTTTTCCTTAATTTTCGTCATTTTCTTGTATTTTGATCAAAAAAAGCTTCGAAAACGGTAATTTTAGCGAAATTTCTATTTTTATCCCCTTTTTTTTCTTTAATTTTCGTCATTTTCTTGCATTTTTATTTAAACAAGCATCGAAAACAGAGAGGTTTAGCGAAATTTCCATTTTTATCCACTTTTTTTCCTCAATTTTCGTCATTTTCTTGCATTTTGATCAAAAAAAAGCATGGAAAATATTGAAATTAAGCGAAATTTCAATATTTTTCCCCTTTTTTTCCTTAATTTTCGTCATTTTCTTGCATTTTGATCAAAAAAAGCATGGAAAACGGTGAATTTTAGCGAAATTTCAATTTTTATCCCCTTTTTTTCCTTAATTTTCGTCATTTTCTTGCATTTTGATCAAAAAATGCATCGAAAACGGAGAATTTTAGCGAAATTTCAATTTTTATTCCCCTTTTTTTCCTTAATTTTCGTCATTTTCTTGCATTTTGATCAAAAAAAGCATCGAAAACTGAGAATTTTAGCGAAATTTTAATTTTTATCCCCTTTTTCTCCTTAATTTTCGTCATTTTCTTGCATTTTGAATAAAAAAAGCATCGAAAACGAAGAATTTTAGCGAAAATTCTATTTTTATCCACTTTTTTTCCTTAATTTTTGTCATTTTCTTTGCATTTTGATAAAAAAAGGATGTAAAACGGTGAATTTTAGCGAAATTTCAATATTTATCCGCGTTTTTCCCTTAATTTTCGTCATTTTCTTGTATTTTGATCAAAAAAAGCTTCGAAAACGGTAAATTTAGCGAAATTTCAATTTTTATCCCCTTTTTTTTCCTTAAATTTCGTCATTTTCTTGCATTTTGATCAAAAAAAGCATCGAAAACTGAGAATTTTAGCGAAATTTATATTTTTATCCCCTTTTTTTCCTTAATTTTCGTCCTTTTCTTGATTTATGATCAAAAAAAGCAACGAAAACTGAATATTTTAGCGAAATTTAAGTTTTTAACCCCTTTTTTTCCTTAATTTTCGTCATTTTCTTGCATTTTGATCAAAAAAAGCATCGAAAACGGAGAATTTTAGCGATATTTCAATTTTAATCCCCTTTTTTTCTTTAATTTACGTCATTTTTTTGAATTTTGATCAAAAAAAGCATCAAAAACGGAGAAATCTAGCGAAATTTCCATTGTTATCCCCCTTTTTTCCTTAATTTTGGTCTTTTTCTTGTATTTTGATAAAAAAAGCATCGAAAACTGAGAATTTTTACCCACTTTTTTCCTTAAATTTCGTCATTTTCTTGCATTTTGATCAAAGAAAGCATCGAAAACGGAGAATTTTAGCGAAATTTCAATTTTTATCCCCTTTTTTTCCCTTAATTTTCGTCATTTTCTTGTATTTTGATCAAAAAAAGCATCAAAAAAGGAAGAATTTTAGCGAAATTTCAATTTTAACCCCCTTTTTTTCCTTAATTTTCGTCATTTTCTTGTATTTTGATCAAAAAAAGCATCGAAAACGGAGAATTTTAGCAAAATTTCAATTTTTATCCCCTTTTATTTCTTAATTTTCGTCATTTTCTTGCATTTTTATTTAAAAAATCATCGAAAACGGAGAATTTTAGCGAAAATTCCATTTTTATCCACTTTTTTTTCCTTAATTTTCGTCATTTTCTTGCATTTTGATCTAAATAAGCATGGAAAACGGTAAATTTTAGCGAAATTTCCATATTTATCCCCTTTTTTCCCTTAATTTTCGTCATTTTCTTGCTTTTTGATCAAAAAAAGCTTCGAAAACGGTAAATTTAGCGAAATTTCAATTTTTATCCCCTTTTTTTCCTTAATTTTCGTCATTTTCTTGCATTTTGATCAAAAAAAGCATGGAAAACGGTGAATTTTAGCGAAATTTCAATTTTTATCCCCTTTTTTTCCTTCATTTTCGTCATTTTCTTGCATTTTGATCAAAAAATGCTTCGAAAACGGTAAATTTAGCGAAATTTCAATTTTTATCCCCTTTTTTTTCCTTAATTTTCGTAATTTTCATGCATTTTGATAAAAAAAAGCATCGAAAACGGAGAATTTTAGCGAAATTTCAATTTTTATTCCCCTTTTTTTTTCCTTAATTTTCGTCATTTTCTTGCATTTTGATCAAAAAAAGCATCGAAAACTGAGAATTTTAGCGAAATTTTAATTTTTATCCCCTTTTTTTCCTTAATTTTCGTCATTTTCTTGCATTTTGAATAAAAAAAGCATCGAAAACGAAGAATTTTAGCGAAAATTCTATTTTTATCCACTTTTTTTCCTTAATTTTTGTCATTTTCTTTGCATTTTGATAAAAAAAAGGATGGAAAACGGTGAATTTTAGCGAAATTTCAATATTTATCCGCGTTTTTCCCTTAATTTTCGTCATTTTCTTGTATTTTGATCAAAAAAAGCTTCGAAAACGGTAAATTTAGCGAAATATCAATTTTTATCCCCTTTTTTTTCCTTAAATTTCGTCATTTTCTTGCATTTTGATCAAAAAAAGCATCGAAAACGGAGAATTTTAGCGAAATTTCAATTTTAACCCCCCTTTTTTCCTTAATTTTCGTCATTTTGATCAAAAAAAGCATCGAAAACGGAGAATTTTAGCGAAATTTCAATTTTAACCCCCCTTTTTTCCTTAATTTTCGTCATTTTCTTGTATTTTGATCAAAAAAAGCTTCGAAAACGGTAATTTTAGCGAATTTCTATTTTTATCCCCTTTTTTTTCTTTAATTTTCGTCATTTTCTTGCATTTTTATTTAAACAAGCATCGAAAACAGAGAGGTTTAGCGAAATTTCCATTTTTATCCACTTTTTTTCCTCAATTTTCGTCATTTTCTTGCATTTTGATCAAAAAAAAGCATGGAAAATATTGAAATTAAGCGAAATTTCAATATTTATCCCCTTTTTTCCTTAATTTTCGTCATTTTCTTGCATTTTGATCAATAAAAGCATCGAAAACTGAAAATTTTAGAGAAAATTTCAATTTTTATCCCCTTTTTTCCTTAATTTTCGTCATTTTCTTGCATTTTGATCAAAAAAAGCTTTGAAAACGGAGAATTTTAGCGAAATTTCAATTTTTAAACTTTTTTTTCCTTAATTTTCGTCATTTTCTTGCATTTTGATAAAAAGAAGCATCAAAAAAGGAAGAATTTTAGCGAAATTTTAATTTTAACTCCCTTTTTTTCCTTAATTTTCGTCATGTTCTTGTATTTTGATCAAAAAAAGCATCGAAAATGGAGAATTTTAGCAAAATTTCAATATTTATCCCCTTTTATTTCTTAATTTTCGTCATTTTCTTGCATTTTTATTTAAAAAATCATCGAAAACGGAGAATTTTAGCGAAAATTCCATTTTTATCCACTTTTTTTTCCTTAATTTTCGTAATTTTCTTGCATTTTGATCTAAATAAGCATGAAAAACGGTGAATTTTAGCGAAATTTCAATATTTATCCCCTTTTTTCCCTTAATTTTCGTCATTTTCTTGCCTTTTGATCAAAAAAAGCTTCGAAAACGGTAAATTTAGTAAAATTTCAATTTTTATCCCCTTTTTTTCCTTAATTTTCGTCATTTTCTTGTATTTTGATCAAGGAAAGCATCGAAAACGGAGAATTTTAGCAAAATTTCAATTTTTATCCCCTTTTTTTCTTAATTTTCATCATTTTCTTGTGTTTTGATCAAAGAAAGCATCGAAAACGGAGAATTTTAGCGAAATTTCAATTTTAGTTCTCCTTTTTTTCCTTAATTTTCGTCATTTTCTTGCATTTTGATCAAAAAAAGCATCGAAAACTGAGAATTTTAGCGAAATTTTAATTTTTATCCCCTTTTTTTCCTTAATTTTCGTCATTCTCTTGCATTTTGATCAAAAAAGTATGAAAAGAGAGAATTTTAGCGAAATTTCAATTTTTATCCCCTTTTTTTCCTTAATTTTCGTCCTTTTCTTGATTTATGATCAAAAAAAGCATCGAAAACTGAATATTTTAGCGATATTTCAATTTTTATCCCCTTTTTTTCCTTAATTTTCGTCATTTTCTTGCATTTTGATCAAAAAAGCATCGAGAACGGAGAATTTTAGCGATATTTCAATTTTTATCCCCTTTTTTTCCTTAATTTTCGTCATTTTTTTTAAATTTTGATCAAAAAAAGCATCAAAAACGGAGAAATCTAGCGAAATTTCCATTTTTATCCCCCTTTTCTCCTTAATTTTCGTCTTTTTCTTGTATTTTGTTAAAAAAAAGCATCGAAAGCTTAGAATTTTTACCCACTTTTTTCCTTAAATTTCGTAATTTTCTTGCATTTTGATCAAAGAAAGCATCGAAAACGGTAAATTTTAGTGAAATTTCAATTTTTATCCCCTTTTTTTCCCTTAATTTTCGTCATTTTCTTGTATTTTGATCAAAAAAAGCTTCGAAAACGGTAAATTTAGCGAAATTTCAATTTTTATCCCCTTTTTCCTTAAATTTCGTAATTTTCTTGCATTTTGATAAAAAAAGCATGGAAAACGGTGAATTATAGCGAAATTTCAATTTTTATGCTTTTTTTTCCCTTAATTTTCGTCATTTTCTTGCATTTTGATCAAAAAAAGCCTCGAAAAAGGTTAATTTAGCGAAATTTCAATTTTTATACCCTTTTTTTTCCTTAATTTTCGTCATTTTCTTGCATTTTGATCAAAAAAAGCATCAAAAAAGGAAGAATTTTAGCGAAATTTCAATTTTAACCCCCTTTTTTTCCTTAATTTTCGTCATGTTCTTGTATTTTGATCAAAAAAAGCATCGAAAACGGAGAATTTTAGCAAAATTTCAAATTTTATCCCCTTTTATTTCTTAATTTTCGTCATTTTCTTGCATTTTTATTTAAAAAATCATCGAAAACGGAGAATTTTAGCGAAAATTCCGTTTTTATCCACTTTTTTTTCCTTAATTTTCGTCATTTTCTTGCATTTTGATCAAAAAAGTATGAAAAGAGAGAATTTTAGCGAAATTTCAATTTTTATCCCCTTTTTTTCCTTAATTTTCGTCCTTTTCTTGATTTATGATCAAAAAAAGCATCGAAAACTGAATATTTTAGCGAAATTTCAATTTTTATCCCCTTTTTTTCCTTAATTTTCGTCATTTTCTTGCATTTTGATCAAAAAAGCATCGAGAACGGAGAATTTTAGCGATATTTCAATTTTTATCCCCTTTTTTTCCTTAATTTACGTCATTTTCTTGAATTTTGATCAAAAAAAGCATCAAAAACGGAGAAATCTAGCGAAATTTCAATTTTTATCCCCTTTTTTTCCCTTAATTTTCGTCATTTTCTTGTATTTTGATCAAAAAAAGCATCAAAAAAGGAAGAAATTTAGCGAAATTTCAATTTTAACCCCCTTTTTTTCCTTAATTTTCGTCTTTTTCTTGTATTTTGATAAAAAAAGCATCAAAAACTGAGAATTTTTACCCACTTTTTTCCTTAAATTTCGTCATTTTCTTGCATTTTGATCAAAGAAAGCATCGAAAACGGAGAATTTTAGCGAAATTTCAATTTTTATCCCCTTTTTTTCCCTTAATTTTCGTCATTTTCTTGTATTTTGATCAAAAAAAGCATCAAAAAAGGAAGAATTTTAGCGAAATTTCAATTTTAACCCCCTTTTTTTCCTTAATTTTCGTCATTTTCTTGTATTTTGATCAAAAAAAGCATCGAAAACGGAGAATTTTAGCAAAATTTCAATTTTTATCCCCTTTTATTTCTTAATTTTCGTCATTTTCTTGCATTTTTATTTAAAAAATCATCGAAAACGGAGAATTTTAGCGAAAATTCCATTTTTATCCACTTTTTTTTCCTTAATTTTCGTCATTTTCTTGCATTTTGATCTAAATAAGCATGGAAAACGGTAAATTTTAGCGAAATTTCCATATTTATCCCCTTTTTTCCCTTAATTTTCGTCATTTTCTTGCTTTTTGATCAAAAAAAGCTTCGAAAACGGTAAATTTAGCGAAATTTCAATTTTTATCCCCTTTTTTTCCTTAATTTTCGTCATTTTCTTGCATTTTGATCAAAAAAAGCTTCGAAAACGGTAAATTTAGCGAAATTTCAATTTTTATCCCCTTTTTTTCCTTAATTTTCGTCATTTTCTTGCATTTTGATCTAAATAAGCATGGAAAACGGTAAATTTTAGCGAAATTTCCATATTTATCCCCTTTTTTCCCTTAATTTTCGTCATTTTCTTGCATTTTGATCAAAAAAAGCATGGAAAACGGTGAATTTTAGCGAAATTTCAATTTTTATCCCCTTTTTTTCCTTAATTTTCGTCATTTTCTTGCATTTTGATCAAAAAATGCTTCGAAAACGGTAAATTTAGCGAAATTTCAATTTTTATCCCCTTTTTTTTCCTTAATTTTCGTAATTTTCATGCATTTTGATAAAAAAAAGCATCGAAAACGGAGAATTTTAGCGAAATTTCAATTTTTATTCCCCTTTTTTTCCTTAATTTTCGTCATTTTCTTGCATTTTGATCAAAAAAAGCATCGAAAACTGAGAATTTTAGCGAAATTTTAATTTTTATCCCCTTTTTCTCCTTAATTTTCGTCATTTTCTTGCATTTTGAATAAAAAAAGCATCGAAAACGAAGAATTTTAGCGAAAATTCTATTTTTATCCACTTTTTTTCCTTAATTTTTGTCATTTTCTTTGCATTTTGATAAATAAAGGATGTAAAACGGTGAATTTTAGCGAAATTTCAATATTTATCCGCGTTTTTCCCTTAATTTTCGTCATTTTCTTGTATTTTGATCAAAAAAAGCTTCGAAAACGGTAAATTTAGCGAAATTTCAATTTTTATCCCCTTTTTTTTCCTTAAATTTCGTCATTTTCTTGCATTTTGATCAAAAAAAGCATCGAAAACTGAGAATTTTAGCGAAATTTATATTTTTATCCCCTTTTTTTCCTTAATTTTCGTCCTTTTCTTGATTTATGATCAAAAAAAGCAACGAAAACTGAATATTTTAGCGAAATTTAAGTTTTTAACCCCTTTTTTTCCTTAATTTTCGTCATTTTCTTGCATTTTGATCAAAAAAAGCATCGAAAACGGAGAATTTTAGCGATATTTCAATTTTAATCCCCTTTTTTTCTTTAATTTACGTCATTTTTTTGAATTTTGATCAAAAAAAGCATCAAAAACGGAGAAATCTAGCGAAATTTCCATTGTTATCCCCCTTTTTTCCTTAATTTTGGTCTTTTTCTTGTATTTTGATAAAAAAAGCATTGAAAACTGAGAATTTTTACCCACTTTTTTCCTTAAATTTCGTCATTTTCTTGCATTTTGATCAAAGAAAGCATCGAAAACGGAGAATTTTAGCGAAATTTCAATTTTTATCCCCTTTTTTTCCCTTAATTTTCGTCATTTTCTTGTATTTTGATCAAAAAAAGCATCAAAAAAGGAAGAATTTTAGCGAAATTTCAATTTTAACCCCATTTTTTTCCTTAATTTTCGTCATTTTCTTGTATTTTGATCAAAAAAAGCATCGAAAACGGAGAATTTTAGCAAAATTTCAATTTTTATCCCCTTTTATTTCTTAATTTTCGTCATTTTCTTGCATTTTTATTTAAAAAATCATCGAAAACGGAGAATTTTAGCGAAAATTCCATTTTTATCCACTTTTTTTTCCTTAATTTTCGTAATTTTCTTGCATTTTGATCTAAATAAGCATGGAAAACGGTAAATTTTAGCGAAATTTCCATATTTATCCCCTTTTTTCCCTTAATTTTCGTCATTTTCTTGCTTTTTGATCAAAAAAAGCTTCGAAAACGGTAAATTTAGCGAAATTTCAATTTTTATCCCCTTTTTTTCCTTAATTTTCGTCATTTTCTTGCATTTTGATCAAAAAAAGCATGGAAAACGGTGAATTTTAGCGAAATTTCAATTTTTATCGCCTTTTTTTCCTTAATTTTCGTCATTTTCTTGCATTTTGATCAAAAAATGCATCGAAAACGGAGAATTTTAGCGAAATTTCAATTTTTATTCCCCTTTTTTTCCTTAATTTTCGTCATTTTCTTGCATTTTGATCAAAAAAAGCATCGAAAACTGAGAATTTTAGCGAAATTTTAATTTTTATCCCCTTTTTCTCCTTAATTTTCGTCATTTTCTTGCATTTTGAATAAAAAAAGCATCGAAAACGAAGAATTTTAGCGAAAATTCTATTTTTATCCACTTTTTTTCCTTAATTTTTGTCATTTTCTTTGCATTTTGATAAAAAAAGGATGTAAAACGGTGAATTTTAGCGAAATTTTAATATTTATCCGCGTTTTTCCCTTAATTTTCGTCATTTTCTTGTATTTTGATCAAAAAAAGCTTCGAAAACGGTAAATTTAGCGAAATTTCAATTTTTATCCCCTTTTTTTTCCTTAAATTTCGTCATTTTCTTGCATTTTGATCAAAAAAAGCATCGAAAACTGAGAATTTTAGCGAAATTTATATTTTTATCCCCTTTTTTTCCTTAATTTTCGTCCTTTTCTTGATTTATGATCAAAAAAAGCAACGAAAACTGAATATTTTAGCGAAATTTAAGTTTTTAACCCCTTTTTTTCCTTAATTTTCGTCATTTTCTTGCATTTTGATCAAAAAAAGCATCGAAAACGGAGAATTTTAGCGATATTTCAATTTTAATCCCCTTTTTTTCTTTAATTTACGTCATTTTTTTGAATTTTGATCAAAAAAAGCATCAAAAACGGAGAAATCTAGCGAAATTTCCATTGTTATCCCCCTTTTTTCCTTAATTTTGGTCTTTTTCTTGTATTTTGATAAAAAAAGCATCGAAAACTGAGAATTTTTACCCACTTTTTTCCTTAAATTTCGTCATTTTCTTGCATTTTGATCAAAGAAAGCATCGAAAACGGAGAATTTTAGCGAAATTTCAATTTTTATCCCCTTTTTTTCCCTTAATTTTCGTCATTTTCTTGTATTTTGATCAAAAAAAGCATCAAAAAAGGAAGAATTTTAGCGAAATTTCAATTTTAACCCCCTTTTTTTCCTTAATTTTCGTCATTTTCTTGTATTTTGATCAAAAAAAGCATCGAAAACGGAGAATTTTAGCAAAATTTCAATTTTTATCCCCTTTTATTTCTTAATTTTCGTCATTTTCTTGCATTTTTATTTAAAAAATCATCGAAAACGGAGAATTTTAGCGAAAATTCCATTTTTATCCACTTTTTTTTCCTTAATTTTCGTCATTTTCTTGCATTTTGATCTAAATAAGCATGGAAAACGGTAAATTTTAGCGAAATTTCCATATTTATCCCCTTTTTTCCCTTAATTTTCGTCATTTTCTTGCTTTTTGATCAAAAAAAGCTTCGAAAACGGTAAATTTAGCGAAATTTCAATTTTTATCCCCTTTTTTTCCTTAATTTTCGTCATTTTCTTGCATTTTGATCAAAAAAAGCATGGAAAACGGTGAATTTTAGCGAAATTTCAATTTTTATCCCCTTTTTTTCCTTCATTTTCGTCATTTTCTTGCATTTTGATCAAAAAATGCTTCGAAAACGGTAAATTTAGCGAAATTTCAATTTTTATCCCCTTTTTTTTCCTTAATTTTCGTAATTTTCATGCATTTTGATAAAAAAAAGCATCGAAAACGGAGAATTTTAGCGAAATTTCAATTTTTATTCCCCTTTTTTTCCTTAATTTTCGTCATTTTCTTGCATTTTGATCAAAAAAAGCATCGAAAACTGAGAATTTTAGCGAAATTTTAATTTTTATCCCCTTTTTTTCCTTAATTTTCGTCATTTTCTTGCATTTTGAATAAAAAAAGCATCGAAAACGAAGAATTTTAGCGAAAATTCTATTTTTATCCACTTTTTTTCCTTAATTTTTGTCATTTTCTTTGCATTTTGATAAAAAAAAGGATGGAAAACGGTGAATTTTAGCGAAATTTCAATATTTATCCGCGTTTTTCCCTTAATTTTCGTCATTTTCTTGTATTTTGATCAAAAAAAGCTTCGAAAACGGTAAATTTAGCGAAATTTCAATTTTTATCCCCTTTTTTTTCCTTAAATTTCGTCATTTTCTTGCATTTTGATCAAAAAAAGCATCGAAAACGGAGAATTTTAGCGAAATTTCAATTTTAACACCCCTTTTTTCCTTAATTTTCGTCATTTTCTTGCATTTTGATCAAAAAAAGCATCGAAAACGGAGAATTTTAGCGAAATTTCAATTTTAACCCCCCTTTTTTCCTTAATTTTCGTCATTTTCTTGTATTTTGATCAAAAAAAGCTTCGAAAACGGTAATTTTAGCGAAATTTCTATTTTTATCCCCTTTTTTTTCTTTAATTTTCGTCATTTTCTTGCATTTTTATTTAAACAAGCATCGAAAACAGAGAGGTTTAGCGAAATTTCCATTTTTATCCACTTTTTTTCCTCAATTTTCGTCATTTTCTTGCATTTTGATCAAAAAAAAGCATGGAAAATATTGAAATTAAGCGAAATTTCAATATTTATCCCCTTTTTTCCTTAATTTTCGTCATTTTCTTGCATTTTGATCAATAAAAGCATCGAAAACTGAAAATTTTAGAGAAAATTTCAATTTTTATCCCCTTTTTTCCTTAATTTTCGTCATTTTCTTGCATTTTGATCAAAAAAAGCTTTGAAAACGGAGAATTTTAGCGAAATTTCAATTTTTAAACTTTTTTTTCCTTAATTTTCGACATTTTCTTGCATTTTGATAAAAAAAGCATCAAAAAAGGAAGAATTTTAGCGAAATTTCAATTTTAACTCCCTTTTTTTCCTTAATTTTCGTCATGTTCTTGTATTTTGATCAAAAAAAGCATCGAAAATGGAGAATTTTAGCAACATTTCAATATTTATCCCCTTTTATTTCTTAATTTTCGTCATTTTCTTGCATTTTTATTTAAAAAATCATCGAAAACGGAGAATTTTAGCGAAAATTCCATTTTTATCCACTTTTTTTTCCTTAATTTTCGTAATTTTCTTGCATTTTGATCTAAATAAGCATGAAAAACGGTGAATTTTAGCGAAATTTCAATATTTATCCCCTTTTTTCCCTTAATTTTCGTCATTTTCTTGCCTTTTGATCAAAAAAAGCTTCGAAAACGGTAAATTTAGTAAAATTTTAATTTTTATCCCCTTTTTTTCCTTAATTTTCGTCATTTTCTTGTATTTTGATCAAGGAAAGCATCGAAAACGGAGAATTTTAGCAAAATTTCAATTTTTATCCCCTTTTTTTCTTAATTTTCATCATTTTCTTGTGTTTTGATCAAAGAAAGCATCGAAAACGGAGAATTTTAGCGAAATTTCAATTTTAGTTCTCCTTTTTTTCCTTAATTTTCGTCATTTTCTTGCATTTTGATCAAAAAAAGCATCGAAAACTGAGAATTTTAGCGAAATTTTAATTTTTATCCCCTTTTTTTCCTTAATTTTCGTCATTCTCTTGCATTTTGATCAAAAAAGTATGAAAAGAGAGAATTTTAGCGAAATTTCAATTTTTATCCCCTTTTTTTCCTTAATTTTCGTCCTTTTCTTGATTTATGATCAAAAAAAGCATCGAAAACTGAATATTTTAGCGATATTTCAATTTTTATCCCCTTTTTTTCCTTAAATTTCGTCATTTTCTTGCATTTTGATCAAAAAAGCATCGAGAACGGAGAATTTTAGCGATATTTCAATTTTTATCCCCTTTTTTTCCTTAATTTTCGTCATTTTCTTGTATTTTGATCAAAAAAAGCTTCGAAAACGGTAATTTTAGCGAAATTTCTATTTTTATCCCCTTTTTTTTCTTTAATTTTCGTCATTTTCTTGCATTTTTATTTAAACAAGCATCGAAAACAGAGAGGTTTAGCGAAATTTCCATTTTTATCCACTTTTTTTCCTCAATTTTCGTCATTTTCTTGCATTTTGATCAAAAAAAAGCATGGAAAATATTGAAATTAAGCGAAATTTCAATATTTATCCCCTTTTTTCCTTAATTTTCGTCATTTTCTTGCATTTTGATCAATAAAAGCATCGAAAACTGAAAATTTTAGAGAAAATTTCAATTTTTATCCCCTTTTTTCCTTAATTTTCGTCATTTTCTTGCATTTTGATCAAAAAAAGCTTTGAAAACGGAGAATTTTAGCGAAATTTCAATTTTTAAACTTTTTTTTCCTTAATTTTCGTCATTTTCTTGCATTTTGATAAAAAAAGCATCAAAAAAGGAAGAATTTTAGCGAAATTTCAATTTTAACTCCCTTTTTTTCCTTAATTTTCGTCATGTTCTTGTATTTTGATCAAAAAAAGCATCGAAAATGGAGAATTTTAGCAACATTTCAATATTTATCCCCTTTTATTTCTTAATTTTCGTCATTTTCTTGCATTTTTATTTAAAAAATCATCGAAAACGGAGAATTTTAGCGAAAATTCCATTTTTATCCACTTTTTTTTCCTTAATTTTCGTAATTTTCTTGCATTTTGATCTAAATAAGCATGAAAAACGGTGAATTTTAGCGAAATTTCAATATTTATCCCCTTTTTTCCCTTAATTTTCGTCATTTTCTTGCCTTTTGATCAAAAAAAGCTTCGAAAACGGTAAATTTAGTAAAATTTTAATTTTTATCCCCTTTTTTTCCTTAATTTTCGTCATTTTCTTGTATTTTGATCAAGGAAAGCATCGAAAACGGAGAATTTTAGCAAAATTTCAATTTTTATCCCCTTTTTTTCTTAATTTTCATCATTTTCTTGTGTTTTGATCAAAGAAAGCATCGAAAACGGAGAATTTTAGCGAAATTTCAATTTTAGTTCTCCTTTTTTTCCTTAATTTTCGTCATTTTCTTGCATTTTGATCAAAAAAAGCATCGAAAACTGAGAATTTTAGCGAAATTTTAATTTTTATCCCCTTTTTTTCCTTAATTTTCGTCATTCTCTTGCATTTTGATCAAAAAAGTATGAAAAGAGAGAATTTTAGCGAAATTTCAATTTTTATCCCCTTTTTTTCCTTAATTTTCGTCCTTTTCTTGATTTATGATCAAAAAAAGCATCGAAAACTGAATATTTTAGCGATATTTCAATTTTTATCCCCTTTTTTTCCTTAAATTTCGTCATTTTCTTGCATTTTGATCAAAAAAGCATCGAGAACGGAGAATTTTAGCGATATTTCAATTTTTATCCCCTTTTTTTCCTTAATTTTCGTCATTTTTTTTAAATTTTGATCAAAAAAAGCATCAAAAACGGAGAAATCTAGCGAAATTTCCATTTTTATCCCCCTTTTTTCCTTAATTTTCGTCTTTTTCTTGTATTTTGTTAAAAAAAAGCATCGAAAGCTTAGAATTTTTACCCACTTTTTTCCTTAAATTTCGTCATTTTCTTGCATTTTGATCAAAGAAAGCATCGAAAACGGTAAATTTTAGTGAAATTTCAATTTTTATCCCCTTTTTTTCCCTTAATTTTCGTCATTTTCTTGTATTTTGATCAAAAAAAGCTTCGAAAACGGTAAATTTAGCGAAATTTCAATTTTTATCCCCTTTTTCCTTAAATTTCGTAATTTTCTTGCATTTTGATTAAAAAAAGCATGGAAAACGGTGAATTATAGCGAAATTTCAATTTTTATGCTTTTTTTTCCCTTAATTTTCGTCATTTTCTTGCATTTTGATCAAAAAAAGCCTCGAAAAAGGTTAATTTAGCGAAATTTCAATTTTTATACCCTTTTTTTTCCTTAATTTTCGTCATTTTCTTGCATTTTGATCAAAAAAAGCATCAAAAAAGGAAGAATTTTAGCGAAATTTCAATTTTAACCCCCTTTTTTTCCTTAATTTTCGTCATGTTCTTGTATTTTGATCAAAAAAAGCATCGAAAACGGAGAATTTTAGCAAAATTTCAATTTTATCCCCTTTTATTTCTTAATTTTCGTCATTTTCTTGCATTTTTATTTAAAAAATCATCGAAAACGGAGAATTTTAGCGAAAATTCCGTTTTTATCCACTTTTTTTTCCTTAATTTTCGTCATTTTCTTGCATTTTGATCAAAAAAGTATGAAAAGAGAGAATTTTAGCGAAATTTCAATTTTTATCCCCTTTTTTTCCTTAATTTTCGTCCTTTTCTTGATTTATGATCAAAAAAAGCATCGAAAACTGAATATTTTAGCGAAATTTCAATTTTTATCCCCTTTTTTTCCTTAATTTTCGTCATTTTCTTGCATTTTGATCAAAAAAGCATCGAGAACGGAGAATTTTAGCGATATTTCAATTTTAATCCCCTTTTTTTCCTTAATTTACGTCATTTTCTTGAATTTTGATCAAAAAAAGCATCAAAAACGGAGAAATCTAGCGAAATTTCAATTTTTATCCCCTTTTATTTCTTAATTTTCGTCATTTTCTTGTATTTTGATCAAAAAAAGCATCAAAAAAGGAAGAATTTTAGCGAAATTTCAATTTTTATCCCCTTTTTTCCCTTAATTTTCGTCATTTTCTTGTATTTTGATCAAAAAAAGCATCAAAAAAGGAAGAAATTTAGCGAAATTTCAATTTTAACCCCCTTTTTTTCCTTAATTTTCGTCTTTTTCTTGTATTTTGATAAAAAAAGCATCAAAAACTGAGAATTTTTACCCACTTTTTTCCTTAAATTTCGTCATTTTCTTGCATTTTGATCAAAGAAAGCATCGAAAACGGAGAATTTTAGCGAAATTTCAATTTTTATCCCCTTTTTTTCCCTTAATTTTCGTCATTTTCTTGTATTTTGATCAAAAAAGGAAGAATTTTAGCGAAATTTCAATTTTAACCCCCTTTTTTTCCTTAATTTTCGTCATTTTCTTGTATTTTGATCAAAAAAAGCATCGAAAACGGAGAATTTTAGCAAAATTTCAATTTTTATCCCCTTTTATTTCTTAATTTTCGTCATTTTCTTGCATTTTTATTTAAAAAATCATCGAAAACGGAGAATTTTAGTTAAAATTCCATTTTTATCCGCTTTTTTTTCCTTAATTTTCGTCATTTTCTTGCATTTTGATCTAAATAAGCATGGAAAACGGTAAATTTTAGCGAAATTTCCATATTTATCCCCTTTTTTCCCTTAATTTTCGTCATTTTCTTGCTTTTTGATCAAAAAAAGCTTCGAAAACGGTAAATTTAGCGAAATTTCAATTTTTATCCCCTTTTTTTCCTTAATTTTCGTCATTTTCTTGCATTTTGATCAAAAAAAGCATGGAAAACGGTGAATTTTAGCGAAATTTCAATTTTTATCCCCTTTTTTTCCTTAATTTTCGTCATTTTCTTGCATTTTGATCAAAAAATGCTTCGAAAACGGTAAATTTAGCGAAATTTCAATTTTTATCCCCTTTTTTTTCCTTAATTTTCGTAATTTTCATGCATTTTGATAAAAAAAAGCATCGAAAACGGAGAATTTTAGCGAAATTTCAATTTTTATTCCCCTTTTTTTCCTTAATTTTCGTCATTTTCTTGCATTTTGATCAAAAAAAGCATCGAAAACTGAGAATTTTAGCGAAATTTTAATTTTTATCCCCTTTTTCTCCTTAATTTTCGTCATTTTCTTGCATTTTGAATAAAAAAAGCATCGAAAACGAAGAATTTTAGCGAAAATTCTATTTTTATCCACTTTTTTTCCTTAATTTTTGTCATTTTCTTTGCATTTTGATAAAAAAAGGATGTAAAACGGTGAATTTTAGCGAAATTTCAATATTTATCCGCGTTTTTCCCTTAATTTTCGTCATTTTCTTGTATTTTGATCAAAAAAAGCTTCGAAAACGGTAAATTTAGCGAAATTTCAATTTTTATCCCCTTTTTTTTCCTTAAATTTCGTCATTTTCTTGCATTTTGATCAAAAAAAGCATCGAAAACTGAGAATTTTAGCGAAATTTATATTTTTATCCCCTTTTTTTCCTTAATTTTCGTCCTTTTCTTGATTTATGATCAAAAAAAGCAACGAAAACTGAATATTTTAGCGAAATTTAAGTTTTTAACCCCTTTTTTTCCTTAATTTTCGTCATTTTCTTGCATTTTGATCAAAAAAAGCATCGAAAACGGAGAATTTTAGCGATATTTCAATTTTAATCCCCTTTTTTTCTTTAATTTACGTCATTTTTTTGAATTTTGATCAAAAAAAGCATCAAAAACGGAGAAATCTAGCGAAATTTCCATTGTTATCCCCCTTTTTTCCTTAATTTTGGTCTTTTTCTTGTATTTTGATAAAAAAGGCATCGAAAACTGAGAATTTTTACCCACTTTTTTCCTTAAATTTCGTCATTTTCTTGCATTTTGATCAAAGAAAGCATCGAAAACGGAGAATTTTAGCGAAATTTCAATTTTTATCCCCTTTTTTTCCCTTAATTTTCGTCATTTTCTTGTATTTTGATCAAAAAAAGCATCAAAAAAGGAAGAATTTTAGCGAAATTTCAATTTTAACCCCCTTTTTTTCCTTAATTTTCGTCATTTTCTTGTATTTTGATCAAAAAAAGCATCGAAAACGGAGAATTTTAGCAAAATTTCAATTTTTATCCCCTTTTATTTCTTAATTTTCGTCATTTTCTTGCATTTTTATTTAAAAAATCATCGAAAACGGAGAATTTTAGCGAAAATTCCATTTTTATCCACTTTTTTTTCCTTAATTTTCGTCATTTTCTTGCATTTTGATCTAAATAAGCATGGAAAACGGTTAATTTTAGCGAAATTTCCATATTTATCCCCTTTTTTTTCCTTAAATTTCGTCATCTTCTTGCATTTTGATCAAAAAAAGCATCGAAAACGGAGAATTTTAGCGAAATTTCAATTTTAACCCCCCTTTTTTCCTTAATTTTCGTCATTTTCTTGCATTTTGATCAAAAAAAGCATCGAAAACGGAGAATTTTAGCGAAATTTCAATTTTAACCCCCCTTTTTTCCTTAATTTTCGTCATTTTCTTGTATTTTGATCAAAACAAGCTTCGAAAACGGTAATTTTAGCGAAATTTCTATTTTTATCCCCTTTTTTTCTTTAATTTTCGTCATTTTCTTGCATTTTTATTTAAACAAGCATCGAAAACAGAGAGGTTTAGCGAAATTTCCATTTTTATCCACTTTTTTTCCTCAATTTTCGTCATTTTCTTGCATTTTGATCAAAAAAAAGCATGGAAAATATTGAAATTAAGCGAAATTTCAATATTTATCCCCTTTTTTCTTTAATTTTCGTCATTGTCTTGCATTTTGATAAAAAAAAAGCTTCGAAAACGGTAAATTTGTCGAAATTTCAATTTTTATCCCCTTTTTTTTCCTTAATTTTCGTCATTTTCTTGCATTTTGATCAAAAAAAGCATCGAAAACGAAGAATTTTAGCGAAATTTCAATTTTAACCCCCTTTTTTTCCTTAATTTTCGTCATTTTCTTGTATTTTGATCAAAAAAAGCATCGAAAATTGAGAATTTTAGCGAAATTTCAATTTTAACCCCCTTTTTTTCCTTAATTTTCGTCATTTTCTTGTATTTTGATCAAAAAAAGCATCGAAAACTGAGAATTTTAGCGAAATTTCAATTTTTATCCCCTTTTTTTGCTTAATTTTCGTCATTGTCTTGCATTTTGATCAAAAAAAGCTTCGAAAACGGTAAATTTAGCGAAATTTCAATTTTTATCCCCTTTTTTTTCATTAATTTTCGTCATTTTCTTGCATTTTGATCAAAAAAAGCTCCGAAAACGGTAAATTTAGCTAAATTTCAATTTTTATCCCCTTTTTTTTTCCTTAAATTTCGTCATTTTCTTGCATTTTGATCAAAAAAAGCATCGAAAACTGAGAATTTTAGCGAAATTTATATTTTTATCCCCTTTTTTTCCTTAATTTTCGTCCTTTTCTTGATTTATGATCAAAAAAAGCAACGAAAACTGAATATTTTAGCGAAATTTAAGTTTTTATCCCCTTTTTTTCCTTAATTTTCGTCATTTTCTTGCATTTTGATCAAAAAAAGCATCGAAAACGGAGAATTTTAGCGATATTTCAATTTTAATCCCCTTTTTTTCCTTAATTTTCGTCCTTTTCTTGATTTATGATCAAAAAAAGCAACGAAAACTGAATATTTTAGAGAAAATTTCAATTTTTATCCCCTTTTTTCCTTAATTTTCGTCATTTTCTTGCATTTTGATCAAAAAAAGCTTTGAAAACGGAGAATTTTAGCGAAATTTCAATTTTTAAACTTTTTTTTCCTTAATTTTCGTAATTTTCTTGCATTTTGATCAAAAAAAGCATCGAAATCTGAGAATTTTTGCGATATTTCAATTTTTATTTTCATTTGACCTTAATTTTCGTCATTTTTTTGCATTTTCATCAAAAAAAGCATCGAAAACGGAGAAATTTAGCGAAATTACCATTTTTATCCCCTTTTTTTCTTTAATTTTCGTCATTTTCTTGCATTTTTATTTAAAAAGGCATCGAAAACAGAGAGGTTTAGCGAAATTTCCATTTTTATCCACTTTTTTTCCTCAATTTTCGTCATTTTCTTGCATTTTGATCAAAAAAAAGCATGGAAAATATTGAAATTAAGCGAAATTTCAATATTTATCCCCTTTTTTCCTTAATTTTCGTCATTTTCTTGCATTTTGATCAAAAAAAGCTTCGAAAACGGTAAATTTAGCGAAATTTCAATTTTTATCCCCTTTTTTTTCCTTAATTATCGTCATTTTCTTGCATTTTGATCAAAAAAAGCATCAAAAACGAAGAATTTTAGCGAAATTTCAATTTTAACCCCCTTTTTTTCCTTAATTTTCGTCATTTTCTTGTATTTTGATCAAAAAAAGCATCGAAAACTGAGAATTTTAGCGAAATTTCAATTTTTATCCCCTTTTTTTGCTTAATTTTCGTCATTGTCTTGCATTTTGATCAAAAAAAGCTTCGAAAACGGTAAATTTAGCGAAATTTCAATTTTTATCCCCTTTTTTTTCCTTAATTTTCGTCATTTTCTTGTATTTTGATCAAAAAAAGCATCGAAAACGAAGAATTTTAGCTAAATTTCAATTTTAACCCCCTTTTTTTCCTTAATTTTCGTCATTTTCTTGTATTTTGATCAAAAAAAGCATCGAAAACTGAGAATTTTAGCGAAATTTCAATTTTTATCCCCTTTTTTTGCTTAATTTTCGTCATTTTCTTGCATTTTGATCAAAAAAAGCATCGAAAACAATGAATTTTAGCGAAATTTCCATTTTTATCCACTTTTTTTCCTTAATTTTTGTCATTTTCTTTGCATTTTGATGAAAAAAGGATGGAAAACGGTGAATTTTAGCGAAATTTCAATATTTATCCCCTTTTTCCCTTAATTTTCGTCATTTTCTTGAATTTTGATCAAAAAAAGCTTCGAAAACGGTCAAATTAGCGAAATTTCAATTTTTATCCCCTTTTTTTCCTTAAATTTCGTCATTTTCTTGCATTTTGATCAAAAAAAGCATCGAAAACTGAGAATTTTAGCGAAATTTCAATTTTTATCCCCTTTTTTTCCTTAATTTTCGTCCTTTTCTTGATTTATGATCAAAAAAAGCATCGATTTTTGAATATTTTAGCGAAATTTCAATTTTTATCCCCTTTTTTCCTTAATTTTCGTCATTTTCTTGCATTTTGATCAAAAAAAGCATCGAAAACGGAGAATTTTAGCGATATTTCAATATTAATCCCCCTTTTTTCCTTAATTTTCGTCTTTTTCTTGTATTTTGATAAAAAAAAGCATCGAAAACTGAGAATTTTTTTCCACTTTTTTCCTTAAATTTCGTCATTTTCTTGCATTTTGATCAAAGAAAGCATCGAAAACGGAGAATTTTAGCGAAATTTCAATTTTTATCCCCTTTTTTTCCTTAATTTTCGTCATTTTCTTGTATTTTGATCAAAAAAGGATCGAAAACTGAAAATTTCAGCGAAATTTCAATTTTTATCCCCTTTTTTCCTTAATTATCGTCATTTTCTTGCATTTTGATCAAAAAAAGCATCAAAAACTGAAAATTTTAGCGAAATTTCAATTTATATCCCATTTTTTCCTTAATTTTCGTCATTTTCTTGCATTTTGATCATAAAAAACTTCGAAAACGGTAAATTTAGCGAAATTTCAATTTTTATCCCCTTTTTTTTCCTTAATTTTCGTCATTTTCTTTGCATTTTGATAAAAAAAAGGATGGATAACGGAGAGTTTAAGCAAAATTTCAATATTTATCCCCTTTTTATCTTAATTTTCGTCATTTTCTTGCATTTTGATCAAAAAAGCATCGAAAACGGAGAATTTTAGCGAAATTTCAATTTTAACCCCTCCTTTTTTCCTTAATTTTCGTCATTTTCTTGCATTTTGATCAAAAAAAGCATCGAAAACGGAGAATTTTTGCGAAATTTCAATTTTAACCCCCCTTTTTTCCTTAATTTTTGTCATTTTTTTGCATTTTGATCAAAAAAGGCATCGAAAACGGAGAATTTTAGCCAAATTTCAATTTCTACCCCTTTTTTTCCTTAATTTTCGTCGTTTTCTTGCATTTTGATTAAAAGAAGCAACGAAAACGGAGAACTTAAGCCTAATTTCAATTTTTATCCCCTTTTTTTCCTTAATTTTCGTCATTTTCTTGCATTTTGATCAAAAAAAGCATCGAAAACTGAGAATTTTAGCGATATTTCAATTTTTATCCCCTTTTTTTCCTTAATTATCGTCATTTACTTGCATTTTTATTAAAAAAAGCATCGAAAACGGAGAATTTTAGCGAAATTTCCATTTTTATCCACATTTTTTCCTTAATTTTCGTCATTTTCTTGCATTTTGATCAAAAAAAGCATCAAAAACGGAGAAATCTAGCGAAATTTCCATTTTTATCCCCCTTTTTTCCTTAACTTTCGTCTTTTTCTTGTATTTTGATAAAGAAAAGCATCGAAAACTGAGAATTTTTTTCCACTTTTTTCCTTAAATTTGTCATTTTCTTGCATTTTGATCAAAGAAAGCATCGAAAACGGAGAATTTTAGCGAAATATCAATTTTATATCCCCTTTATTTCCTTAATTTTCGTCATTTTCTTGCATTTTGATCAAAAAAGGCATCGGAAACGGAGAATTTTAGCCTAATTTCAATTTTTATCCCCTTTTTTTCCTTAATTTTCGTCGTTTTCTTGCATTTTGATTAAAAAAAGCATCGAAAACGGAGAATTTCAGCGATATTTCAATTTTTATCCCCTTTTTTTCCTTAATTTTCGTCATTTTCTTGCATTTTGATAAAAAAAAGCATCGAAAACAGAGAATTTTAGCAATATTACAATTTTTATCCCCTTTTTTTCCTTAAGTATCGTCATTTACTTGCATTTTTATTAAAAAAAGCATCGAAAACAGAGAATTTGAGCGTAATTTCCATTTTTATCCACTTTTTTTCCTTAATTTTCGTCATTTTCTTGCATTTTGATCAAAAAAAAGCATAGATAACGGTGAAAATATATATCCCCTTTTTTCCCTGAATTTTCGTCATTTTCTTGCATTTCTATCAAAAAAAGCATCGAAAACGGAGAATTTTAGCGAAATTTCAATTTTAACCCCCTTTTTTCCTTAATTTTCGCCATTTTCTTGCATTATGATCAAAAAAAGCTTCGAAAACGGAGAATTTTCGCAAAATTTCAATTTTTATCCCCTTTTTTTCCTTAATTTTCGTCATTTCCTTGCATTTTGATCAAAAAAATGATCGAAAACGGAGAATTTTAGCGAAATTCCAATTTTTATCCCCTTTTTTTCCTTAATTTTCGTCATTTTCTTGCATTTTGATCATAAAAAACTTCGAAAACGGTAAATTTAGCGAAATTTCAATTTTTATCCCCTTTTTTTTCCTTAATTTTCGTCATTTTCTTAGATTTTGATAAAAAAAAGGATGGATAACGGAGAGTTTAAGCGAAATTTCAATATTTATCCCCTTTTTATCTTAATTTTCGTCATTTTCTTTCATTTTGATCAAAAAAAAGCATCGAAAACGGAGAATTTTAGCGAAATTTCAATTTAACCCCCCTTTTTTTCCTTAATTTTCGTCATTTTCTTGCATTTTGATCAAAAAAAAGCATCGAAAACGGAGAATTTTAGCGAAATTTCAATTTTAACACCCCTTTTTTCCTTAATTTTTGTCATTTTCTTGCATTTTGATCAAAAAAAAGCCTCGAAAACTGAGAATTTTAGCGATATTTCAATTTTTATCCCCTTTTTTTCCTTAATTATCGTCATTTACTTGCATTTTTATTTAAAAAATGCATCGAAAACGGAGAATTTTAGCGAAATTTCCATTTTATCCACATTTTTTCCTTAATTTTCGTCATTTTCTTGCATTTTGATCAATAAAAAGCATGGATAACGGTGAATTTTAGCGAAATTTCAATATATATCCCCTTTTTCCCTTAATTTCGTCATTTTCTTTCATTTCGATCATAAAAAGACTCGAAAACGGAGAATTTTAGCGAAATTTCAATTTTAACCCCCTTTTATCCTAAATTTTCTCCATTTTCTTGCATTATGATCAAAAAAAGCTTCGAAAACGGAGAATTTTCGCAATATTTCAATTTTTATCCCCTTTTTTTTCCTTAATTTTCGTCATTTCCTTGCATTTTGATCAAAAAAATGATCGAAAACGGAGAATTTTAGCGAAATTTTAATTTTTATCCCCTTTTTTTCCTTAATTTTCGTCATTTTCTTGCAGTTTTATCAATAAAAGCATCGAAAACGGAGAATTTTAGCGAAATTTCAATTTTTATCCCCTTAATTTTCCTTAATTTTCAACATTTTCTTGCATTTTATAAAAAATAGCATCAAAAACAGTGAATTATATCAAAATTTCAATATTTATCCCCTTTTTTCCCTTAATTTTCGTCATTTTCTTGCATCTTGATTAAAAAAAAGCATCGAAAACAATGAATTTTAGCGAAATTTCCATTTTTATCCACTTTTTTTCCTTAATTTTTGTCATTTTCTTTGCATTTTGATAAAAAAAGGATGGAAAACGGTGAAGTTTAGCGTAATTTCAATATTTATCCCCTTTTTTTCCCTTAATTTTCGTCATTTTCTTGCATTTTGATCAAAAAAAGCTTCGAAAACGGTAAATTTAGCGAAATTTCAATTTTTATCCTTTTTTTTTCCCTTAATTTTCGTCATTTTCTTTGCATTTTGATAAAAAAAAAGGATGGATAACGGGGAGTTTAAGCGAAATTTCAATATTTATCCCCTTTTTATCTTAATTTTCGTCATTTTCTTGCATTTTGATCAAAAAAGCATCGAAAACGGAGAATTTTAGCGAAATTTCAATTTTAACCCCTCCTTTTTTTCCTTAATTTTCGTCATTTTCTTGCATTTTGATCAAAAAAAGCATCGAAAACGGAGAATTTTAGCGAAATTTCAATTTTAACCCCCCTTTTTTCCTTAATTTTCGTCATTTTCTTGCATTTTGATCAAAAAAAAGCATCGAAAACGGAGAATTTTAGCGAAATTTCAATTTTAACCCCCCTTTTTTCCTTAATTTTTGTCATTTTTTTGGATTTAGATCAAAAAAGGCATCGAAAAACGGAGAATTTTAGCCAAATTTCAATTTCTATCCCCTTTTTTTCCTTAATTTTCGTCGTCTTCTTGCATTTTGATTAAAAGAAGCAACGAAAACGGAGAACTTAACCGAAATTTCAATTTTTATCCCCTTTTTTTCCTTAATTTTCGTCATTTTCTTGCATTTTGATCAAAAAAAGCATCGAAAACTGAGAATTTTAGCGATATTTCAATTTTTATCCCATTTTTTTCCTTAATTAACGTCATTTACTTGCATTTTTATTAAAAAAAAGCATCGAAAACGGAGAATTTTAGCGAAATTTCCATTTTTATCCACATTTTTTCCTTAATTTTCGTCATTTTCTTGCATTTTGATCAAAAAAAGCATCAAAAACGGAGAAATCTAGCGAAATTTCCATTTTTATCCCTCTTTTTTTCCTTAACTTTCGTCTTTTTCTTGTATTTTGATAAAGAAAAGCATCGAAAACTGAGAATTTTTTTCCACTTTTTTCCTTAAATTTGTCATTTTCTTGCATTTTGATCAAAGAAAGCATCGAAAACAGAGAATTTTAGCGAAATTTCAATTTTATCCCCTTTTTTTCCTTAATTTTCGTCATTTTCTTGCATTTTGATCAATAAAGGCATCGGAAAACGTAGAATTTAAGCGATATTTCAATTTTTATCCCCTTTTTTTTCCTTAATTTTCGTCATTTTCTTGCATTTTGATAAAAAAAAGCATCGAAAACAGAGAATTTTAGCAATATTACAATTTTTATCCCCTTCTTTTCCTTAAGTATCGTCATTTACTTGCATTTTGATCAAAAAAGGCATCGGAAACGGAGAATTTTAGCCAAATTTCAATTTTTATCCCCTTTTTTTCCTTAATTTTCGTCGTTTTCTTGCATTTTGATTAAAAAAAGCATCGAAAACGGAGAATTTGAGCGTAATTTCCATTTTTTATCCACTTTTTTTCCTTAATTTTCGTCATTTTCTTGCATTTTGATCAAAAAAAGCATAGATAACGGTGAATTATAGCGAAATTTCAATATATATCCCCTTTTTTCCCTGAATTTTCGTCATTTTCTTGCATTTTGATCAAAAAAAAGCATGGAAAATATTGAAATTAAGCGAAATTTCAATATTTATCCCCTTTTTTCTTTAATTTTCGTCATTGTCTTGCATTTTGATCAAAAAAAAGCTTCGAAAACGGTAAATTTGTCGAAATTTCAATTTTTATCCCCTTTTTTTTCCTTAATTTTCGTCATTTTCTTGCATTTTGATCAAAAAAAGCATCGAAAACGAAGAATTTTAGCGAAATTTCAATTTTAACCCCCTTTTTTTTCCTTAATTTTCGTCATTTTCTTGTATTTTGATCAAAAAAAGCATCGAAAACTGAGAATTTTAGCGAAATTTCAATTTTAACCCCCTTTTTTTCCTTAATTTTCGTCATTTTCATGTATTTTGATCAAAAAAAAGCATCGAAAACTGAGAATTTTAGCGAAATTTCAATTTTTATCCCCTTTTTTTGCTTAATTTTCGTCATTGTCTTGCATTTTGATCAAAAAAAAGCTTCGAAAACGGTAAATTTAGCGAAATTTCAATTTTTATCCCCTTTTTTTTCATTAATTTTCGTCATTTTCTTGCATTTTGATCAAAAAAAGCTCCGAAAACGGTAAATTTAGCTAAATTTCAATTTTTATCCCCTTTTTTTTCCTTAAATTTCGTCATTTTCTTGCATTTTGATCAAAAAAAAGCATCGAAAACTGAGAATTTTAGCGAAATTTATATTTTTATCCCCTTTTTTTCCTTAATTTTCGTCCTTTTCTTGATTTATGATCAAAAAAAGCAACGAAAACTGAATATTTTAGCGAAATTTAAGTTTTTATCCCCTTTTTTTCCTTAATTTTCGTCATTTTCTTGCATTTTGATCAAAAAAAGCATCGAAAACGGAGAATTTTAGCGATATTTCAATTTTAATCCCCTTTTTTTCCTTAATTTACGTCATTGTCTTGCATTTTGATCAAAAAAAAGCTTCGAAAACGGTAAATTTAGCGAAATTTCAATTTTTATCCCCTTTTTTTTCATTAATTTTCGTCATTTTCTTGCATTTTGATCAAAAAAAGCTCCGAAAACGGTAAATTTAGCTAAATTTCAATTTTTATCCCCTTTTTTTTCCTTAAATTTCGTCATTTTCTTGCATTTTGATCAAAAAAGCATCGAAAACTGAGAATTTTAGCGAAATTTATATTTTTATCCCTTTTTTTTCCTTAATTTTCGTCCTTTTCTTGATTTATGATCAAAAAAAGCAACGAAAACTGAATATTTTAGAGAAAATTTCAATTTTTATCCCCTTTTTTCCTTAATTTCGTCATTTTCTTGCATTTTGATCAAAAAAAGCTTTGAAAACGGAGAATTTTAGCGAAATTTCAATTTTTAAACTTTTTTTTCCTTAATTTTCGTAATTTTCTTGCATTTTGATCAAAAAAAGCATCGAAATCTGAGAATTTTTGCGATATTTCAATTTTTATTTTCATTTGACCTTAATTTTCGTCATTTTTTTGCATTTTCATCAAAAAAAGCATCGAAAACGGAGAAATTTAGCGAAATTACCATTTTTAATCCCCTTTTTTTCTTTAATTTTCGTCATTTTCTTGCATTTTTATTTAAAAAGTTATCGAAAACAGAGAGGTTTAGCGAAATTTCCATTTTTATCCACTTTTTTTCCTCAATTTTCGTCATTTTCTTGCATTTTGATCAAAAAAAAGCATGGAAAATATTGAAATTAAGCGAAATTTCAATATTTATCCCCTTTTTTCCTTAATTTTCGTCATTTTCTTGCATTTTGATCAAAAAAAGCTTCGAAAACGGTAAATTTAGCGAAATTTCAATTTTTATCCCCTTTTTTTTCCTTAATTATCGTCATTTTCTTGCATTTTGATCAAAAAAAGCATCAAAAACGAAGAATTTTAGCGAAATTTCAATTTTAACCCCCTTTTTTTCCTTAATTTTCGTCATTTTCTTGTATTTTGATCAAAAAAAGCATCGAAAACTGAGAATTTTAGCGAAATTTCAATTTTTATCCCCTTTTTTTGCTTAATTTTCGTCATTGTCTTGCATTTTGATCAAAAAAAGCTTCGAAAACGGTAAATTTAGCGAAATTTCAATTTTTATCCCCTTTTTTTTCCTTAATTTTCGTCATTTTCTTGTATTTTGATCAAAAAAAGCATCGAAAACGAAGAATTTTAGCGAAATTTCAATTTTAACCCCCTTTTTTTCCTTAATTTTCGTCATTTTCTTGTATTTTGATCAAAAAAAGCATCGAAAACTGAGAATTTTAGCGAAATTTCAATTTTTATCCCCTTTTTTTGCTTAATTTTCGTCATTTTCTTGCATTTTGATCAAAAAAAGCATCGAAAACAATGAATTTTAGCGAAATTTCCATTTTTATCCACTTTTTTTCCTTAATTTTTGTCATTTTCTTTGCATTTTGATGAAAAAAGGATGGAAAACGGTGAATTTTAGCGAAATTTCAATATTTATCCCCTTTTTCCCTTAATTTTCGTCATTTTCTTGAATTTTGATCAAAAAAAGCTTCGAAAACGGTCAAATTAGCGAAATTTCAATTTTTATCCCCTTTTTTTCCTTAAATTTCGTCATTTTCTTGCATTTTGATCAAAAAAAGCATCGAAAACTGAGAATTTTAGCGAAATTTCAATTTTTATCCCCTTTTTTTCCTTAATTTTCGTCCTTTTCTTGATTTATGATCAAAAAAAGCATCGATTTTTGAATATTTTAGCGAAATTTCAATTTTTATCCCCTTTTTTCCTTAATTTTCGTCATTTTCTTGCATTTTGATCAAAAAAAGCATCGAAAACGGAGAATTTTAGCGATATTTCAATATTAATCCCCCTTTTTTCCTTAATTTTCGTCTTTTTCTTGTATTTTGATAAAAAAAAGCATCGAAAACTGAGAATTTTTTTCCACTTTTTTCCTTAAATTTCGTCATTTTCTTGCATTTTGATCAAAGAAAGCATCGAAAACGGAGAATTTTAGCGAAATTTCAATTTTTATCCCCTTTTTTTCCTTAATTTTCGTCATTTTCTTGTATTTTGATCAAAAAAGGATCGAAAACTGAAAATTTCAGCGAAATTTCAATTTTTATCCCCTTTTTTCCTTAATTATCGTCATTTTCTTGCATTTTGATCAAAAAAAGCATCAAAAACTGAAAATTTTAGCGAAATTTCAATTTATATCCCATTTTTTCCTTAATTTTCGTCATTTTCTTGCATTTTGATCATAAAAAACTTCGAAAACGGTAAATTTAGCGAAATTTCAATTTTTATCCCCTTTTTTTTCCTTAATTTTCGTCATTTTCTTTGCATTTTGATAAAAAAAAGGATGGATAACGGAGAGTTTAAGCAAAATTTCAATATTTATCCCCTTTTTATCTTAATTTTCGTCATTTTCTTGCATTTTGATCAAAAAAGCATCGAAAACGGAGAATTTTAGCGAAATTTCAATTTTAACCCCTCCTTTTTTCCTTAATTATCGCCATTTACTTGCATTTTGATCAAAAAAGGCATCGAAAACGGAGAATTTTAGCCAAATTTCAATTTCTACCCCTTTTTTTCCTTAATTTTCGTCGTTTTCTTGCATTTTGATTAAAAGAAGCAACGAAAACGGAGAACTTAAGCCTAATTTCAATTTTTATCCCCTTTTTTTCCTTAATTTTCGTCATTTTCTTGCATTTTGATCAAAAAAAGCATCGAAAACTGAGAATTTTAGCGATATTTCAATTTTTATCCCCTTTTTTTCCTTAATTATCGTCATTTACTTGCATTTTTATTAAAAAAAGCATCGAAAACGGAGAATTTTAGCGAAATTTCCATTTTTATCCACATTTTTTCCTTAATTTTCGTCATTTTCTTGCATTTTGATCAAAAAAAGCATCAAAAACGGAGAAATCTAGCGAAATTTCCATTTTTATCCCTCTTTTTTCCTTAACTTTCGTCTTTTTCTTGTATTTTGATAAAGAAAAGCATCGAAAACTGAGAATTTTTTTCCACTTTTTTCCTTAAATTTGTCATTTTCTTGCATTTTGATCAAAGAAAGCATCGAAAACAGAGAATTTTAGCGAAATTTCAATTTTTATCCCCTTTTTTTCCTTAATTTTCGTCATTTTCTTGCATTTTGATCAATAAAGGCATCGGAAACGTAGAATTTAAGCGATATTTCAATTTTTATCCCCTTTTTTTCCTTAATTTTCGTCATTTTCTTGCATTTTGATAAAAAAAAGCATCGAAAACAGAGAATTTTAGCAATATTACAATTTTTATCCCCTTCTTTTCCTTAAGTATCGTCATTTACTTGCATTTTGATCAAAAAAGGCATCGGAAACGGAGAATTTTAGCCAAATTTCAATTTTTATCCCCTTTTTTTCCTTAATTTTCGTCGTTTTCTTGCATTTTGATTAAAAAAAGCATCGAAAACGGAGAATTTGAGCGTAATTTCCATTTTTATCCACTTTTTTTCCTTAATTTTCGTCATTTTCTTGCATTTTGATCAAAAAAAGCATAGATAACGGTGAATTATAGCGAAATTTCAATATATATCCCCTTTTTTCCCTGAATTTTCGTCATTTTCTTGCATTTTGATCAAAAAAAAGCATGGAAAATATTGAAATTAAGCGAAATTTCAATATTTATCCCCTTTTTTCTTTAATTTTCGTCATTGTCTTGCATTTTGATCAAAAAAAAGCTTCGAAAACGGTAAATTTGTCGAAATTTCAATTTTTATCCCCTTTTTTTTCCTTAATTTTCGTCATTTTCTTGCATTTTGATCAAAAAAAGCATCGAAAACGAAGAATTTTAGCGAAATTTCAATTTTAACCCCCTTTTTTTCCTTAATTTTCGTCATTTTCTTGTATTTTGATCAAAAAAAGCATCGAAAACTGAGAATTTTAGCGAAATTTCAATTTTAACCCCCTTTTTTTCCTTAATTTTCGTCATTTTCTTGTATTTTGATCAAAAAAAGCATCGAAAACTGAGAATTTTAGCGAAATTTCAATTTTTATCCCCTTTTTTTGCTTAATTTTCGTCATTGTCTTGCATTTTGATCAAAAAAAGCTTCGAAAACGGTAAATTTAGCGAAATTTCAATTTTTATCCCCTTTTTTTTCATTAATTTTCGTCATTTTCTTGCATTTTGATCAAAAAAAGCTCCGAAAACGGTAAATTTAGCTAAATTTCAATTTTTATCCCCTTTTTTTTCCTTAAATTTCGTCATTTTCTTGCATTTTGATCAAAAAAAGCATCGAAAACTGAGAATTTTAGCGAAATTTATATTTTTATCCCCTTTTTTTCCTTAATTTTCGTCCTTTTCTTGATTTATGATCAAAAAAAGCAACGAAAACTGAATATTTTAGCGAAATTTAAGTTTTTATCCCCTTTTTTTCCTTAATTTTCGTCATTTTCTTGCATTTTGATCAAAAAAAGCATCGAAAACGGAGAATTTTAGCGATATTTCAATTTTAATCCCCTTTTTTTCCTTAATTTACGTCATTGTCTTGCATTTTGATCAAAAAAAGCTTCGAAAACGGTAAATTTAGCGAAATTTCAATTTTTATCCCCTTTTTTTTCATTAATTTTCGTCATTTTCTTGCATTTTGATCAAAAAAAGCTCCGAAAACGGTAAATTTAGCTAAATTTCAATTTTTATCCCCTTTTTTTTCCTTAAATTTCGTCATTTTCTTGCATTTTGATCAAAAAAAGCATCGAAAACTGAGAATTTTAGCGAAATTTATATTTTTATCCCCTTTTTTTCCTTAATTTTCGTCCTTTTCTTGATTTATGATCAAAAAAAGCAACGAAAACTGAATATTTTAGAGAAAATTTCAATTTTTATCCCCTTTTTTCCTTAATTTTCGTCATTTTCTTGCATTTTGATCAAAAAAAGCTTTGAAAACGGAGAATTTTAGCGAAATTTCAATTTTTAAACTTTTTTTTCCTTAATTTTCGTAATTTTCTTGCATTTTGATCAAAAAAAGCATCGAAATCTGAGAATTTTTGCGATATTTCAATTTTTATTTTCATTTGACCTTAATTTTCGTCATTTTTTTGCATTTTCATCAAAAAAAGCATCGAAAACGGAGAAATTTAGCGAAATTACCATTTTTATCCCCTTTTTTTCTTTAATTTTCGTCATTTTCTTGCATTTTTATTTAAAAAGGCATCGAAAACAGAGAGGTTTAGCGAAATTTCCATTTTTATCCACTTTTTTTCCTCAATTTTCGTCATTTTCTTGCATTTTGATCAAAAAAAAGCATGGAAAATATTGAAATTAAGCGAAATTTCAATATTTATCCCCTTTTTTCCTTAATTTTCGTCATTTTCTTGCATTTTGATCAAAAAAAGCTTCGAAAACGGTAAATTTAGCGAAATTTCAATTTTTATCCCCTTTTTTTTCCTTAATTATCGTCATTTTCTTGCATTTTGATCAAAAAAAGCATCAAAAACGAAGAATTTTAGCGAAATTTCAATTTTAACCCCCTTTTTTTCCTTAATTTTCGTCATTTTCTTGTATTTTGATCAAAAAAAGCATCGAAAACTGAGAATTTTAGCGAAATTTCAATTTTTATCCCCTTTTTTTGCTTAATTTTCGTCATTGTCTTGCATTTTGATCAAAAAAAGCTTCGAAAACGGTAAATTTAGCGAAATTTCAATTTTTATCCCCTTTTTTTTCCTTAATTTTCGTCATTTTCTTGTATTTTGATCAAAAAAAGCATCGAAAACGAAGAATTTTAGCGAAATTTCAATTTTAACCCCCTTTTTTTCCTTAATTTTCGTCATTTTCTTGTATTTTGATCAAAAAAAGCATCGAAAACTGAGAATTTTAGCGAAATTTCAATTTTTATCCCCTTTTTTTGCTTAATTTTCGTCATTTTCTTGCATTTTGATCAAAAAAAGCATCGAAAACAATGAATTTTAGCGAAATTTCCATTTTTATCCACTTTTTTTCCTTAATTTTTGTCATTTTCTTTGCATTTTGATGAAAAAAGGATGGAAAACGGTGAATTTTAGCGAAATTTCAATATTTATCCCCTTTTTCCCTTAATTTTCGTCATTTTCTTGAATTTTGATCAAAAAAAGCTTCGAAAACGGTCAAATTAGCGAAATTTCAATTTTTATCCCCTTTTTTTCCTTAAATTTCGTCATTTTCTTGCATTTTGATCAAAAAAAGCATCGAAAACTGAGAATTTTAGCGAAATTTCAATTTTTATCCCCTTTTTTTCCTTAATTTTCGTCCTTTTCTTGATTTATGATCAAAAAAAGCATCGATTTTTGAATATTTTAGCGAAATTTCAATTTTTATCCCCTTTTTTCCTTAATTTTCGTCATTTTCTTGCATTTTGATCAAAAAAAGCATCGAAAACGGAGAATTTTAGCGATATTTCAATATTAATCCCCCTTTTTTCCTTAATTTTCGTCTTTTTCTTGTATTTTGATAAAAAAAAGCATCGAAAACTGAGAATTTTTTTCCACTTTTTTCCTTAAATTTCGTCATTTTCTTGCATTTTGATCAAAGAAAGCATCGAAAACGGAGAATTTTAGCGAAATTTCAATTTTTATCCCCTTTTTTTCCTTAATTTTCGTCATTTTCTTGTATTTTGATCAAAAAAGGATCGAAAACTGAAAATTTCAGCGAAATTTCAATTTTTATCCCCTTTTTTCCTTAATTATCGTCATTTTCTTGCATTTTGATCAAAAAAAGCATCAAAAACTGAAAATTTTAGCGAAATTTCAATTTATATCCCATTTTTTCCTTAATTTTCGTCATTTTCTTGCATTTTGATCATAAAAAACTTCGAAAACGGTAAATTTAGCGAAATTTCAATTTTTATCCCCTTTTTTTTCCTTAATTTTCGTCATTTTCTTTGCATTTTGATAAAAAAAAGGATGGATAACGGAGAGTTTAAGCAAAATTTCAATATTTATCCCCTTTTTATCTTAATTTTCGTCATTTTCTTGCATTTTGATCAAAAAAGCATCGAAAACGGAGAATTTTAGCGAAATTTCAATTTTAACCCCTCCTTTTTTCCTTAATTTTCGTCATTTTCTTGCATTTTGATCAAGAAAAGCATCGAAAACGGAGAATTTTTGCGAAATTTCAATTTTAACCCCCCTTTTTTCCTTAATTTTTGTCATTTTTTTTGCATTTTGATCAAAAAAGGCATCGAAAACGGAGAATTTTAGCCAAATTTCAATTTCTACCCCTTTTTTTCCTTAATTTTCGTCGTTTTCTTGCATTTTGATTAAAAGAAGCAACGAAAACGGAGAACTTAAGCCTAATTTCAATTTTTATCCCCTTTTTTTCCTTAATTTTCGTCATTTTCTTGCATTTTGATCAAAAAAAGCATCGAAAACTGAGAATTTTAGCGATATTTCAATTTTTATCCCCTTTTTTTCCTTAATTATCGTCATTTACTTGCATTTTTATTAAAAAAAGCATCGAAAACGGAGAATTTTAGCGAAATTTCCATTTTTATCCACATTTTTTCCTTAATTTTCGTCATTTTCTTGCATTTTGATCAAAAAAAGCATCAAAAACGGAGAAATCTAGCGAAATTTCCATTTTTATCCCCCTTTTTTCCTTAACTTTCGTCTTTTTCTTGTATTTTGATAAAGAAAAGCATCGAAAACTGAGAATTTTTTTCCACTTTTTTCCTTAAATTTGTCATTTTCTTGCATTTTGATCAAAGAAAGCATCGAAAACGGAGAATTTTAGCGAAATATCAATTTTATATCCCCTTTATTTCCTTAATTTTCGTCATTTTCTTGCATTTTGATCAAAAAAGGCATCGGAAACGGAGAATTTTAGCCTAATTTCAATTTTTATCCCCTTTTTTTCCTTAATTTTCGTCGTTTTCTTGCATTTTGATTAAAAAAAGCATCGAAAACGGAGAATTTCAGCGATATTTCAATTTTTATCCCCTTTTTTTCCTTAATTTTCGTCATTTTCTTGCATTTTGATAAAAAAAAGCATCGAAAACAGAGAATTTTAGCAATATTACAATTTTTATCCCCTTTTTTTCCTTAAGTATCGTCATTTACTTGCATTTTTATTAAAAAAAGCATCGAAAACAGAGAATTTGAGCGTAATTTCCATTTTTATCCACTTTTTTTCCTTAATTTTCGTCATTTTCTTGCATTTTGATCAAAAAAAAGCATAGATAACGGTGAATTATAGCGAAATTTCAATATATATCCCCTTTTTTCCCTGAATTTTCGTCATTTTCTTGCATTTCTATCAAAAAAAGCATCGAAAACGGAGAATTTTAGCGAAATTTCAATTTTAACCCCCTTTTTTCCTTAATTTTCGCCATTTTCTTGCATTATGATCAAAAAAAGCTTCGAAAACGGAGAATTTTCGCAAAATTTCAATTTTTATCCCCTTTTTTTCCTTAATTTTCGTCATTTCCTTGCATTTTGATCAAAAAAATGATCGAAAACGGAGAATTTTAGCGAAATTCCAATTTTTATCCCCTTTTTTTCCTTAATTTTCGTCATTTTCTTGCATTTTGATCATAAAAAACTTCGAAAACGGTAAATTTAGCGAAATTTCAATTTTTATCCCCTTTTTTTTCCTTAATTTTCGTCATTTTCTTAGATTTTGATAAAAAAAAGGATGGATAACGGAGAGTTTAAGCGAAATTTCAATATTTATCCCCTTTTTATCTTAATTTTCGTCATTTTCTTTCATTTTGATCAAAAAAAGCATCGAAAACGGAGAATTTTAGCGAAATTTCAATTTTAACCCCCCTTTTTTCCTTAATTTTCGTCATTTTCTTGCATTTTGATCAAAAAAAGCATCGAAAACGGAGAATTTTAGCGAAATTTCAATTTTAACCCCCCTTTTTTCCTTAATTTTTGTCATTTTCTTGCATTTTGATCAAAAAAAGCCTCGAAAACTGAGAATTTTAGCGATATTTCAATTTTTATCCCCTTTTTTTCCTTAATTATCGTCATTTACTTGCATTTTTATTTAAAAAATGCATCGAAAACGGAGAATTTTAGCGAAATTTCCATTTTTATCCACATTTTTTCCTTAATTTTCGTCATTTTCTTGCATTTTGATCAATAAAAAGCATGGATAACGGTGAATTTTAGCGAAATTTCAATATATATCCCCTTTTTCCCTTAATTTTCGTCATTTTCTTTCATTTCGATCATAAAAAGACTCGAAAACGGAGAATTTTAGCGAAATTTCAATTTTAACCCCCTTTTATCCTAAATTTTCTCCATTTTCTTGCATTATGATCAAAAAAAGCTTCGAAAACGGAGAATTTTCGCAATATTTCAATTTTTATCCCCTTTTTTTCTTTAATTTTCGTCATTTCCTTGCATTTTGATCAAAAAAATGATCGAAAACGGAGAATTTTAGCGAAATTTTAATTTTTATCCCCTTTTTTTCCTTAATTTTCGTCATTTTCTTGCAGTTTTATCAATAAAAGCATCGAAAACGGAGAATTTTAGCGAAATTTCAATTTTTATCCCCTTAATTTCCTTAATTTTCAACATTTTCTTGCATTTTTATAAAAAATAGCATCAAAAACAGTGAATTATATCAAAATTTCAATATTTATCCCCTTTTTTCCCTTAATTTTCGTCATTTTCTTGCATCTTGATTAAAAAAAGCATCGAAAACAATGAATTTTAGCGAAATTTCCATTTTTATCCACTTTTTTTCCTTAATTTTTGTCATTTTCTTTGCATTTTGATAAAAAAAGGATGGAAAACGGTGAAGTTTAGCGTAATTTCAATATTTATCCCCTTTTTTCCCTTAATTTTCGTCATTTTCTTGTATTTTGATCAAAAAAAGCTTCGAAAACGGTAAATTTAGCGAAATTTCAATTTTTATCCTTTTTTTTTCCCTTAATTTTCGTCATTTTCTTTGCATTTTGATAAAAAAAAAGGATGGATAACGGGGAGTTTAAGCGAAATTTCAATATTTATCCCCTTTTTATCTTAATTTTCGTCATTTTCTTGCATTTTGATCAAAAAAGCATCGAAAACGGAGAATTTTAGCGAAATTTCAATTTTAACCCCTCCTTTTTTCCTTAATTTTCGTCATTTTCTTGCATTTTGATCAAAAAAAGCATCGAAAACGGAGAATTTTAGCGAAATTTCAATTTTAACCCCCCTTTTTTCCTTAATTTTCGTCATTTTCTTGCATTTTGATCAAAAAAAGCATCGAAAACGGAGAATTTTAGCGAAATTTCAATTTTAACCCCCCTTTTTTCCTTAATTTTTGTCATTTTTTTTGGATTTAGATCAAAAAAGGCATCGAAAACGGAGAATTTTAGCCAAATTTCAATTTCTATCCCCTTTTTTTCCTTAATTTTCGTCGTCTTCTTGCATTTTGATTAAAAGAAGCAACGAAAACGGAGAACTTAACCGAAATTTCAATTTTTATCCCCTTTTTTTCCTTAATTTTCGTCATTTTCTTGCATTTTGATCAAAAAAAGCATCGAAAACTGAGAATTTTAGCGATATTTCAATTTTTATCCCATTTTTTTCCTTAATTAACGTCATTTACTTGCATTTTTATTAAAAAAAGCATCGAAAACGGAGAATTTTAGCGAAATTTCCATTTTTATCCACATTTTTTCCTTAATTTTCGTCATTTTCTTGCATTTTGATCAAAAAAAGCATCAAAAACGGAGAAATCTAGCGAAATTTCCATTTTTATCCCTCTTTTTTCCTTAACTTTCGTCTTTTTCTTGTATTTTGATAAAGAAAAGCATCGAAAACTGAGAATTTTTTTCCACTTTTTTCCTTAAATTTGTCATTTTCTTGCATTTTGATCAAAGAAAGCATCGAAAACAGAGAATTTTAGCGAAATTTCAATTTTTATCCCCTTTTTTTCCTTAATTTTCGTCATTTTCTTGCATTTTGATCAATAAAGGCATCGGAAACGTAGAATTTAAGCGATATTTCAATTTTTATCCCCTTTTTTTCCTTAATTTTCGTCATTTTCTTGCATTTTGATAAAAAAAAGCATCGAAAACAGAGAATTTTAGCAATATTACAATTTTTATCCCCTTCTTTTCCTTAAGTATCGTCATTTACTTGCATTTTGATCAAAAAAGGCATCGGAAACGGAGAATTTTAGCCAAATTTCAATTTTTATCCCCTTTTTTTCCTTAATTTTCGTCGTTTTCTTGCATTTTGATTAAAAAAAGCATCGAAAACGGAGAATTTGAGCGTAATTTCCATTTTTATCCACTTTTTTTCCTTAATTTTCGTCATTTTCTTGCATTTTGATCAAAAAAAGCATAGATAACGGTGAATTATAGCGAAATTTCAATATATATCCCCTTTTTTCCCTGAATTTTCGTCATTTTCTTGCATTTCTATCAAAAAAAGCATCGAAAACGGAGAATTTTAGCGAAATTTCAATTTTAACCCCCTTTTTTCCTTAATTTTCGCCATTTTCTTGCATTATGATCAAAAAAAGCTTCGAAAACGGAGAATTTTCGCAAAATTTCAATTTTTATCCCCTTTCTTTCCTTAATTTTCGTCATTTCCTTGCATTTTGATCAAAAAAATGATCGAAAACGGAGAATTTTAGCGAAATTCAAATTTTTATCCCCTATTTTTCCTTAATTTTCGTCATTTTCTTGCAGTTTCATCAAAAAAAGCATCGAAAATGGAGAATTTAGGGAAATTTCAATTTTTATCCCCTTAATTTCCTTAATTTTCGTCATTTTCTTTCATTTTTATTAAAAAAAGCATCATAAAAGGTGAATTATATAGAAATTTCAATATTTTTGCCCTTTCTTCCCTTAATTTTCGTCATTTTCTTGCATTTTGATTAAAAAAAGCATCGAAAACAATGAATTTAAGCGAAATTTCCATTTTTATCCACTTTTTTTCCTTAATTTTTGTCATTTTCTTTGCATTTTGATAAAAAAAAGGATGGAAAACGGAGAATTTTGGCGAAATTTCAATATTTAACCCCTTTTTTCCCTTAATTTTCGTCATTTTCTTGTATTTTGATCAAAAAAAGCTTCGAAAACGGTAAATTTAGCGAAATTTCAATTTTTATCCCCTTTTTTTTCCTTAAATTTCGTCATTTTCTTGCATTTTGATCAAAAAAAGCATCGAAAACTGAGAATTTTAGCGAAATTTCAATTTTTATCCCCTTTTTTTCCTTAATTTTTGACCTTTTCTTGATTTATGATCAAAAAAAGCATCGAAAATGGAGAATTTAAGCGAAATTTCAATTTTTATCCCCTTTTTTTCCTTAATTTTCGTCATTTTCTTGCATTTTGATCAAAAAAAGCATCGAAAACTGAGAATTTTAGCGATATTTCAATTATTATCCCCTCTTTTTCCTTAATTATCGTCATTTACTTGCATTTTTATTAAAAAAAGCATCGAAAACGGAGAATTTTAGCGAAATTTCCATTTTTATCCACTTTTTTTCCTTAATTTTCGTCATTTTCTTATATTTTGATCAAAAAAAAGCGTTGATAACGGTGAATTTTAGCGAAATTTCAATATATATCCCCTTTTTTCCCTTAATTTTCTTCATTTTGTTGCATTTCGTACAAAAAAAGCATCGAAAACGGAGAATTTTAGCGAAATTTCAATTTTAACCCCCTTTTTTCCTTAATTTTCGCCATTTTCTTGCATTATGATCAAAAAAAGCTTCGAAAACGGAGAATTTTCGCAAAATTTCAATTTTAATCCCCTTTTTTTCCTTAATTTTCGTCATTTCCTTGCATTTTGATCAAAAAAATGATCGAAAACGGAGAATTTTAGCGAAATTTCAATTTTAACCCCCTTTTTTCCTTAATTTTCGCCATTTTCTTGCATTATGATAAAAAAAAGCTTTGAAAACGGATAATTTTCACAAAATTTCAATTTTTATCCCCTTTTTTTCCTTAATTTTCGTCATTTACTTGCATTTTGATCAAAAAAATGATCGAAAACGGAGAATTTTAGCGAAATTTTAATTTTTATCCCCTTTTTTTCCTTAATTTTCGTCATTTTCTTGCAGTTTCATCAATAAAAGCATCGAAAACGGAGAATTTTGGCGAAATTTCAATATTTAACCCCTTTTTTCCCTTAATTTTCGTCATTTTCTTGTATTTTGATCAAAAAAAGCTTCGAAAACGGTAAATTTAGCGAAATTTCAATTTTTATCCCCTTTTTTTTCCTTAAATTTCGTCATTTTCTTGCATTTTGATCAAAAAAAGCATCGAAAACTGAGAATTTTAGCGAAATTTCAATTTTTATCCCCTTTTTTTCCTTAATTTTTGACCTTTTCTTGATTTATGATCAAAAAAAGCATCGAAAATGGAGAATTTAAGCGAAATTTCAATTTTTATCCCCTTTTTTTCCTTAATTTTCGTCATTTTCTTGCATTTTGATCAAAAAAAGCATCGAAAACTGAGAATTTTAGCGATATTTCAATTATTATCCCCTTTTTTTCCTTAATTATCGTCATTTACTTGCATTTTTATTAAAAAAAGCATCGAAAACGGAGAATTTTAGCGAAATTTCCATTTTTATCCACTTTTTTTCCTTAATTTTCGTCATTTTCTTATATTTTGATCAAAAAAAAGCGTTGATAACGGTGAATTTTAGCGAAATTTCAATATATATCCCCTTTTTTCCCTTAATTTTCTTCATTTTGTTGCATTTCGATCAAAAAAAGCATCGAAAACGGAGAATTTTAGCGAAATTTCAATTTTAACCCCCTTTTTTCCTTAATTTTCGCCATTTTCTTGCATTATGATCAGAAAAAGCTTCGAAAACGGAGAATTTTCGCAAAATTTCAATTTTAATCCCCTTTTTTTCCTTAATTTTCGTCATTTCCTTGCATTTTGATCAAAAAAATGATCGAAAACGGAGAATTTTAGCGAAATTTCAATTTTAACCCCCTTTTTTCCTTAATTTTCGCCATTTTCTTGCATTATGATAAAAAAAAGCTTTGAAAACGGATAATTTTCACAAAATTTCAATTTTTATCCCCTTTTTTTCCTTAATTTTCGTCATTTACTTGCATTTTGATCAAAAAAATGATCGAAAACGGAGAATTTTAGCGAAATTTTAATTTTTATCCCCTTTTTTTCCTTAATTTTCGTCATTTTCTTGCAGTTTCATCAATAAAAGCATCGAAAACGGAGAATTTTAGCGAAATTTCAATTTTTATCCCCTTAATTTCCTTAATTTTCAACATTTTCTTGCATTTTTAAAAAAAAAGCATCAAAAACAGTGAATTATATCAAAATTTCAATATTTATCCCCTTTTTTCCCTTAATTTTCGTCATTTTCTTGCATCTTGATTAAAAAAAGCATCGAAAACAATGAATTTTAGCGAAATTTCCATTTTTATCCACTTTTTTTCCTTAATTTTTGTCATTTTCTTTGCATTTTGATAAAAAAAGGATGGAAAACGGTGAATTTTAGCGTAATTTCAATATTTATCCCCTTTTTTTTCCTTAATTTTCGTCATTTTCTTGTATTTTGATCAAAAAAAGCTTCGAAAACGGTAAATTTAGCGAAATTTCAATTTTTATCCTTTTTTTTTTCCTTAATTTTCGTCATTTTCTTTGCATTTTGATAAAAAAAAGGATGGATAACGGGGAGTTTAAGCGAAATTTCAATATTTATCCCCTTTTTATCTTAATTTTCGTCATTTTCTTGCATTTTGATCAAAAAAGCATCGAAAACGGAGGATTTTAGCGAAATTTCAATTTTAACCCCTCCTTTTTTCCTTAATTTTCGTCATTTTCTTGCATTTTGATCAAAAAAAGCATCGAAAACGGAGAATTTTAGCGAAATTTCAATTTTAACCCCCCTCTTTTCCTTAATTTTCGTCATTTTCTTGCATTTTGATCAAAAAAAGCATCGAAAACGGAGAATTTTAGCGAAATTTCAATTTTAACCCCCCTTTTTTCCTTAATTTTTGTCATTTTTTTGCATTTTGATCAAAAAAGGCATCGAAAACGGAGAATTTTAGCCAAATTTCAATTTCTATCCCCTTTTTTTCCTTAATTTTCGTCGTTTTCTTGCATTTTGATTAAAAGAAGCAACGAAAACGGAGAACTTAAGCGAAATTTCAATTTTTATCCCCTTTTTTTCCTTAATTTTCGTCATTTTCTTGCATTTTGATCAAAAAAAGCATCGAAAACTGAGAATTTTAGTGTTATTTAAATTTTTATCCCCTTTTTTTCCTTAATTATCGTCATTTACCTGCATTTTTATAAAAAAAAGCATCGAAAACGGAGAATTTTAGCGAAATTTCCATTTTTATCCACATTTTTTCCTTAATTTTCGTCATTTTCTTGCATTTTGATCAAAAAAAGCATCAAAAACGGAGAAATCTAGCGAAGTTTCCATTTTTATCCCTCTTTTTTCCTTAACTTTCGTCTTTTTCTTGTATTTTGATAAAGAAAAGCATCGAAAACTGAGAATTTTTTTCCACTTTTTTCCTTAAATTTGTCATTTTCTTGCATTTTGATCAAAGAAAGCATCGAAAACGGAGAATTTTAGCGAAATTTCAATTTTTATCCCCTTTTTTTCCTTAATTTTCGTCATTTCCTTGCATTTTGATCAAAAAAATGATCGAAAACGGAGAATTTTAGCGAAATTCCTATTTTTATCCCCTTTTTTTCCTTAATTTTCGTCATTTTCTTGCAGTTTCATCAAAAAAAGCTTCGAAAACGGAGAATTTTCGCAAAATTTCAATTTTAATCCCCTTTTTTTCCTTAATTTTCGTCATATCCTTGCATTTTGATCAAAAAAATGATCGAAAACGGAGAATTTTAGCGAAATTTCAATTTTAACCCCCTTTTTTCCTTAATTTTCGCCATTTTCTTGCATTATGATAAAAAAAAGCTTTGAAAACGGAGAATTTTCACAAAATTTCAATTTTTATCCCCTTTTTTTCCTTAATTTTCGTCATTTCCTTGCATTTTGATCAAAAAAATGATCGAAAACGGAAAATTTTAGCGAAATTTCAATTTTTATCCCCTTTTTTTCCTTAATTTTCGTCATTTTCTTGCAGTTTCATCAAAAAAAGCATCGAAAACGGAGAATTTTAGCGAAATTTCAATTTTTATCCACTTAATTTCCTTAATTTTCGTCATTTTTTTGCATTTTAATCAAAAAAAGCATCGAAAACGGAGAATTTTAGCGGAATTACTATTTTTATCCCCTTTTTTTCTTTAATTTTCGTCATTTTCTTGCATTTTTATTTAAAAAAGCATCGAAAACAGAGAGGTTTAGCGAAATTTCCATTTTTATCCATTTTTTTTCCTCAATTTTCGTCATTTTCTTGCATTTTGATCAAAAAAAAGCATGGAAAATATTGAAATTAAGCGAAATTTCAATATTTTTCCCCTTTTTTCCTTAATTTTCGTCATTTTCTTGCATTTTGATCAAAAAAAGCTTCGAAAACGGTAAATTTAACGAAATTTCAATTTTTATCCCCTTTTTTTTCCTTAATTTTCGTCATTTTCTTGCATTTTGATCAAAAAAAGCATCGAAAACGAAGACTTTTAGCGAAATTTCAATTTTAACCCCCTTTTTTTCCTTAATTTTCGTCATTTTCTTGTATTTTGATCAAAAAAAGCATCGAAAACTGAAAATTTTAGCGAAATTTCAATTTTTATCCCCTTTTTTTGCTTAATTTTCGTCATTGCCTTGCATTTTGATCAAAAAAGCTTCCAAAACGGTAAATTTAGCGAAATTTCAATTTTTATCCCCTTTTTTTTCCTTAATTTTCGTCATTTTCTTGCATTTTGATCAAAAAAAGCATCGAAAACGAAGAATTTTAGCGAAATTTCAATTTTAACCCCCTTTTTTTCCTTAATTTTCGTCATTTTCTTGCATTTTGATCAAAAAAAGCATCGAAAACTGAGAATTTTTGCGATATTTCAATTATTATCCCCTTTTTTTCCTTAATTATCGTCATTTACTTGCATTTTTATTAAAAAAAGCATCGAAAACGGAGAATTTTAGCGAAATTTCCATTTTTATCCACTTTTTTACTTAATTTTCGTCATTTTCTTATATTTTGATCAAAAAAAAAGCAGGATAACGGTGAATTTTAGCGAAATTTCAATATATATCCCCTTTTTTCCCTTAATTTTCTTCATTTTGTTGCATTTCGATCAAAAAAAGTATCGAAAACGGAGAATTTTAGCGAAATTTCAATTTTAACCCCCTTTTTTCCTTAATTTTCGCCATTTTCTTGCATTATGATCAAAAAAAGCTTCGAAAACGAAGAATTATCGCAAAATTTCAATTTTAATCCCCTTTTTTTCCTTAATTTTCGTCATTTCCTTGCATTTTGATCAAAAAAATGATCGAAAACGGAGAATTTTAGCGAAATTTCAATTTTAACCCCCTTTTTTCCTTAATTTTCGCCATTTTCTTGCATTATGATCAAAAAAAGCTTTGAAAACGGAGAATTTTCACAAAATTTCAATTTTTATCCCATTTTTTTCCTTAATTTTCGTCATTTCCTTGCATTTTGATCAAAAAAATGATCGAAAACGGAGAATTTTAGCGAAATTTCAATTTTTTCCCCTTTTTTTCCTTAATTTTCGTCATTTTCTTACAGTTTCATCAAAAAAAGCATCGAAAACGGAGAATTTTAGCGAAATTTCAATTTTTATCCACTTAATTTCCTTAATTTTCGTCATTTTTTTGCATTTTCATCAAAAAAAGCATCGAAAACGGAGAATTTTAGCGAAATTACTAGTTTTATCCCCTTTTTTTCTTTAATTTTCGTCATTTTCTTGCATTTTTATTTAAAAAAGCATCGAAAACAGAGAGGTTTAGCGAAATTTCCATTTTTATCCACTTTTTTTCCTCAATTTTCGTCATTTTCTTGCATTTTGATCAAAAAAAAAGCATGGAAAATATTGAAATTAAGCGAAATTTCAATATTTATCCCCTTTTTTCCTTAATTTTCGTCATTTTCTTGCATTTTGATCAAAAAAAGCTTCGAAAACGGTAAATTTAGCGAAATTTCAATTTTTATCCCCTTTTTTTTCCTTAATTTTCGTCATTTTCTTGCATTTTGATCAAAAAAAGCATCGAAAACGAAGAATTTTAGCGAAATTTCAATTTTTATCCCCATTTTTTCCTTAATTTTCGTCATTTTCTTGCATTTTGATCAAAAAAGGCATCGGAAACGGAGAATTTTAGCCAAATTTCAATTTTTATCCCCTTTTTTTCCTTAATTTTCGTCATTTTCTTGCATTTTGATCAAAAAAATTCATCGGAAACGGAGAATTTTAGCCAAATTTCGATTTTTATCCCCTTTTTTTCCTTAATTTTCGTCGTTTTCTTGCATTTTGATTAAAAAAAGCATCGAAAACGGAGAATTTAAGCGATATTTCAATTTTTATCCCCTTTTTTTCCTTAATTTTCGTCATTTTCTTTCATTTTGATAAAAAAAAGCATCGAAAACAGAGAATTTTTGCAATATTACAATTTTTATCCCCTTCTTTTCCTTAAGTATCGTCATTTACTTGCATTTTGATCAAAAAAGGCATCGAAAACGGAGAATTTTAGCGAAATTTCCATTTTTATCCACTTTTTTTCCTTAATTTTCGTCATTTTCTTATATTTTGATCAAAAAAAAGCGTTGATAACGGTGAATTTTAGCGAAATTTCAATATATATCCCCTTTTTTCCCTTAATTTTCTTCATTTTGTTGCATTTCGTACAAAAAAAGCATCGAAAACGGAGAATTTTAGCGAAATTTCAATTTTAACCCCCTTTTTTCCTTAATTTTCGCCATTTTCTTGCATTATGATCAAAAAAAGCTTCGAAAACGGAGAATTTTCGCAAAATTTCAATTTTAATCCCCTTTTTTTCCTTAATTTTCGTCATTTCCTTGCATTTTGATCAAAAAAATGATCGAAAACGGAGAATTTTAGCGAAATTTCAATTTTAACCCCCTTTTTTCCTTAATTTTCGCCATTTTCTTGCATTATGATAAAAAAAAGCTTTGAAAACGGATAATTTTCACAAAATTTCAATTTTTATCCCCTTTTTTTCCTTAATTTTCGTCATTTACTTGCATTTTGATCAAAAAAATGATCGAAAACGGAGAATTTTAGCGAAATTTTAATTTTTATCCCCTTTTTTTTCCTTAATTTTCGTCATTTTCTTGCAGTTTCATCAATAAAAGCATCGAAAACGGAGAATTTTGGCGATATTTCAATTATTATCCCCTTTTTTTCCTTAATTATCGTCATTTACTTGCATTTTTATTAAAAAAAGCATCGAAAACGGAGAATTTTAGCGAAATTTCCATTTTTATCCACTTTTTTTCCTTAATTTTCGTCATTTTCTTATATTTTGATCAAAAAAAAGCGTTGATAACGGTGAATTTTAGCGAAATTTCAATATATATCCCCTTTTTTCCCTTAATTTTCTTCATTTTGTTGCATTTCGATCAAAAAAAGCATCGAAAACGGAGAATTTTAGCGAAATTTCAATTTTAACCCCCTTTTTTCCTTAATTTTCGCCATTTTCTTGCATTATGATCAGAAAAAGCTTCGAAAACGGAGAATTTTCGCAAAATTTCAATTTTAATCCCCTTTTTTTCCTTAATTTTCGTCATTTCCTTGCATTTTGATCAAAAAAATGATCGAAAACGGAGAATTTTAGCGAAATTTCAATTTTAACCCCCTTTTTTCCTTAATTTTCTCCATTTTCTTGCATTATGATAAAAAAAAGCTTTGAAAACGGATAATTTTCACAAAATTTCAATTTTTATCCCCTTTTTTTCCTTAATTTTCGTCATTTACTTGCATTTTGATCAAAAAAATGATCGAAAACGGAGAATTTTAGCGAAATTTTAATTTTTATCCCCTTTTTTTCCTTAATTTTCGTCATTTTCTTGCAGTTTCATCAATAAAAGCATCGAAAACGAAACGGAGAATTTTAGCGAAATTTCAATTTTTATCCCCTTAATTTCCTTAATTTTCAACATTTTCTTGCATTTTAAAAAAAAAGCATCAAAAACAGTGAATTATATCAAAATTTCAATATTTATCCCCTTTTTTCCCTTAATTTTCGTCATTTTCTTGCATCTTGATTAAAAAAAGCATCGAAAACAATGAATTTTAGCGAAATTTCCATTTTTTATCCACTTTTTTTCCTTAATTTTTGTCATTTTCTTTGCATTTTGATAAGAAAAGGATGGAAAACGGTGAATTTTAGCGTAATTTCAATATTTATCCCCTTTTTTTTCCTTAATTTTCGTCATTTTCTTGTATTTTGATCAAAAAAAGCTTCGAAAACGGTAAATTTAGCGAAATTTCAATTTTTATCCTTTTTTTTTCCTTAATTTTCGTCATTTTCTTTGCATTTTGATAAAAAAAGGATGGATAACGGGGAGTTTAAGCGAAATTTCAATATTTATCCCCTTTTTATCTTAATTTTCGTCATTTTTTTGCATTTTGATCAAAAAGCATCGAAAACGGAGGATTTTAGCGAAATTTCAATTTTAACCCCTCCTTTTTTCCTTAATTTTCGTCATTTTCTTGCATTTTGATCAAAAAAAGCATCGAAAACGGAGAATTTTAGCGAAATTTCAATTTTAACCCCCCCTTTTTCCTTAATTTTCGTCATTTTCTTGCATTTTGATCAAAAAAAAGCATCGAAACGGAGAATTTTAGCGAAATTTCAATTTTAACCCCCCTTTTTTCCTTAATTTTTGTCATTTTTTTGCATTTTGATCAAAAAAGGCATCGAAAACGGAGAATTTTAGCCAAATTTCAATTTCTATCCCCTTTTTTTCCTTAATTTTCGTCGTTTTCTTGCATTTTGATTAAAAGAAGCAACGAAAACGGAGAACTTAAGCGAAATTTCAATTTTTATCCCCTTTTTTTCCTTAATTTTCGTCATTTTCTTGCATTTTGATCAAAAAAAGCATCGAAAACTGAGAATTTTAGTGTTATTTAAATTTTTATCCCCTTTTTTTCCTTAATTATCGTCATTTACCTGCATTTTTATAAAAAAAAGCATCGAAAACGGAGAATTTTAGCGAAATTTCCATTTTTATCCACATTTTTTCCTTAATTTTCGTCATTTTCTTGCATTTTGATCAAAAAAAGCATCAAAAACGGAGAAATCTAGCGAAATTTCCATTTTTATCCCTCTTTTTTCCTTAACTTCGTCTTTTTCTTGTATTTTGATAAAGAAAAGCATCGAAAACTGAGAATTTTTTTCCACTTTTTTCCTTAAATTTGTCATTTTCTTGCATTTTGATCAAAGAAAGCATCGAAAACGGAGAATTTTAGCGAAATTTCAATTTTTATCCCCTTTTTTTCCTTAATTTTCGTCATTTCCTTGCATTTTGATCAAAAAAATGATCGAAAACGGAGAATTTTAGCGAAATTCCTATTTTTATCCCCTTTTTTTCCTTAATTTTCGTCATTTTCTTGCAGTTTCATCAAAAAAAGCTTCGAAAACGGAGAATTTTCGCAAAATTTCAATTTTAATCCCCTTTTTTTCCTTAATTTTCGTCATATCCTTGCATTTTGATCAAAAAAATGATCGAAAACGGAGAATTTTAGCGAAATTTCAATTTTAACCCCCTTTTTTCCTTAATTTTCGCCATTTTCTTGCATTATGATAAAAAAAAGCTTTGAAAACGGAGAATTTTCACAAAATTTCAATTTTTATCCCCTTTTTTTCCTTAATTTTCGTCATTTCCTTGCATTTTGATCAAAAAAATGATCGAAAACGGAAAATTTTAGCGAAATTTCAATTTTTATCCCCTTTTTTTCCTTAATTTTCGTCATTTTCTTGCAGTTTCATCAAAAAAAGCATCGAAAACGGAGAATTTTAGCGAAATTTCAATTTTTATCCACTTAATTTCCTTAATTTTCGTCATTTTTTTGCATTTTAATCAAAAAAAGCATCGAAAACGGAGAATTTTAGCGGAATTACTATTTTTATCCCCTTTTTTTCTTTAATTTTCGTCATTTTCTTGCATTTTTATTTAAAAAAGCATCGAAAACAGAGAGGTTTAGCGAAATTTCCATTTTTATCCATTTTTTTTCCTCAATTTTCGTCATTTTCTTGCATTTTGATCAAAAAAAAGCATGGAAAATATTGAAATTAAGCGAAATTTCAATATTTTTCCCCTTTTTTCCTTAATTTTCGTCATTTTCTTGCATTTTGATCAAAAAAAGCTTCGAAAACGGTAAATTTAACGAAATTTCAATTTTTATCCCCTTTTTTTTCCTTAATTTTCGTCATTTTCTTGCATTTTGATCAAAAAAAGCATCGAAAACGAAGACTTTTAGCGAAATTTCAATTTTAACCCCCTTTTTTTCCTTAATTTTCGTCATTTTCTTGTATTTTGATCAAAAAAAGCATCGAAAACTGAAAATTTTAGCGAAATTTCAATTTTTATCCCCTTTTTTTGCTTAATTTTCGTCATTGCCTTGCATTTTGATCAAAAAAGCTTCCAAAACGGTAAATTTAGCGAAATTTCAATTTTTATCCCCTTTTTTTTCCTTAATTTTCGTCATTTTCTTGCATTTTGATCAAAAAAAGCATCGAAAACGAAGAATTTTAGCGAAATTTCAATTTTAACCCCCTTTTTTTCCTTAATTTTCGTCATTTTCTTGCATTTTGATCAAAAAAAGCATCGAAAACTGAGAATTTTTGCGATATTTCAATTATTATCCCCTTTTTTTCCTTAATTATCGTCATTTACTTGCATTTTTATTAAAAAAAGCATCGAAAACGGAGAATTTTAGCGAAATTTCCATTTTTATCCACTTTTTTACTTAATTTTCGTCATTTTCTTATATTTTGATCAAAAAAAAAGCAGGATAACGGTGAATTTTAGCGAAATTTCAATATATATCCCCTTTTTTCCCTTAATTTTCTTCATTTTGTTGCATTTCGATCAAAAAAAGTATCGAAAACGGAGAATTTTAGCGAAATTTCAATTTTAACCCCCTTTTTTCCTTAATTTTCGCCATTTTCTTGCATTATGATCAAAAAAAGCTTCGAAAACGAAGAATTATCGCAAAATTTCAATTTTAATCCCCTTTTTTTCCTTAATTTTCGTCATTTCCTTGCATTTTGATCAAAAAAATGATCGAAAACGGAGAATTTTAGCAAAATTTCAATAGCAAAATTTCAATTTTAACCCCCTTTTTTCCTTAATTTTCGCCATTTTCTTGCATTATGATCAAAAAAGCTTTGAAAACGGAGAATTTTCACAAAATTTCAATTTTTATCCCATTTTTTTCCTTAATTTTCGTCATTTCCTTGCATTTTGATCAAAAAAATGATCGAAAACGGAGAATTTTAGCGAAATTTCAATTTTTTCCCCTTTTTTTCCGTAATTTTCGTCATTTTCTTACAGTTTCATCAAAAAAAGCATCGAAAACGGAGAATTTTAGCGAATTTCAATTTTTATCCACTTAATTTCCTTAATTTTCGTCATTTTTTGCATTTTCATCAAAAAAGCATCGAAAACGGAGAATTTTAGCGAAATTACTAGTTTTATCCCCTTTTTTTCTTTAATTTTCGTCATTTTCTTGCATTTTTATTAAAAAAGCATCGAAAACAGAGAGGTTTAGCGAAATTTCCATTTTTATCCACTTTTTTTCCTCAATTTTCGTCATTTTCTTGCATTTTGATCAAAAAAAAGCATGGAAAATATTGAAATTAAGCGAAATTTCAATATTTATCCCCTTTTTTCCTTAATTTTCGTCATTTTCTTGCATTTTGATCAAAAAAAGCTTCGAAAACGGTAAATTTAGCGAAATTTCAATTTTTATCCCCCTTTTTTTTCCTTAATTTTCGTCATTTTCTTGCATTTTGATCAAAAAAAGCATCGAAAACGAAGAATTTTAGCGAAATTTCAATTTTATCCCCATTTTTTCCTTAATTTCGTCATTTTCTTGCATTTTGAGCAAAAAGGCATCGGAAACGGAGAATTTTAGCCAAATTTCTATTTTATCCCTTTTTTTCCTTAATTTTCGTCATTTTCTTGCATTTTGATCAAAAAAATCATCGGAAACGGAGAATTTAGCCAAATTTCGATTTTTATCCCCTTTTTTTCCTTAATTTTCGTCGTTTTCTTGCATTTTGAGTAAAAAAAGCATCGAAAACGGAGAATTTAAGCGATATTTCAATTTTATCCCCTTTTTTTCCTTAATTTTCGTCATTTTCTTTCATTTTGATAAAAAAAAGCATCGAAAACAGAGAATTTTTGCAATATTACAATTTTTATCCCCTTCTTTTCCTTAAGTATCGTCATTTACTTGCATTTTGATCAAAAAAGGCATCGGAAACGGAGAATTTTAGCCAAATTTCAATTTTTATCCCCTTTTTTTCCTTAATTTTCGTCGTTTTCTTGCATTTTGATATAAAAAAGCATCGAAAACGGAGAATTTGAGCGTAATTTCCATTTTTATCCACTTTTTTTCCTTAATTTTCGTCATTTTCTTGCATTTTGATCAAAAAAAAGCATAGATAACGGTGAATTATAGCGAAATTTCAATATATATCCCCTTTTTTCCCTGAATTTTCGTCATTTTCTTGCATTTCTATCAAAAAAAGCATCGAAAACGGAGAATTTAGCGAAATTTCAATTTTAACCCCCTTTTTTCCTTAATTTTCGCCATTTTCTTGCATTATGATCAAAAAAAGCTTCGAAAACGGAGAATTTTCGCAAAATTTCAATTTTTATCCCCTTTTTTTCCTTAATTTTCGTCATTTCCTTGCATTTTGATCAAAAAATTTACGAAAACGGAGAATTTTAGCAAAATTCAAATTTTTATCCCCTATTTTTCCTTAATTTTCGTCATTTTCTTGCAGTTTCATCAAAAAAAGCAGCGAAAACGGAGAATTTAGGGAAATTTCAATTTTTATCCCCTTAATTTCCTTAATTTTCGTCATTTTCTTGCATTTTTATTAAAAAAAGCATCATAAACGGTGAATTATATAGAAATTTCAATATTTTTGCCCTTTCTTCCCTTAATTTTCGTCATTTTCTTGCATTTTGATTAAAAAAAGCATCGAAAACAATGAATTTAAGCGAAATTTCCATTTTTATCCACTTTTTTTCCTTAATTTTTGTCATTTTCTTTGCATTTTGATAAAAAAAAGGATGGAAAACGGAGAATTTTGGCGAAATTTCAATATTTAACCCCTTTTTTCCCTTAATTTTCGTCATTTTCTTGTATTTTGATCAAAAAAAGCTTCGAAAACGGTAAATTTAGCGAAATTTCAATTTTTATCCCCTTTTTTTTCCTTAAATTTCGTCATTTTCTTGCATTTTGTTCAAAAAAAGCATCGAAAACTGAGAATTTTAGCGAAATTTCAATTTTTATCTCCTTTTTTTCCTTAATTTTTGACCTTTTCTTGATTTATGATCAAAAAAAGCATCGAAAATGGAGAATTTAAGCGAAATTTCAATTTTTATCCCCTTTTTTTCCTTAATTTTCGTCATTTTCTTGCATTTTGATCAAAAAAAGCATTGAAAACTGAGAATTTTAGCGATATTTCAATTATTATCCCCTTTTTTTCCTTAATTATCGTCATTTACTTGCATTTTTTTAAAAAAAGCATCGAAAACGGAGAATTTTAGCGAAATTTCAATTTTTATCCACTTAATTTCCTTAATTTTCGTCATTTTTTTGCATTTTAATCAAAAAAAGCATCGAAAACGGAGAATTTTAGCGGAATTACTATTTTTATCCCCTTTTTTTCTTTAATTTTCGTCATTTTCTTGCATTTTTATTTAAAAAAGCATCGAAAACAGAGAGGTTTAGCGAAATTTCCATTTTTATCCATTTTTTTTCCTCAATTTTCGTCATTTTCTTGCATTTTGATCAAAAAAAAGCATGGAAAATATTGAAATTAAGCGAAATTTCAATATTTTTCCCCTTTTTTCCTTAATTTTCGTCATTTTCTTGCATTTTGATCAAAAAAAGCTTCGAAAACGGTAAATTTAACGAAATTTCAATTTTTATCCCCTTTTTTTTCCTTAATTTTCGTCATTTTCTTGCATTTTGATCAAAAAAAGCATCGAAAACGAAGACTTTTAGCGAAATTTCAATTTTAACCCCCTTTTTTTCCTTAATTTTCGTCATTTTCTTGTATTTTGATCAAAAAAAGCATCGAAAACTGAAAATTTTAGCGAAATTTCAATTTTTATCCCCTTTTTTTGCTTAATTTTCGTCATTGCCTTGCATTTTGATCAAAAAAGCTTCCAAAACGGTAAATTTAGCGAAATTTCAATTTTTATCCCCTTTTTTTTCCTTAATTTTCGTCATTTTCTTGCATTTTGATCAAAAAAAGCATCGAAAACGAAGAATTTTAGCGAAATTTCAATTTTAACCCCCTTTTTTTCCTTAATTTTCGTCATTTTCTTGCATTTTGATCAAAAAAAGCATCGAAAACTGAGAATTTTTGCGATATTTCAATTATTATCCCCTTTTTTCCTTAATTATCGTCATTTACTTGCATTTTTATTAAAAAAAGCATCGAAAACGGAGAATTTTAGCGAAATTTCCATTTTTATCCACTTTTTTACTTAATTTTCGTCATTTTCTTATATTTTGATAAAAAAAAAAGCAGGATAACGGTGAATTTTAGCGAAATTTCAATATATATCCCCTTTTTTCCCTTAATTTTCTTCATTTTGTTGCATTTCGATCAAAAAAAGTATCGAAAACGGAGAATTTTAGCGAAATTTCAATTTTAACCCCCTTTTTTCCTTAATTTTCGCCATTTTCTTGCATTATGATCAAAAAAAGCTTCGAAAACGAAGAATTATCGCAAAATTTCAATTTTAATCCCCTTTTTTTCCTTAATTTTCGTCATTTCCTTGCATTTTGATCAAAAAAATGATCGAAAACGGAGAATTTTAGCGAAATTTCAATTTTAACCCCCTTTTTTCCTTAATTTTCGCCATTTTCTTGCATTATGATCAAAAAAAGCTTTGAAAACGGAGAATTTTCACAAAATTTCAATTTTTATCCCATTTTTTTCCTTAATTTTCGTCATTTCCTTGCATTTTGATCAAAAAAATGATCGAAAACGGAGAATTTTAGCGAAATTTCAATTTTTTCCCCTTTTTTTCCTTAATTTTCGTCATTTTCTTACAGTTTCATCAAAAAAAGCATCGAAAACGGAGAATTTTAGCGAAATTTCAATTTTTATCCACTTAATTTCCTTAATTTTCGTCATTTTTTTGCATTTTCATCAAAAAAAGCATCGAAAACGGAGAATTTTAGCGAAATTACTAGTTTTATCCCCTTTTTTTCTTTAATTTTCGTCATTTTCTTGCATTTTTATTTAAAAAAGCATCGAAAACAGAGAGGTTTAGCGAAATTTCCATTTTTATCCACTTTTTTTCCTCAATTTTCGTCATTTTCTTGCATTTTGATAAAAAAAAAAGCATGGAAAATATTGAAATTAAGCGAAATTTCAATATTTATCCCCTTTTTTCCTTAATTTTCGTCATTTTCTTGCATTTTGATCAAAAAAAGCTTCGAAAACGGTAAATTTAGCGAAATTTCAATTTTTATCCCCTTTTTTTTCCTTAATTTTCGTCATTTTCTTGCATTTTGATCAAAAAAAGCATCGAAAACGAAGAATTTTAGCGAAATTTCAATTTTTATCCCCATTTTTTCCTTAATTTTCGTCATTTTCTTGCATTTTGATCAAAAAAGGCATCGGAAACGGAGAATTTTAGCCAAATTTCAATTTTTATCCCCTTTTTTTCCTTAATTTTCGTCATTTTCTTGCATTTTGATCAAAAAAATTCATCGGAAACGGAGAATTTTAGCCAAATTTCGATTTTTATCCCCTTTTTTTCCTTAATTTTCGTCGTTTTCTTGCATTTTGATTAAAAAAAGCATCGAAAACGGAGAATTTAAGCGATATTTCAATTTTTATCCCCTTTTTTTCCTTAATTTTCGTCATTTTCTTTCATTTTGATAAAAAAAAGCATCGAAAACAGAGAATTTTTGCAATATTACAATTTTTATCCCCTTCTTTTCCTTAAGTATCGTCATTTACTTGCATTTTGATCAAAAAAGGCATCGGAAACGGAGAATTTTAGCCAAATTTCAATTTTTATCCCCTTTTTTTCCTTAATTTTCGTCGTTTTCTTGCATTTTGATTAAAAAAAGCATCGAAAACGGAGAATTTGAGCGTAATTTCCATTTTTATCCACTTTTTTTCCTTAATTTTCGTCATTTTCTTGCATTTTGATCAAAAAAAAGCATAGATAACGGTGAATTATAGCGAAATTTCAATATATATCCCCTTTTTTCCCTGAATTTTCGTCATTTTCTTGCATTTCTATCAAAAAAAGCATCGAAAACGGAGAATTTTAGCGAAATTTCAATTTTAACCCCCTTTTTTCCTTAATTTTCGCCATTTTCTTGCATTATGATCAAAAAAAGCTTCGAAAACGGAGAATTTTCGCAAAATTTCAATTTTTATCCCCTTTTTTTCCTTAATTTTCGTCATTTCCTTGCATTTTGATCAAAAAAATGATCGAAAACGGAGAATTTTAGCAAAATTCAAATTTTTATCCCCTATTTTTCCTTAATTTTCGTCATTTTCTTGCAGTTTCATCAAAAAAAGCATCGAAAACGGAGAATTTAGGGAAATTTCAATTTTTATCCCCTTAATTTCCTTAATTTTCGTCATTTTCTTGCATTTTTATTAAAAAAAGCATCATAAACGGTGAATTATATAGAAATTTCAATATTTTTGCCCTTTCTTCCCTTAATTTTCGTCATTTTCTTGCATTTTGATTAAAAAAAGCATCGAAAACAATGAATTTAAGCGAAATTTCCATTTTTATCCACTTTTTTTCCTTAATTTTTGTCATTTTCTTTGCATTTTGATAAAAAAAAGGATGGAAAACGGAGAATTTTGGCGAAATTTCAATATTTAACCCCTTTTTTCCCTTAATTTTCGTCATTTTCTTGTATTTTGATCAAAAAAAGCTTCGAAAACGGTAAATTTAGCGAAATTTCAATTTTTATCCCCTTTTTTTTCCTTAAATTTCGTCATTTTCTTGCATTTTGTTCAAAAAAAGCATCGAAAACTGAGAATTTTAGCGAAATTTCAATTTTTATCTCCTTTTTTTCCTTAATTTTTGACCTTTTCTTGATTTATGATCAAAAAAAGCATCGAAAATGGAGAATTTAAGCGAAATTTCAATTTTTATCCCCTTTTTTTCCTTAATTTTCGTCATTTTCTTGCATTTTGATCAAAAAAAGCATTGAAAACTGAGAATTTTAGCGATATTTCAATTATTATCCCCTTTTTTTCCTTAATTATCGTCATTTACTTGCATTTTTTTTAAAAAAAGCATCGAAAACGGAGAATTTTAGCGAAATTTCCATTTTTATCCACTTTTTTTCCTTAATTTTCGTCATTTTCTTATATTTTGATCAAAAAAAAAGCGTTGATAACGGTGAATTTTAGCGAAATTTCAATATATATCCCCTTTTTTCCCTTAATTTTCTTCATTTTGTTGCATTTCGATCAAAAAAAGCATCGAACACGGAGAATTTTAGCGAAATTTCAATTTTAACCCCCTTTTTTCCTTAATTTTCGCCATTTTCTTGCATTATGATCAAAAAAAGCATCGAAAACGGAGAATTTTAGCGAAATTTCCAATTTAACCCCTCCTTTTTTCCTTAATTTTCGTCATTTTATTGCATTTTGATCAAAAAAAGCATCGAAAACGGAGAATTTTAGCGAAATTTCAATTTTAACCCCCCTTTTTTCCTTAATTTTCGTCATTTTCTTGCATTTTGATCAAAAAAAGCATCGAAAACGGAGAATTTTAGCGAAATTTCAATTTTAACCCCCCTTTTTTCCTTAATTTTTGTCATTTTTTTGCATTTTGATCAAAAAAGGCATCGAAAACGGAGAATTTTAGCCAAATTTCAATTTCTATCCCCTTTTTTTCCTTAATTTTCGTCGTTTTCTTGCATTTTGATTAAAAAAAGCATCGAAAACGGAGAATTTGAGCGTAATTTCCATTTTTATCCACTTTTTTCCTTAATTTTCGTCATTTTCTTGCATTTTGATCAAAAAAAAGCATAGATAACGGTGAATTATAGCGAAATTTCAATATATATCCCCTTTTTTCCCTGAATTTTCGTCATTTTCTTGCATTTCTATCAAAAAAAGCATCGAAAACGGAGAATTTTAGCGAAATTTCAATTTTAACCCCCTTTTTTCCTTAATTTTCGCCATTTTCTTGCATTTTGATCAAAAAAAGCATCGAAAACGGAGAATTTTAGCGAAATTTCAATTTTAACCCCCCTTTTTTCCTTAATTTTTTTCATTTTTTTGCATTTTGATCAAAAAAGGCATCGAAAACGGAGAATTTTAGCAAAATTCAAATTTTTATCCCCTATTTTTCCTTAATTTTCGTCATTTTCTTGCAGTTTCATCAAAAAAAGCATCGAAAACGGAGAATTTAGGGAAATTTCAATTTTTATCCCCTTAATTTCCTTAATTTTCGTCATTTTCTTGCATTTTTATTAAAAAAAGCATCATAAACGGTGAATTATATAGAAATTTCAATATTTTTGCCCTTTCTTCCCTTAATTTTCGTCATTTTCTTGCATTTTGATTAAAAAAAGCATCGAAAACAATGAATTTAAGCGAAATTTCCATTTTTATCCACTTTTTTTCCTTAATTTTTGTCATTTTCTTTGCATTTTGATAAAAAAAAGGATGGAAAACGGAGAATTTTGGCGAAATTTCAATATTTAACCCCTTTTTTCCCTTAATTTTCGTCATTTTCTTGTATTTTGATCAAAAAAAGCTTCGAAAACGGTAAATTTAGCGAAATTTCAATTTTTATCCCCTTTTTTTTCCTTAAATTTCGTCATTTTCTTGCATTTTGTTCAAAAAAAGCATCGAAAACTGAGAATTTTAGCGAAATTTCAATTTTTATCTCCTTTTTTTCCTTAATTTTTGACCTTTTCTTGATTTATGATCAAAAAAAGCATCGAAAATGGAGAATTTAAGCGAAATTTCAATTTTTATCCCCTTTTTTTCCTTAATTTTCGTCATTTTCTTGCATTTTGATCAAAAAAAGCATTGAAAACTGAGAATTTTAGCGATATTTCAATTATTATCCCCTTTTTTTCCTTAATTATCGTCATTTACTTGCATTTTTTTTAAAAAAAGCATCGAAAACGGAGAATTTTAGCGAAATTTCCATTTTTATCCACTTTTTTTCCTTAATTTTCGTCATTTTCTTATATTTTGATCAAAAAAAAGCGTTGATAACGGTGAATTTTAGCGAAATTTCAATATATATCCCCTTTTTTCCCTTAATTTTCTTCATTTTGTTGCATTTCGATCAAAAAAAGCATCGAACACGGAGAATTTTAGCGAAATTTCAATTTTAACCCCCTTTTTTCCTTAATTTTCGCCATTTTCTTGCATTATGATCAAAAAAAGCATCGAAAACGGAGAATTTTAGCGAAATTTCAATTTTAACCCCTCCTTTTTTCCTTAATTTTCGTCATTTTATTGCATTTTGATCAAAAAAAGCATCGAAAACGGAGAATTTTAGCGAAATTTCAATTTTAACCCCCCTTTTTTCCTTAATTTTCGTCATTTTCTTGCATTTTGATCAAAAAAAGCATCGAAAACGGAGAATTTTAGCGAAATTTCAATTTTAACCCCCTTTTTTCCTTAATTTTTGTCATTTTTTTGCATTTTGATCAAAAAAGGCATCGAAAACGGAGAATTTTAGCCAAATTTCAATTTCTATCCCCTTTTTTTCCTTAATTTTCGTCGTTTTCTTGCATTTTGATTAAAAAAAGCATCGAAAACGGAGAATTTGAGCGTAATTTCCATTTTTATCCACTTTTTTCCTTAATTTTCGTCATTTTCTTGCATTTTGATCAAAAAAAAGCATAGATAACGGTGAATTATAGCGAAATTTCAATATATATCCCCTTTTTTCCCTGAATTTTCGTCATTTTCTTGCATTTCTATCAAAAAAAGCATCGAAAACGGAGAATTTTAGCGAAATTTCAATTTTAACCCCCTTTTTTCCTTAATTTTCGCCATTTTCTTGCATTATGATCAAAAAAAGCTTCGAAAACGGAGAATTTTCGCAAAATTTCAATTTTTATCCCCTTTTTTTTCCTTAATTTTCGTCATTTCCTTGCATTTTGATCAAAAAAATGATCGAAAACGGAGAATTTTAGCAAAATTCAAATTTTTATCCCCTATTTTTCCTTAATTTTCGTCATTTTCTTGCAGTTTCATCAAAAAAAGCATCGAAAACGGAGAATTTAGGGAAATTTCAATTTTTATCCCCTTAATTTCCTTAATTTTCGTCATTTTCTTGCATTTTTATTAAAAAAAGCATCATAAACGGTGAATTATATAGAAATTTCAATATTTTTGCCCTTTCTTCCCTTAATTTTCGTCATTTTCTTGCATTTTGATTAAAAAAAGCATCGAAAACAATGAATTTAAGCGAAATTTCCATTTTTATCCACTTTTTTTCCTTAATTTTTGTCATTTTCTTTGCATTTTGATAAAAAAAAGGATGGAAAACGGAGAATTTTGGCGAAATTTCAATATTTAACCCCTTTTTTCCCTTAATTTTCGTCATTTTCTTGTATTTTGATCAAAAAAAGCTTCGAAAACGGTAAATTTAGCGAAATTTCAATTTTTATCCCCTTTTTTTTCCTTAAATTTCGTCATTTTCTTGCATTTTGTTCAAAAAAAGCATCGAAAACTGAGAATTTTAGCGAAATTTCAATTTTTATCCCCTTTTTTTCCTTAATTTTTGACCTTTTCTTGATTTATGATCAAAAAAAGCATCGAAAATGGAGAATTTAAGCGAAATTTCAATTTTTATCCCCTTTTTTTCCTTAATTTTCGTCATTTTCTTGCATTTTGATCAAAAAAAGCATTGAAAACTGAGAATTTTAGCGATATTTCAATTATTATCCCCTTTTTTTCCTTAATTATCGTCATTTACTTGCATTTTTATTAAAAAAAGCATCGAAAACGGAGAATTTTAGCGAAATTTCCATTTTTATCCACTTTTTTTCCTTAATTTTCGTCATTTTCTTATATTTTGATCAAAAAAAAGCGTTGATAACGGTGAATTTTAGCGAAATTTCAATATATATCCCCTTTTTTCCCTTAATTTTCTTCATTTTGTTGCATTTCGATCAAAAAAAGCATCGAACACGGAGAACTTTAGCGAAATTTCAATTTTAACCCCCTTTTTTCCTTAATTTTCGCCATTTTCTTGCATTATGATCAAAAAAAGCATCGAAAACGGAGAATTTTAGCGAAATTTCAATTTTAACCCCTCCTTTTTTCCTTAATTTTCGTCATTTTATTGCATTTTGATCAAAAAAAGCATCGAAAACGGAGAATTTTAGCGAAATTTCAATTTTAACCCCCCTTTTTTCCTTAATTTTCGTCATTTTCTTGCATTTTGATCAAAAAAAGCATCGAAAACGGAGAATTTTAGCGAAATTTCAATTTTAACCCCCCTTTTTTCCTTAATTTTTGTCATTTTTTTGCATTTTGATCAAAAAAGGCATCGAAAACGGAGAATTTTAGCCAAATTTCAATTTCTATCCCCTTTTTTTCCTTAATTTTCGTCGTTTTCTTGCATTTTGATTAAAAGAAGCAACGAAAACGGAGAACTTAAGCGAAATTTCAATTTTTATCCCCTTTTTTTCCTTAATTTTCGTCATTTTCTTGCATTTTGATCAAAAAAAGCATCGAAAACTGAGAATTTTAGTGTTATTTAAATTTTTATCCCCTTTTTTTCCTTAATTATCGTCATTTACTTGCATTTTTATTAAAAAAAGCATCGAAAACGGAGAATTTTAGCGAAATTTCCATTTTTATCCACATTTTTTCCTTAATTTTCGTCATTTTCTTGCATTTTGATCAAAAAAAGCATCAAAAACGGAGAAATCTAGCGAAATTTCCATTTTTATCCCTCTTTTTTCCTTAACTTTCGTCTTTTTCTTGTATTTTGATAAAGAAAAGCATCGAAAACTGAGAATTTTTTTCCACTTTTTTCCTTAAATTTGTCATTTTCTTGCATTTTGATCAAAGAAAGCATCGAAAACGGAGAATTTTAGCGAAATTTCAATTTTTATCCCCTTTTTTTCCTTAATTTTCGTCATTTTCTTGCATTTTGATCAAAAAAGGCATCGGAAACAGAGAATTTTAGCCAAATTTCAATTTTTATCCCCTTTTTTTCCTTAATTTTCGTCGTTTTCTTGCATTTTGATTAAAAAAAGCATCGAAAACGGAGAATTTAAGCGATATTTCAATTTTTATCCCCTTTTTTTCCTTAATTTTCGTCATTTTCTTGCATTTTGATAAAAAAAAGCATCGAAAACAGAGAATTTTAGCAATATTACAATTTTTATCCCCTTTTTTTCCTTAAGTATCGTCATTTACTTGCATTTTGATCAAAAAAGGCATCGGAAACGGAGAATTTTAGCCAAATTTCAATTTTTATCCCCTTTTTTTCCTTAATTTTCGTCGTTTTCTTGCATTTTGATTAAAAAAAGCATCGAAAACGGAGAATTTGAGCGTAATTTCCATTTTTATCCACTTTTTTTCCTTAATTTTCGTCATTTTCTTGCATTTTGATCAAAAAAAAGCATAGATAACGGTGAATTATAGCGAAATTTCAATATATATCCCCTTTTTTCCCTGAATTTTCGTCATTTTCTTGCATTTCTATCAAAAAAAGCATCGAAAACGGAGAATTTTAGCGAAATTTCAATTTTAACCCCCTTTTTTCCTTAATTTTCGCCATTTTCTTGCATTATGATAAAAAAAAGCTTTGAAAACGGAGAATTTTCACAAAATTTCAATTTTTATCCCCTTTTTTTCCTTAATTTTCGTCATTTCCTTGCATTTTGATCAAAAAAATGATCGAAAACGGAAAATTTTAGCGAAATTTCAATTTTTATCCCCTTTTTTTCCTTAATTTTCGTCATTTTCTTGCAGTTTCATCAAAAAAAGCATCGAAAACGGAGAATTTTAGCGAAATTTCAATTTTTATCCACTTAATTTCCTTAATTTTCGTCATTTTTTTGCATTTTAATCAAAAAAAGCATCGAAAACGGAGAATTTTAGCGGAATTACTATTTTTATCCCCTTTTTTTCTTTAATTTTCGTCATTTTCTTGCATTTTTATTTAAAAAAGCATCGAAAACAGAGAGGTTTAGCGAAATTTCCATTTTTATCCATTTTTTTTCCTCAATTTTCGTCATTTTCTTGCATTTTGATCAAAAAAAAGCATGGAAAATATTGAAATTAAGCGAAATTTCAATATTTTTCCCCTTTTTTCCTTAATTTTCGTCATTTTCTTGCATTTTGATCAAAAAAAGCTTCGAAAACGGTAAATTTAACGAAATTTCAATTTTTATCCCCTTTTTTTTCCTTAATTTTCGTCATTTTCTTGCATTTTGATCAAAAAAAGCATCGAAAACGAAGAATTTTAGCGAAATTTCAATTTTAACCCCCTTTTTTTCCTTAATTTTCGTCATTTTCTTGTATTTTGATCAAAAAAAGCATCGAAAACTGAGAATTTTAGCCAAATTTCAATTTCTATCCCCTTTTTTTCCTTAATTTTCGTCGTTTTCTTGCATTTTGATTAAAAGAAGCAACGAAAACGGAGAACTTAAGCGAAATTTCAATTTTTATCCCCTTTTTTTCCTTAATTTTCGTCATTTTCTTGCATTTTGATCAAAAAAAGCATCGAAAACTGAGAATTTTAGTGTTATTTAAATTTTTATCCCCTTTTTTTCCTTAATTATCGTCATTTACTTGCATTTTTATTAAAAAAAGCATCGAAAACGGAGAATTTTAGCGAAATTTCCATTTTTATCCACATTTTTTCCTTAATTTTCGTCATTTTCTTGCATTTTGATCAAAAAAAGCATCAAAAACGGAGAAATCTAGCGAAATTTCCATTTTTATCCCTCTTTTTTCCTTAACTTTCGTCTTTTTCTTGTATTTTGATAAAGAAAAGCATCGAAAACTGAGAATTTTTTTCCACTTTTTTCCTTAAATTTGTCATTTTCTTGCATTTTGACCAAAGAAAGCATCGAAAACGGAGAATTTTAGCGAAATTTCAATTTTTATCCCCTTTTTTTCCTTAATTTTCGTCATTTTCTTGCATTTTGATCAAAAAAGGCATCGGAAACAGAGAATTTTAGCCAAATTTCAATTTTTATCCCCTTTTTTTCCTTAATTTTCGTCGTTTTCTTGCATTTTGATTAAAAAAAGCATCGAAAACGGAGAATTTAAGCGATATTTCAATTTTAATCCCCTTTTTTTCCTTAATTTTCGTCATTTTCTTGCATTTTGATAAAAAAAAGCATCGAAAACGGAGAATTTAAGCGATATTTCAATTTTAATCCCCTTTTTTTCCTTAATTTTCGTCATTTACTTGCATTTTGATCAAAAAAGGCATCGGAAACGGAGAATTTTAGCCAAATTTCAATATATATCCCCTTTTTTCCCTGAATTTTCGTCATTTTCTTGCATTTCTATCAAAAAAAGCATCGAAAACGGAGAATTTTAGCGAAATTTCAATTTTAACCCCCTTTTTTCCTTAATTTTCGCCATTTTCTTGCATTATGATAAAAAAAGCTTCGAAAACGGAGAATTTTCGCAAAATTTCAATTTTTATCCCCTTTTTTTCCTTAATTTTCGTCATTTCCTTGCATTTTGATCAAAAAAATGATCGAAAACGGAGAATTTTAGCGAAATTCCAATTTTTATCCCCTTTTTTTCCTTAATTTTCGTCATTTTCTTGCAGTTTCATCAAAAAAAGCTTCGAAAACGGAGAATTTTCGCAAAATTTCAATTTTAATCCCCTTTTTTTCCTTAATTTTCGTCATTTCCTTGCATTTTGATCAAAAAAATGATCGAAAACGGAGAATTTTAGCGAAATTTCAATTTTAACCCCCTTTTTTCCTTAATTTTCGCCATTTTCTTGCATTATGATAAAAAAAAGCTTTGAAAACGGAGAATTTTCACAAAATTTCAATTTTTATCCCCTTTTTTTCCTTAATTTTCGTCATTTCCTTGCATTTTGATCAAAAAAATGATCGAAAACGGAAAATTTTAGCGAAATTTCAATTTTTATCCCCTTTTTTTCCTTAATTTTCGTCATTTTCTTGCAGTTTCATGAAAAAAAGCATCGAAAACGGAGAATTTTAGCGAAATTTCAATTTTTATCCACTTAATTTCCTTAATTTTCGTCATTTTTTTGCATTTTAATCAAAAAAAGCATCAAAAACGGAGAATTTTAGCGGTATTACTATTTTTATCCCCTTTTTTTCTTTAATTTTCGTCATTTTCTTGCATTTTTATTTAAAAAAGCATCGAAAACAGAGAGGTTTAGCGAAATTTCCATTTTTATCCATTTTTTTTCCTCAATTTTCGTCATTTTCTTGCATTTTGATCAAAAAAAAGCATGGAAAATATTGAAATTAAGCGAAATTTCAATATTTTTCCCCTTTTTTCCTTAATTTTCGTCATTTTCTTGCATTTTGATCAAAAAAAGCTTCGAAAACGGTAAATTTAACGAAATTTAAATTTTTATCCCCTTTTTTTTCCTTAATTTTCGTCATTTTCTTGCATTTTGATCAAAAAAATCATCGAAAACGAAGAATTTTAGCGAAATTTCAATTTTAACCCCCTTTTTTTCCTTAATTTTCGTCATTTTCTTGTATTTTGATCAAAAAAAGCATCGAAAACTGAGAATTTTAGCGAAATTTCAATTTTTATCCCCTTTTTTTGCTTAATTTTCGTCATTGTCTTGCATTTTGATCAAAAAAAGCTTCGAAAACGGTAAATTTAGCGAAATTTCAATTTTTATCCCCTTTTTTTTCCTTAATTTTCGTCATTTTCTTGCATTTTGATCAAAAAAAGCATCGAAAACGAAGAATTTTAGCGAAATTTCAATTTTAACCCCCTTTTTTTCCTTAATTTTCGTCATTTTCTTGCATTTTGATCAAAAAAAGCATCGAAAACTGAGAATTTTAGCGATATTTCAATTATTATCCCCTTTTTTTCCTTAATTATCGTCATTTACTTGCATTTTTATTAAAAAAGGCATCGAAAACGGAGAATTTTAGCGAAATTTCCATTTTTATCCACTTTTTTACTTAATTTTCGTCATTTTCTTATATTTTGATCAAAAAAATAGCGTGGATAACGGTGAATTTTAGCGAAATTTCAATATATATCCCCTTTTTTCCCTTAATTTTCTTCATTTTGTTGCATTTCGATCAAAAAAAGTATCGAAAACGGAGAATTTTAGCGAAATTTCAATTTTAACCCACTTTTTTCCTTAATTTTCGTCATTTTCTTGCATTTTGATCAAAAAAAGCATCGAAAACGGAGAATTTTAGCGAAATTTCAATTTTAACCCCCCTTTTTTCCTTAATTTTCGTTATTTTCTTGCATTTTGATCAAAAAAAGCATCGAAAACGGAGAATTTTAGCGAAATTTCAATTTTAACCCCCCTTTTTTCCTTAATTTTTGTCATTTTTTTGCATTTTGATCAAAAAAGGCATCGAAAACGGAGAATTTTAGCCAAATTTCAATTTCTATCCCCTTTTTTTCCTTAATTTTCGTCGTTTTCTTGCATTTTGATTAAAAGAAGCAACGAAAACGGAGAACTTAAGCGAAATTTCAATTTTTATCCCCTTTTTTTCCTTAATTTTCGTCATTTTCTTGCATTTTGATCAAAAAAAGCATCGAAAACTGAGAATTTTAGTGTTATTTAAATTTTTATCCCCTTTTTTTCCTTAATTATCGTCATTTACTTGCATTTTTATTAAAAAAAGCATCGAAAACGGAGAATTTTAGCGAAATTTCCATTTTTATCCACATTTTGTCCTTATTTTTCGTCATTTTCTTGCATTTTGATCAAAAAAAGCATCAAAAACGGAGAAATCTAGCGAAATTTCCATTTTTATCCCTCTTTTTTCCTTAACTTTCGTCTTTTTCTTGTATTTTGATAAAGAAAAGCATCGAAAACTGAGAATTTTTTTTCCACTTTTTTCCTTAAATTTGTCATTTTCTTGCATTTTGATCAAAGAAAGCATCGAAAACGGAGAATTTTAGCGAAATTTCAATTTTTATCCCCTTTTTTTCCTTAATTTTCGTCATTTTCTTGCATTTTGATCAAAAAAGGCATCGGAAACAGAGAATTTTAGCCAAATTTCAATTTTTATCCCCTTTTTTTCCTTAATTATCGTCATTTACTTGCATTTTTATTAAAAAAGGCATCGAAAACGGAGAATTTTAGCGAAATTTCCATTTTTATCCACTTTTTTACTTAATTTTCGTCATTTTCTTATATTTTGATCAAAAAAATAGCGTGGATAACGGTGAATTTTAGCGAAATTTCAATATATATCCCCTTTTTTCCCTTAATTTTCTTCATTTTGTTGCATTTCGATCAAAAAAAGTATCGAAAACGGAGAATTTTAGCGAAATTTCAATTTTAACCCACTTTTTTCCTTAATTTTCGTCATTTTCTTGCATTTTGATCAAAAAAAGCATCGAAAACGGAGAATTTTAGCGAAATTTCAATTTTAACCCCCCTTTTTTCCTTAATTTTCGTTATTTTCTTGCATTTTGATCAAAAAAAGCATCGAAAACGGAGAATTTTAGCGAAATTTCAATTTTAACCCCCCTTTTTTCCTTAATTTTTGTCATTTTTTTGCATTTTGATCAAAAAAGGCATCGAAAACGGAGAATTTTAGCCAAATTTCAATTTCTATCCCCTTTTTTTCCTTAATTTTCGTCGTTTTCTTGCATTTTGATTAAAAGAAGCAACGAAAACGGAGAACTTAAGCGAAATTTCAATTTTTATCCCCTTTTTTTCCTTAATTTTCGTCATTTTCTTGCATTTTGATCAAAAAAAGCATCGAAAACTGAGAATTTTAGTGTTATTTAAATTTTTATCCCCTTTTTTTCCTTAATTATCGTCATTTACTTGCATTTTTATTAAAAAAAGCATCGAAAACGGAGAATTTTAGCGAAATTTCCATTTTTATCCACATTTTGTCCTTATTTTTCGTCATTTTCTTGCATTTTGATCAAAAAAAGCATCAAAAACGGAGAAATCTAGCGAAATTTCCATTTTTATCCCTCTTTTTTCCTTAACTTTCGTCTTTTTCTTGTATTTTGATAAAGAAAAGCATCGAAAACTGAGAATTTTTTTTCCACTTTTTTCCTTAAATTTGTCATTTTCTTGCATTTTGATCAAAGAAAGCATCGAAAACGGAGAATTTTAGCGAAATTTCAATTTTTATCCCCTTTTTTTCCTTAATTTTCGTCATTTTCTTGCATTTTGATCAAAAAAGGCATCGGAAACAGAGAATTTTAGCCAAATTTCAATTTTTATCCCCTTTTTTTCCTTAATTTTCGTCGTTTTCTTGCATTTTGATTAAAAAAAGCATCGAAAACGGAGAATTTAAGCGATATTTCAATTTTTATCCCCTTTTTTTCCTTAATTTTCGTCATTTTCTTGCATTTTGATAAAAAAAAGCATCGAAAACAGAGAATTTTAGCAATATTACAATTTTTATCCCCTTTTTTTCCTTAAGTATCGTCATTTACTTGCATTTTGATCAAAAAAGGCATCGGAAACGGAGAATTTAAGCGATATTAAAATTTTTATCCCCTTTTTTTCCTTAATTTTCGTCGTTTTCTTGCATTTTGATTAAAAAAAGCATCGAAAACGGAGAATTTGAGCGTAATTTCCATTTTTATCCGCTTTTTTTCCTTAATTTTCGTCATTTTCTTGCATTTTGATCAAAAAAAAGCATAGATAACGGTGAATTATAGCGAAATTTCAATATATATCCCCTTTTTTCCCTGAATTTTCGACATTTTCTTGCATTTCTATCAAAAAAAGCATCGAAAACGGAGAATTTTAGCGAAATTTCAATTTTAACCCCCTTTTTTCCTTAATTTTCGCCATTTTCTTGCATTATGATAAAAAAAGCTTCGAAAACGGAGAATTTTCGCAAAATTTCAATTTTTATCCCCTTTTTTTCCTTAATTTTCGTCATTTCCTTGCATTTTGATCAAAAAAATGATCGAAAACGGAGAATTTTAGCGAAATTCCAATTTTTATCCCCTTTTTTTCCTTAATTTTCGTCATTTTCTTGCAGTTTCATCAAAAAAAGCTTCGAAGACGGAGAATTTTCGCAAAATTTCAATTTTAATCCCCTTTTTTTCCTTAATTTTCGTCATTTCCTTGCATTTTGATCAAAAAAATGATCGAAAACGGAGAATTTTAGCGAAATTTCAATTTTAACCCCCTTTTTTCCTTAATTTTCGCCATTTTCTTGCATTATGATAAAAAAAAGCTTTGAAAACGGAGAATTTTCACAAAATTTCAATTTTTATCCCCTTTTTTTCCTTAATTTTCGTCATTTCCTTGCATTTTGATCAAAAAAATGATCGAAAACGGAAAATTTTAGCGAAATTTCAATTTTTATCCCCTTTTTTTCCTTAATTTTCGTCATTTTCTTGCAGTTTCATCAAAAAAAGCATCGAAAACGGAGAATTTTAGCGAAATTTCAATTTTTATCCACTTAATTTCCTTAATTTTCGTCATTTTTTTGCATTTTAATCAAAAAAAGCATCGAAAACGGAGAATTTTAGCGGAATTACTATTTTTATCCCCTTTTTTTCTTTAATTTACGTCATTTTCTTGCATTTTTATTTAAAAAAGCATCGAAAACAGAGAGGTTTAGCGAAATTTCCATTTTTATCCATTTTTTTTCCTCAATTTTCGTCATTTTCTTGCATTTTGATCAAAAAAAAGCATGGAAAATATTGAAATTAAGCGAAATTTCAATATTTTTCCCCTTTTTTCCTTAATTTTCGTCATTTTCTTGCATTTTGATCAAAAAAAGCTTCGAAAACGGTAAATTTAACGAAATTTCAATTTTTATCCCCTTTTTTTTCCTTAATTTTCGTCATTTTCTTGCATTTTGATCAAAAAAATCATCGAAAACGAAGAATTTTAGCGAAATTTCAATTTTAACCCCCTTTTTTTCCTTAATTTTCGTCATTTTCTTGTATTTTGATCAAAAAAAGCATCGAAAACTGAGAATTTTAGCGAAATTTCAATTTTTATCCCCTTTTTTTGCTTAATTTTCGTCATTGTCTTGCATTTTGATCAAAAAAAGCTTCGAAAACGGTAAATTTAGCGAAATTTCAATTTTTATCCCCTTTTTTTTCCTTAATTTTCGTCATTTTCTTGCATTTTGATCAAAAAAAGCATCGAAAACGAAGAATTTTAGCGAAATTTCAATTTTAACCCCCTTTTTTTCCTTAATTTTCGTCATTTTCTTGCATTTTGATCAAAAAAAGCATCGAAAACTGAGAATTTTAGCGATATTTCAATTATTATCCCCTTTTTTTCCTTAATTATCGTCATTTACTTGCATTTTTATTAAAAAAAGCATCGAAAACGGAGAATTTTAGCGAAATTTCCATTTTTATCCACTTTTTTACTTAATTTTCGTCATTTTCTTATATTTTGATCAAAAAAAAAAGCGTGGATAACGGTGAATTTTAGCGAAATTTCAATATATATCCCCTTTTTTCCCTTAATTTTCTTCATTTTGTTGCATTTCGATCAAAAAAAGTATCGAAAACGGAGAATTTTAGCGAAATTTCAATTTTAACCCCCTTTTTTCCTTAATTTTCGCCATTTTCTTGCATTATGATCAAAAAAAGCTTTGAAAACGGAGAATTTTCACAAAATTTCAATTTTTATCCCATTTTTTTCCTTAATTTTCGTCATTTCCTTGCATTTTGATCAAAAAAATGATCGAAAACGGAGAATTTTAGCGAAATTTCAATTTTTTCCCCTTTTTTTCCTTAATTTTCGTCATTTTCTTACAGTTTCATCACAAAAAGCATCGAAAACAGAGAATTTTAGCGAAATTTCAATTTTTATCCACTTAATTTCCTTAATATTCGTCATTTTTTTGCATTTTCATCAAAAAAAGCATCGAAAACGGAGAATTTTAGCGAAATTACTATTTTTATCCCCTTTTTTTCTTTAATTTTCGTCATTTTCTTGCATTTTTATTTAAAAAAGCATCGAAAACAGAGAGGTTTAGCGAAATTTCCATTTTTATCCACTTTTTTTCCTCAATTTTCGTCATTTTCTTGCATTTTGATCAAAAAAAAGCATGGAAAATATTGAAATTAAGCGAAATTTCAATATTTATCCCCTTTTTTCCTTAATTTTCGTCATTTTCTTGCATTTTGATCAAAAAAAGCTTCGAAAACGGTAAATTTAGCGAAATTTCAATTTTTATCCCCTTTTTTTTCCTTAATTTTCGTCATTTTCTTGCATTTTGATCAAAAAAAGCATCGAAAACGAAGAATTTTAGCGAAATTTCAATTTTAACCCCCTTTTTTTCCTTAATTTTCGTCATTTTCTTGTATTTTGATCAAAAAAAGCATCGAAAACTGAGAATTTTAGCGAAATTTCAATTTTTATCCCCTTTTTTTGCTTAATTTTCGTCATTGTCTTGCATTTTGATCAAAAAAAGCTTCGAAAACGGTAAATTTAGCGAAATTTCAATTTTTATCCCCTTTTTTTTCCTTAATTTTCGTCATTTTCTTGCATTTTGATCAAAAAAAGCATCGAAAACGAAGAATTTTAGCAAAATTTCAATTTTAACCCCCTTTTTTTCCTTAATTTTCGTCATTTTCTTGCATTTTGATCAAAAAAAGCATCGAAAACTGAGAATTTTAGCGATATTTCAATTATTATCCCCTTTTGTTCCTTAATTATCGTCATTTACTTGCATTTTTATTAAAAAAAGCATCGAAAACGGAGAATTTTAGCGAAATTTCCATTTTTATCCACATTTTTTCCTTAATTTTCGTCATTTTCTTGTATTTTGATCAAAAAAAAGCATCAAAAACGGAGAAATCTAGCGAAATTTCCATTTTTATCCCCCTTTTTTCCTTAACTTTCGTCTTTTTCTTGTATTTTGATAAAGAAAAGCATCGAAAACTGAGAATTTTTTTCCACTTTTTTCCTTAAATTTGTCATTTTCTTGCATTTTGATCAAAGAAAGCATCGAAAACGGAGAATTTTAGCGAAATTTCAATTTTTATCCCCTTTTTTTCATTAATTTTCGTCATTTTCTTGCATTTTGATCAAAAAAAAGCATAGATAACGGTGAATTATAGCGAAATTTCAATATATATCCCCTTTTTTCCCTGAATTTTCGTCATTTTCTTGCATTTCTATCAAAAAAAGCATCAAAAACGGAGAATTTTAGCGAAATTTCAATTTTAACCCCCTTTTTTCCTTAATTTTCGCCATTTTCTTGCATTATGATCAAAAAAAGCTTCGAAAACGGAGAATTTTCGCAAAATTTCAATTTTTATCCCCTTTTTTTCCTTAATTTTCGTCATTTCCTTGCATTTTGATCAAAAAAATGATCGAAAACGGAGAATTTTAGCGAAATTCCAATTTTTATCCCGTTTTTTTCCTTAATTTTCGTCATTTTCTTGCAGTTTCATCAAAAAAAGCATCGAAAACGGAGAATTTAGGGAAATTTCAATTTTTATCCCCTTAATTTCCTTAATTTTCGTCATTTCTTGCATTTTTATTAAAAAAAGCATCATAAACGGTGAATTATATCGAAATTTCAATTTTTTTGCCCTTTCTTCCCTTAATTTTCGTCATTTTCTTGCATTTTGATTAAAAAAAGCATCGAAAACAATGAATTTTAGCGAAATTTCCATTTTTATCCACTTTTTTTCCTTAATTTTTGTCATTTTCTTTGCATTTTGATAAAAAAAAGGATGGAAAACGGAGAATTTTGGCGAAATTTCAATATTTAACCCCTTTTTTCCCTTAATTTTCGTCATTTTCTTGTATTTTGATCAAAAAAAGCTTCGAAAACGGTAAATTTAGATAAATTTCAATTTTTATCCCCTTTTTTTTCCTTAAATTTCGTCATTTTCTTGCATTATGATCAAAAAAAGCTTCGAAAACGGAGAATTTTCGCAAAATTTCAATTTTAATCCCCTTTTTTTCCATAATTTTCGTCATTTCCTTGCATTTTGATCAAAAAAATGATCGAAAACGGAGAATTTTAGCGAAATTTCAATTTTAACCCCCTTTTTTCCTTACTTTTCGCCATTTTCTTGCATTATGATAAAAAAAAGCTTTGAAAACGGAGAATTTTCACAAAATTTCAATTTTTATCCCCTTTTTTTCCTTAATTTTCGTCATTTCCTTGCATTTTGATCAAAAAAATGATCGAAAACGGAAAATTTTAGCAAAATTTCAATTTTTATCCCCTTTTTTTCCTTAATTTTCGTCATTTTCTTGCAGTTTCATCAAAAAAAGCATCGAAAACGGAGAATTTTAGCGAAAAATTCAATTTTATCCACTTAATTTCCTTAATTTTCGTCATTTTTTTGCATTTTCATCAAAAAAAGCATCGAAAACGGAGAATTTTAACGGAATTACTATTTTTATCCCCTTTTTTTCTTTAATTTTCGTCATTTTCTTGCATTTTTATTTAAAAAAGCATCGAAAACAGAGAGGTTTAGCGAAATTTCCATTTTTATCCATTTTTTTTCCTCAATTTTCGTCATTTTCTTGCATTTTGATCAAAAAAAAGCATGGAAAATATTGAAATTAAGCGAAATTTCAATATTTTTCCCCTTTTTTCCTTAATTTTCGTCATTTTCTTGCATTTTGATCAAAAAAAGCTTCGAAAACGGTAAATTTAACGAAATTTCAAATTTTATCCCCTTTTTTTTCCTTAATTTTCGTCATTTTCTTGCATTTTGATCAAAAAAAGCATCGAAAACGAAGAATTTTAGCGAAATTTCAATTTTAACCCCCTTTTTTTCCTTAATTTTCGTCATTTTCTTGTATTTTGATCAAAAAAAGCATCGAAAACTGAGAATTTTAGCGAAATTTCAATTTTTATCCCCTTTTTTTGCTTAATTTTCGTCATTGTCTTGCATTTTGATCAAAAAAAGCTTCGAAAACGGTAAATATAGCGAAATTTCAATTTTTATCCCCTTTTTTTTCCTTAATTTTCGTCATTTTCTTGCATTGTGATCAAAAAAAGCATCGAAAACGAAGAATTTTAGCGAAATTTCAATTTTAACCCCCTTTTTTTCCTTAATTTTCGTCATTTTCTTGCATTTTGATCAAAAAAAGCATCGAAAACTGAGAATTTTAGCGATATTTCAATTATTATCCCCTTTTTTTCCTTAATTATCGTCATTTACTTGCATTTTTATTAAAAAAAGCATCGAAAACGGAGAATTTTAGCGAAATTTCCATTTTTATCCACTTTTTTTCCTTAATTTTCGTCATTTTCTTATATTTTGATCAAAAAAAAAGCGTGGATAACGGTGAATTTTAGCGAAATTTCAATATATATCCCCTTTTTTCCCTTAATTTTCTTCATTTTGTTGCATTTCGATCAAAAAAAGTATCGAAAACGGAGAATTTTAGCGAATTTCAATTTTAACCCCCTTTTTTCCTTAATTTTCGACATTTTCTTGCATTATGATCAAAAAAAGCTTCGAAAACGAAGAATTATCGCAAAATTTCAATTTAAATCCCCTTTTTTTCCTTAATTTTCGTCATTTCCTTGCATTTTGATCAAAAAAATGATCGAAAACGGAGAATTTTAGCGAAATTTCAATTTTAACCCCCTTTTTTCCTTAATTTTCGCCATTTTCTTGCATTATGATCAAAAAAAGCTTTGAAAACGGATAATTTTCACAAAATTTCAATTTTTATCCCATTTTTTTCCTTAATTTTCGTCATTTCCTTGCATTTTGATCAAAAAAATGATCGAAAACGGAGAATTTTAGCGAAATTTCAATTTTTTCCCCTTTTTTTCCTTAATTTTCGTCATTTTCTTACAGTTTCATCAAAAAAAGCTTCGAAAACGGTAAATTTAGCGAAATTTCAATTTTTATCCCCTTTTTTTGCTTAATTTTCGTCATTGTCTTGCATTTTGATCAAAAAAAGCATCGAAAACGAAGAATTTTAGCGAAATTTCAATTTTAACCCCCTTTTTTTCCTTAATTATCGTCATTTACTTGCATTTTGATCAAAAAAAGCATCGAAAACTGAGAATTTTAGCGATATTTCAATTATTATCCCCTTTTTTTCCTTAATTATCGTCATTTACTTGCATTTTTATTAAAAAAAGCATCGAAAACGGAGAATTTTAGCGAAATTTCCATTTTTATCCACTTTTTTTCCTTAATTTTCGTCATTTTCTTATATTTTGATCAAAAAAAAAGCGTGGATAACGGTGAATTTTAGCGAAATTTCAATATATATCCCCTTTTTTCCCTTAATTTTCTTCATTTTGTTGCATTTCGATCAAAAAAAGTATCGAAAACGGAGAATTTTAGCGAAATTTCAATTTTAACCCCCTTTTTTCCTTAATTTTCGCCATTTTCTTACATTATGATCAAAAAAAGCTTCGAAAACGAAGAATTATCGCAAAATTTCAATTTTAATCCCCTTTTTTTCCTTAATTTTCGTCATTTCCTTGCATTTTGATCAAAAAAATGATCGAAAACGGAGAATTTTAGCGAAATTTCAATTTTAACCCCCTTTTTTCCTTAATTTTCGCCATTTTCTTGCATTATGATCAAAAAAAGCTTTGAAAACGGAGAATTTTCACAAAATTTCAATTTTTATCCCATTTTTTTCCTTAATTTTCGTCATTTCCTTGCATTTTGATCAAAAAAATGATCGAAAACGGAGAATTTTAGCGAAATTTCAATTTTTTCCCCTTTTTTTCCTTAATTTTCGTCATTTTCTTACAGTTTCATCAAAAAAAGCATCGAAAACGGAGAATTTTAGCGAAATTTCAATTTTTATCCACTTAATTTCCTTAATTTTCGTCATTTTTTTGCATTTTCATCAAAAAAAGCATTGAAAACGGAGAATTTTAGCGAAATTACTATTTTTATCCCCTTTTTTTCTTTAATTTTCGTCATTTTCTTGCATTTTTATTTAAAAAAGCATCGAAAACAGAGAGGTTTAGCGAAATTTCCATTTTTATCCACTTTTTTTCCTCAATTTTCGTCATTTTCTTGCATTTTGATCAAAAAAAAGCATGGAAAATATTGAAATTAAGCGAAATTTCAATATTTATCCCCTTTTTTCCTTAATTTTCGTCATTTTCTTGCATTTTGATCAAAAAAAGCTTCGAAAACGGTAAATTTAGCGAAATTTCAATTTTTATCCCCTTTTTTTTCCTTAATTTTCGTCATTTTCTTGCATTTTGATCAAAAAAAGCATCGAAAACGAAGAATTTTAGCGAAATTTCAATTTTAACCCCCTTTTTTTCCTTAATTTTCGTCATTTTCTTGTATTTTGATCAAAAAAAGCATCGAAAACTGAGAATTTTAGCGAAATTTCAATTTTTATCCCCTTTTTTTAGCTTAATTTTCGTCATTGTCTTGCATTTTGATCAAAAAAAGCTTCGAAAACGGTAAATTTAGCGAAATTTCAATTTTTATCCCCTTTTTTTTCCTTAATTTTCGTCATTTTCTTGCATTTTGATCAAAAAAAGCATCGAAAACGAAGAATTTTAGCGAAATTTCAATTTTAACCCGCTTTTTTTCCTTAATTTTCGTCATTTTCTTGTATTTTGATCAAAAAAAGCATCGAAAACTGAGAATTTTAGCGAAATTTCAATTTTTATCCCCTTTTTTTGCTTAATTTTCGTCATTGTCTTGCATTTTGATCAAAAAAAGCTTCGAAAACGGTAAATTTAGCGAAATTTCAATTTTTATCCCCTTTTTTTTCCTTAATTTTCGTCATTTTCTTGCATTTTGATCAAAAAAAGGCATCGAAAACGAAGAATTTTAGCGAAATTTCAATTTTAACCCCCTTTTTTTCCTTAATTTTCGTCATTTTCTTGCATTTTGATCAAAAAAAGCATCGAAAACTGAGAATTTTAGCGATATTTCAATTATTATCCCCTTTTTTTCCTTAATTATCGTCATTTACTTGCATTTTTATTAAAAAAAGCATCGAAAACGGAGAATTTTAGCGAAATTTCCATTTTTATCCACTTTTTTTCCTTAATTTTCGTCATTTTCTTATATTTTGATCAAAAAAAAAGCGTGGATAACGGTGAATTTTAGCGAAATTTCAATATATATCCCCTTTTTTCCCTTAATTTTCTTCATTTTGTTGCATTTCGATCAAAAAAAGTATCGAAAACGGAGAATTTTAGCGAAATTTCAATTTTAACCCCCTTTTTTCCTTAATTTTCGCCATTTTCTTGCATTATGATCAAAAAAAGCTTCGAAAACGAAGAATTATCGCAATATTTCAATTTTAATCCCCTTTTTTTCCTTAATTTTCGTCATTTCCTTGCATTTTGATCAAAAAAATGATCGAAAACGGAGAATTTTAGCGAAATTTCAATTTTAACCCCCTTTTTTCCTTAATTTTCGCCATTTTCTTGCATTATGATCAAAAAAAGCTTTGAAAACGGAGAATTTTCACAAAATTTCAATTTTTATCCCATTTTTTTCCTTAATTTTCGTCATTTCCTTGCATTTTGATCAAAAAAATGATCGAAAACGGAGAATTTTAGCGAAATTTCAATTTTTTCCCCTTTTTTTCCTTTATTTTCGTCATTTTCTTACAGTTTCATCAAAAAAAGCATCGAAAACGGAGAATTTTAGCGAAATTTCAATTTTTATCCACTTAATTTCCTTAATTGTCGTCATTTTTTTGCATTTTCATCAAAAAAAGCATCGAAAACGGAGAATTTTAGCGAAGTTACTATTTTTATCCCCTTTTTTTCTTTAATTTTCGTCATTTTCTTGCATTTTTATTTAAAAAAGCATCGAAAACAGAGAGGTTTAGCGAAATTTCCATTTTTATCCACTTTTTTTCCTCAATTTTCGTCATTTTCTTGCATTTTGATAAAAAAAAAGCATGGAAAATATTGAAATTAAGCGAAATTTCAATATTTATCCCCTTTTTTCCTTAATTTTCGTCATTTTCTTGCATTTTGATCAAAAAAAGCTTCGAAAACGGTAAATTTAGCGAAATTTCAATTTTTATCCCCTTTTTTTTCCTTAATTTTCGTCATTTTCTTGCATTTTGATCAAAAAAAGCATCGAAAACGAAGAATTTTAGCGAAATTTCAATTTTAACCCCCTTTTTTTCCTTAATTTTCGTCATTTTCTTGTATTTTGATCAAAAAAAGCATCGAAAACTGAGAATTATAGCAATATTTCCATTTTTATCCACTTTTTTTCCTTAATTTTCGTCATTTTCTTGCATTTTGATCAAAAAAAAGCATGGATAACGGTGAATTATAGCGAAATTTCAATATATATCCCCTTTTTTCCCTGAATATTCGTCATTTTCTTGCATTTCGATCAAAAAAAGCATCGTAAACGGAGAATTTTCGCGAAATTTCAATTTTTATCCCCTTTTTTTCCTTAATTTTCGTCATTTCCTTGCATTTTGATCAAAAAAATGATCGAAAACGGAGCATTTTCGCAAAATTTCAATTTTGATCCCCTTTTTTTCCTTAATTTTCGTCATTTCCTTGCAGTTTCATCAAAAAAAGCATCGAAAACATGGAGAATTTTAGCGAAATTTCAATTTTTATCCCCTTAATTTCCTTAATTTTCGTCATTTTCTTGCATTTTTATTAAAAAAAGCATCGAAAACAATGAATTTTAGCGAAATTTCCATTTTTATCCACTTTTTTTCGTTAATTTTTGTCATTTTCTTTGCATTTTGATAAAAAAGAGGATGGAAAACGGTGAATTTTAGCGAAATTTCAATATTTAACCCCTTTTTTCCCTTAATTTTCGTCATTTTCTTGTATTTAGATCAAAAAAAGCTTCGAAAACTGAGAATTTTAGCGAAATTTCAATTTTTATCCCCTTTTTTTCCTTAATTTTCGACCTTTTCTTGATTTATGATCAAAAAAAGCATCGAAAATGGAGAATTTAAGTGAAATTTCAATTTTTATCCCCTTTTTTTCCTTAATTATCGTCATTTTCTTGCATTTTGATCAAAAAAAGCATCAAAAACTGAAAATTTTAGCGAAATTTCAATTTATATCCCCGTTTTTCCTTAATTTTCGTCATTTTCTTGCAATTTGGTCATAAAAAACTTCGAAAACGGTAAATTTAGCGAAATTTCAATATTTATCCCCTTTTTTCCTTAATTTTCGTCATTTTCTTGCATTTTGATCAAAAAATGCTTCGAAAACGGTAAATTTAGCGAAATTTCAATTTTTATCCCCTTTTTTTTCCTTAATTTTCGTCATTTTCTTGCATTTTGATCAAAAAAAGCATCGAAAACGAAGAATTTTAGCGAAATTTCAATTTTAACCCCCTTTTTTTCCTTAATTTTCGTCATTTTCTTGTATTTTGATCAAAAAAAGCATCGAAAACTGAGAATTTTAGCGAAATTTCAATTTTTATCCCCTTTTTTTGCTTAATTTTCGTCATTGTCTTGCACTTTGATCAAAAAAAGCTTCGAAAACGGTAAATTTAGCGAAATTTCAATTTTTATCCCCTTTTTTTTTCCTTAATTTTCGTCATTTTCTTGCATTTTGATCAAAAAAAGCATCGAAAACGAAGAATTTTAGCGAAATTTCAATTTTAACCCGCTTTTTTTCCTTAATTTTCGTCATTTTCTTGTATTTTGATCAAAAAAAGCATCGAAAACTGAGAATTTTAGCGAAATTTCAATTTTTATCCCCTTTTTTTGCTTAATTTTCGTCATTGTCTTGCATTTTGATCAAAAAAAGCTTCGAAAACGGTAAATTTAGCGAAATTTCAATTTTTATCCCCTTTTTTTTCCTTAATTTTCGTCATTTTCTTGCATTTTGATCAAAAAAAGGCATCGAAAACGAAGAATTTTAGCGAAATTTCAATTTTAACCCCCTTTTTTTCCTTAATTTTCGTCATTTTCTTGCATTTTGATCAAAAAAAGCATCGAAAACTGAGAATTTTAGCGATATTTCAATTATTATCCCCTTTTTTTCCTTAATTATCGTCATTTACTTGCATTTTTATTAAAAAAAGCATCGAAAACGGAGAATTTTAGCGAAATTTCCATTTTTATCCACTTTTTTTCCTTAATTTTCGTCATTTTCTTATATTTTGATCAAAAAAAAAGCGTGGATAACGGTGAATTTTAGCGAAATTTCAATATATATCCCCTTTTTTCCCTTAATTTTCTTCATTTTGTTGCATTTCGATCAAAAAAAGTATCGAAAACGGAGAATTTTAGCGAAATTTCAATTTTAACCCCCTTTTTTCCTTAATTTTCGCCATTTTCTTGCATTATGATCAAAAAAAGCTTCGAAAACGAAGAATTATCGCAAAATTTCAATTTTAATCCCCTTTTTTTCCTTAATTTTCGTCATTTCCTTGCATTTTGATCAAAAAAATGATCGAAAACGGAGAATTTTAGCGAAATTTCAATTTTAACCCCCTTTTTTCCTTAATTTTCGCCATTTTCTTGCATTATGATCAAAAAAAGCTTTGAAAACGGAGAATTTTCACAAAATTTCAATTTTTATCCCATTTTTTTCCTTAATTTTCGTCATTTCCTTGCATTTTGATCAAAAAAATGATCGAAAACGGAGAATTTTAGCGAAATTTCAATTTTTTCCCCTTTTTTTCCTTAATTTTCGTCATTTTCTTACAGTTTCATCAAAAAAAGCATCGAAAACGGAGAATTTTAGCGAAATGTCAATTTTTATCCACTTAATTTCCTTAATTTTCGTCATTTTTTTGCATTTTCATCAAAAAAAGCATCGAAAACGGAGAATTTTAGCGAAGTTACTATTTTTATCCCCTTTTTTTCTTTAATTTTCGTCATTTTCTTGCATTTTGATCAAATAAAGCATCGAAAACGAAGAATTTTAGCGAAATTTCAATTTTAACCAACTTTTTTTCCTTAATTTTCGTCATTTTCTTGTATTTTGATCAAAAAAAGCATCGAAAACTGAGAATTTTAGCGAAATTTCAATTTTTATCTCCTTTTTTTGCTTAATTTTTGTCATTTACTTGCATTTTGTTCAAAAAAAAGCATCGAAAACAATGAATTTTAGCGAAATTTCCATTTTTATCCACTTTTTTTCCTTAATTTTTGTCATTTTCTTTGCATTTTGATAAAAAAAGCATCGAAAACTGAGAATTTTAGCGAAATTTCAATTTTTATCCCCTTTTTTTGCTTAATTTTCGTCATTGTCTTGCATTTTGATCAAAAAAAGCTTCGAAAACGGTAAATTTAGCGAAATTTCAATTTTTATCCCCTTTTTTTTCCTTAATTTTCGTCATTTTCTTACAGTTTCATGAAAAAAAGCATCGAAAACGGAGAATTTTAGCGAAATTTCAATTTTTATCCATTTAATTTCCTTAATTTTCGTCATTTTTTTGCATTTTCATCAAAAAAAAGCATCGAAAACGGAGAATTTTAGCGAAATTGCTATTTTTATCCCCTTTTTTTCTTTAATTTTCGTCATTTTCTTGCATTTTTATTTAAAAACGCATCGAAAACAGAGAGGTTTAGCGAAATTTCCATTTTTATCCACTTTTTTTCCTCAATTTTCGTCATTTTCTTGCATTTTGATCAAAAAAAAGCATGGAAAATATTGAAATTAAGCGAAATTTCAATATTTATCCCCTTTTTTCCTTAATTTTCGTCATTTTCTTGCATTTTGATCAAAAAAAGCTTCGAAAACGGTAAATTTAGCGAAATTTCAATTTTTATCCCCTTTTTTTTCCTTAATTTTCGTCATTTTCTTGCATTTTGATCAAAAAAAGCTTCGAAAACGAAGAATTTTAGCGAAATTTCAATTTTAACCCCCTTTTTTTCCTTAATTTTCGTCATTTTCTTGTATTTTGATCAAAAAAAGCATCGAAAACTGAGAATTTTAGCGAAATTTCAATTTTTATCGCCTTTTTTTGCTTAATTTTCGTCATTGTCTTGCATTTTGATCAAAAAAAGCTTCGAAAACGGTAAATTTAGCGAAATTTCAATTTTTATCCCCTTTTTTTTCCTTAATTTTCGTCATTTTCTTGCATTTTGATCAAAAAAAGCATCGAAAACGAAGAATTTTAGCGAAATTACAATTTTAACCCGCTTTTTTTCCTTAATTTTCGTCATTTTCTTGTATTTTGATCAAAAAAAGCATCGAAAACTGAGAATTTTAGCGAAATTTCAATTTTTATCCCCTTTTTTTGCTTAATTTTCGTCATTGTCTTGCATTTTGATCAAAAAAAGCTTCGAAAACGGTAACTTTAGCGAAATTTCAATTTTTATCCCCTTTTTTTTCCTTAATTTTCGTCATTTTCTTGCATTTTGATCAAAAAAAGCATCGAAAACGAAGAATTTTAGCGAAATTTCAATTTTAACCCCCTTTTTTTCCTTAATTTTCGTCATTTTCTTGCATTTTGATCAAAAAAAGCATCGAAAACTGAGAATTTTAGCGATATTTCAATTATTATCCCCTTTTTTTCCTTAATTATCGTCATTTACTTGCATTTTTATTAAAAAAAGCATCGAAAACGGAGAGGTTTAGCGAAATTTCCATTTTTATCCACTTTTTTTCCTCAATTTTCGTCATTTTCTTGCATTTTGATCAAAAAAAAGCATGGAAAATATTGAAATTAAGCGAAATTTCAATATTTATCCCCTTTTTTCCTTAATTTTCGTCATTTTCTTGCATTTTGATCAAAAAAAGGTTCGAAAACGGTAAATTTAGCGAAATTTCAATTTTTATCCCCTTTTTTTTCCTTAATTTTCGTCATTTTCTTGCATTTTGATCAAAAAAAGCATCGAAAACGAAGAATTTTATGGAAATTTCAATTTTTATCCCCTTTTTTGCTTAATTTTCGTCATTGTCTTGCATTTTGATCAAAAAAAGCTTCGAAAACGGTAAATTTAGCGAAATTTCAATTTTTATCCCCTTTTTTTCCTTAATTTTCGTCATTTTCTTGCATTTTGATCAAAAAAAGCATCGAAAATTAAGAATTTTAGCGAAATTTCAATTTTAACCCCCTTTTTTTCCTTAATTTTCGTCATTTTCTTGTATTTTGATCAAAAAAAGCATCGAAAACTGAGAATTTTAGCGAAATTTCAATTTTTATCCCCTTTTTTTGCTTAATTTTTGTCATTTTCTTGCATTTTGTTCAAAAAAAAGCATCGAAAACAATGAATTTTAGCGAAATTTCCATTTTCATCCACTTTTTTTCCTTAATTTTTGTCATTTTCTTTGCATTTTGATAAAAAAAGGATGGAAAACGGTGAATTTTAGCGAAATTTCAATATTTATCCCCTTTTTTCCCTTAATTTTCGTCATTTTCTTGAATTTTGATCAAAAAACAATTCGAAAACGGTCAAATTAGCGAAATTTCAATTTTTATCCCCTTTTTTTCCTTAAATTTCGTCATTTTCTTGCATTTTGATCAAAAAAAGCATCGAAAACTGAGAATTTTAGCGAAATTTCAATTTTAATCCCTTTTTTTCCTTAATTTTCGTCCTTTTCTTGATTTATGATCAAAAAAAGCATCGAAATTTGAATATTTTAGCGAAATTTCAATTTTTATCCCCTTTTTTCCTTAATTTTCGTCATTTTCTTGCATTTTGATCAAAAAAAGCATCGAAAACGGAGAATTTTAGCGATATTTCAATTTTAATCCCCTTTTTTTCCTTAATTTACGTCATTTTCTTGAATTTTGATCAAAAAAGCATCAAAAACGGAGAAATCTAGCGAAATTTCAATTTTAATCCCTTTTTTTCCTTAATTTTCGTCCTTTTCTTGATTTATGATCAAAAAAAGCATCGAAATTTGAATATTTTAGCGAAATTTCAATTTTTTTCCACTTTTCTCCTTAAATTTCGTCATTTTCTTGCATTTTGATCAAAGAAAGCATCGAAAACGGAGAATTTTAGCGAAATTTCCATTTTTATCCCCTTTTTTTCCTTAATTTTCGTCATTTTCTTGCATTTTGATCAAAAAAGGATCGAAAACTGAAAATTTTAGCGAAATTTCAATTTTTATCCCCTTTTTTCCTTAATTTTCGTCATTTTCTTGCCATTTGATTCATAAAAGCATCGAAAACTAAACATTTTAGCGAAATTTCAATTTTATCCCCTTTTTTCCTTAATTATCGTCATTTTCTTGCATTTTGATCAAAAAAAGCATCAAAAACTGAAAATTTTAGCGAAATTTCAATTTATATCCCCTTTTTTCCTTAATTTTCGTCATTTTCTTGCATTTTGATCATAAAAAACTTCGAAAACGGTAAATATAGCGAAATTTCAATTTTTATCCCCTTTTTTTTCCTTAATTTTCGTCATTTTCTTTGCATTTTGATAAAAAAAAAGGATGGATAACGGAGAGTTTAAGCGAAATTTCAATATTTATCCCCTTTTTATCTTAATTTTCGTCATTTTCTTGCATTTTGATCAAAAAAGCATCGAAAACGGAGAATTTTAGCGAAATTTCAATTTTAACCCCTCCTTTTTTCCTTAATTTTCGTCATTTTCTTGCATTTTGATCAAAAAAAGCATCGAAAACGGAGAATTTTAGCGAAATTTCAATTTTAACCCCCCTTTTTTTCCTTAATTTTCGTCATTTTCTTGCATTTTGATCAAAAAAAGCATCGAAAACGGAGAATTTTAGCGAAATTTCAATTTTAACCCCCCTTTTTCCTTAATTTTTGTCATTTTTTTGCATTTTGATCAAAAAAGGCATCGAAAACGGAGAATTTTAGCCAAATTTCAATTTTTATCCCCTTTTTTTCCTTAATTTTCGTCGTTTTCTTGCATTTTGATTAAAAGAAGCAACGAAAACGGAGAACTTAAGCGAAATTTCAATTTTTATCCCCTTTTTTTCCTTAATTATCGTCATTTACTTGCATTTTTTTTTAAAAAAGCATCGAAAATGGAAAATTTTAGCGAAATTTCCATTTTTATCCACATTTTTTCTATAATTTTCGTCATTTTCTTGCATTTTGATCAATAAAAAGCATGGATAACGGTGAATTATAGCGAAATTTCAATATATATCCCCTTTTTCCCTTAATTTTCGTCATTTTCTTGCATTTCGATCAAAAAAAGCATCGAAAACGGAGAATTTTAGCGAAATTTCAATTTTAACCCCCTTTTATCCTTAATTTTCGCCATTTTCTTGCATTATGATCATAAAAAGCTTCGAAAACGGAGAATTTTAGCGAAATTTCCATTTTTATCCACTTTTTTCCTTAATTTTCGTCATTTTCTTATATTTTGATAAAAAAAAAGCGTGGATAACGGTGAATTTTAGCGAAATTTCAATATATATCCCCTTTTTTCCCTTAATTTTCTTCATTTTGTTGCATTTCGATCAAAAAAAGCATCGAAAACGGAGAATTTTAGCGAAATTTCAATTTTAACCCCCTTTTTTCCTTAATTTTCGCCATTTTCTTGCATTATGATCAAAAAAAGCTTCGAAAACGGAGAATTTTCGCAAAATTTCAATTTTAATCCCCTTTTTTTCCTTAATTATCGTCATTTCCTTGCATTTTGATCAAAAAAATGATCGAAAACGGAGAATTTTAGCGAAATTTCATTTTTAACCCCCTTTTTTCCTTAATTTTCGCCATTTTCTTGCATTATGATCAAAAAAAGCTTTGAAAACGGAGAATTTTCACAAAATTTCAATTTTTAACCCCTTTTTTTCCTTAATTTTCGTCATTTCCTTGCATTTTGATCAAAAAAATGATCGAAAACGGAGAATTTTAGCGAAATTTCAATTTTTATCCCCTTTTTTTCCTTAATTTTCGTCATTTTCTTGCATTTTGATCAAAAAAAGCCTCGAAAACGGAGAATTTTTGCGATATTTCAATTTTTATCCCCTTTTTTTCCTTAATTATCGTCATTTACTTGCATTTTTTTTAAAAAAAGCATCGAAAACGGAAAATTTTAGCGAAATTTCCATTTTTATCCACATTTTTTCCTTAATTTTCGTCATTTTCTTGCATTTTGATCAATAAAAAGCATGGATAACGGTGAATTTTAGCGAAATTTCAATATATATCCCCTTTTTCCCTTAATTTTCGTCATTTTCTTGCATTTCGATCAAAAAAAGCATCGAAAACGGAGAATTTTAGCGAAATTTCAATTTTAACCCCCTTTTATCCTTAATTTTCGCCATTTTCTTGCATTATGATCAAAAAAAGCTTCGAAAACGGAGAATTTTAGCGAAATTTCCATTTTTATCCACTTTTTTTCCTTAATTTTCGTCATTTTCTTATATTTTGATCAAAAAAAAGCGTGGATAACGGTGAATTTTAGCGAAATTTCAATATATATCCCCTTTTTTCCCTTAATTTTCTTCATTTTGTTGCATTTCGATCAAAAAAAGCATCGAAAACGGAGAATTTTAGCGAAATTTCAATTTTAACCCCCTTTTTTCCTTAATTTTCGCCATTTTCTTGCATTATGATCAAAAAAAGCTTCGAAAACGGAGAATTTTCGCAAAATTTCAATTTTAATCCCCTTATTTTCCTTAATTATCGTCATTTCCTTGCATTTTGATCAAAAAAATGATCGAAAACGGAGAATTTTAGCGAAATTTCATTTTTAACCCCCTTTTTTCCTTAATTTTCGCCATTTTCTTGCATTATGATCAAAAAAAGCTTTGAAAACGGAGAATTTTCACAAAATTTCAATTTTTATCCCCTTTTTTTCCTTAATTTTCGTCATTTCCTTGCATTTTGATCAAAAAAATGATCGAAAACGGAGAATTTTAGCGAAATTTCAATTTTTATCCCCTTTTTTACTTTCTCCATATACGAAGTATAGAGAAAGTATTGTTTTCATGAAAAAATTCGACTTCGAGATTTCAACGGAAATACATGTTTTGGGGTCCCTAAAACACGTTTTGACTATTTTCGGAATGATGTCTGTGTGTATGTGTGTGTGTGTGTGTGTGTGTGTGTGTGTGTGTGTGTGTGTGTGTGTGTGTGTGTGTGTCTGTATGTGTGTGTGTGTTAGTGGGCGCTCTATCGTAGAAACTATTGGTCGTATTAATACCAAACTTCGTATATAGTACTGTGGTGTGTGCTGTCAGAGGTGATTAGTTTTTGGAGTAAATCGGTTGACCGGAAGTCGAGCTTCATTCATTAAAGCTCATTTCCGGTTTTCAAAATATCTCCATAAATATGATATATACGTACATTGTATTACTTATAAAAGTTTTAGATAATATAATTTACTATAACTTTTGTATTTAAAATACTTTTGTATCACCGGTTGATTAGGAGTTATTCGTGAAATACCGATAAACCGGATGTAGCTGTTATGTACTTTGTGGGCGCTCTAACATAAAAATCATTCATTGTGTCAACACCAAATTTCATATATAGTACTTTGGTTGGTTTATTTAGAGTTGATTAGTTTTTGGAGAAAATCCGTTAACCGGAAGTTGAGCTTCATTCTTCAAAGCTCATTTCCGGTTTTCAAAATATCTCCATAAATGTGATATTTAGGTATATACCATTTTTTATAAAAGTTTTAGAAAATATACTTTACTATAACTTTTGTTGGAAACAAATTTTTGTATCACTGATTGTGTAGGAGTTATTTTTGAAATACTGATAAACCGGAAGTTGCTGATTATGTACTTCGTGGGCGCTCTGGGCTCTATGGGCGAAAGGCGAAATTCATCGTTCTTAATCGATCATGTCCCGAAAAGCATTATTTATCATGTTTTTGGCGTCAAAGATAATAATATATAGATATTAATCACTCATCTTCCAAGTTTAGATGGAATATAGAGTTCGAAATTACTGCCGTAGATAAATATTTACATCTTATATATATGGAGAAAGTCATGTGCTGGCCACATCAGATTTTTTCCTTAATTTTCGTCATTTTCTTGCAGTTTCATCAAAAAAAGCATCGAAAACGGAGAATTTTAGCGAAATTTCAATTTTTATCCACTTAATTTCCTTAATTTTCGTCATTTTTTTGCATTTTCATCAAAAAAAGCATTGAAAACGGAGAATTTTAGCGAAATTACTATTTTTATCCCCTTTTTTTCTTTAATTTTCGTCATTTTCTTGCATTTTTATTTAAAAAAGCATCGAAAACTGAGAGGTTTAGCGAAATTTCCATTTTTATCCACTTTTTTTCCTCAATTTTCGTCATTTTCTTGCATTTTGATCATAAAAAAGCATGGAAAATATTGAAATTAAGCGAAATTTCAATATTTATCCCCTTTTTTCCTTAATTTTCGTCATTTTCTTGCATTTTGATCAAAAAAAGCTTCGAAAACGGTAAATTTAGCGAAATTTCAATTTTTATCCCCTTTTTTTTCCTTAATTTTCGTCATTTTCTTGCATTTTGATCAAAAAAAGCATCGAAAACGAAGAATTTTAGCGAAATTTCAATTTTAACCCCCTTTTTTTCCTTAATTTTCGTCATTTTCTTGCATTTTGATCAAAAAAAGCATCGAAAACGAAGAATTTTAGCGAAATTTCAATTTTAATCCCCTTTTATTCCTTAATTTTCGTCATTTTCTTGCATTTTGATCAAAAAAAGCATCGATAACTGAGAATTTTAGCGATATTTCAATTATTATCCCCTTTTTTTCCTTAATTATCGTCATTTACTTGCATTTTTATTAAAAAAAGCATCGAAAACGGAGAATTTTAGCGAAATTTCCATTTTTATCCACTTTTTTTCCTTAATTTTTGTCATTTTCTTATATTTTGTTTAAAAAAAAGCGTGGATAACGGTGAATTTTAGCGAAATTTCAATATATATCCCCTTTTTTCCCTTAATTTTCTTCATTTTGTTGCATTTCGATCAAAAAAAGCATCGAAAACGGAGAATTTTAGCGAAATTTCAATTTTAACCCCCTTTTTTCCTTAATTTTCGCCATTTTCTTGCATTATGATCAAAAAAAGCTTCGAAAACGAAGAATTTTCGCAAAATTTAAATTTTAATCCCCTTTTTTTCCTTAATTTTCGTCATTTCCTTGCATTTTGATCAAAAAAATGATCGAAAACGGAGAATTTTAGCGAAATTTCAATTTTAACCCCCTTTTTTCCTTAATTTTCGCCATTTTCTTGCATAATGATCAAAAAAAGCTTTGAAAACGGAGAATTTTCACAAAATTTCAATTTTTATCCCCTTTTTTTCCTTAATTTTCGTAATTTCCTTGCATTTTGATCAAAAAAATTATCGAAAACGGAGAATTTTAGCGAAATTTCAATTTTTATCCCCTTTTTTTCCTTAATTTTCGTCATTTTCTTGCAGTTTCATCAAAAAAAGCATCGAAAACGGAGAATTTTAAGGAAATTTCAATTTTTATCCACTTAATTTCCTTAATTTTCGTCATTTTTTTGCATTTTCATCAAAAAACGCATCGAAAACGGAGAATTTTAGCGAAATTACTATTTTTATCCCCTTTTTTTCTTTAATTTTCGTCATTTTCTTGCATTTTTATTTAAAAAAGCATCGAAAACAGAGAGGTTTAGCAAAATTTCCATTTTTATCCACTTTTTTTCCTCAATTTTCGTCATTTTCTTGCATTTTGATCAAAAAAACTTCGAAAACGGTAAATTTAGTGAAATTTCAATTTTTATCCCCTTTTTTTCCTTAATTTTCGTCATTTTCTTGCATTTTGATCAAAAAAAGCATCGAAAACGAAGAATTTTAGCGAAATTTCAATTTTAACCCCCTTTTTTTCCTTAATTTTCGTCATTTTCTTGTATTTTGATCAAAAAAAGCATCGAAAACTGAGAATTTTAGCGAAATTTTAATTTTTATCCCCTTTTTTTGCTTAATTTTCGTCATTGTCTTGCATTTTGATCAAAAAAAGCTTCGAAAACGGTAAATTTAGCGAAATTTCAATTTTTATCCCCTTTTTTTTCCTTAATTTTCGTCATTTTCTTGCATTTTGATCAAGAAAAGCATCGAAAACGAAGAATTTTAGCGAAATTTCAATTTTAATCCACTTTTATTCCTTAATTTTCGTCATTTTCTTGCATTTTGATCAAAAAAAGCATCGAAAATTGAGAATTTTAGCGATATTTCAATTATTATCCCCTTTTTTTCCTTATTTATCGTCATTTACTTGCATTTTTATTAAAAAAAGCATCGAAAACGGAGAATTTTTGCGAAATTTCCATTTTTATCCACTTTTTTTCCTTAATTTTCGTCATTTTCTTATATTTTGATCAAAAAAAAGCGTGGATAACGGTGAATTTTAGCGAAATTTCAATATATATCCCCTTTTTTCCCTTAATTTTCTTCATTTTGTTGCATTTCGATCAAAAAAAGCATCGAAAACGGAGAATTTTAGCGAAATTTCAATTTTAACCCCCTTTTTTCCTTAATTTTCGCCATTTTCTTGCATTATGATCAAAAAAAGCTTCGAAAACGGAGAATTTTCGCAAAATTTCAATTTTAATCCCCTTTTTTTCCTTAATTTTCGTCATTTTCTTGCATTTTGATCAAAAAAATGATCGAAAACGGAGAATTTTAGCGAAATTTCAATTTTAACCCCCTTTTTTCCTTAATTTTCGCCATTTTCTTGCATTATGATCAAAAAAAGCTTTGAAAACGGAGAATTTTCACAAAATTTCCATTTTTATCCACTTTTTTTCTTTAATTTTCGTCATTTTCTTATATTTTGATCAAAAAAAAGCGTGGATAACGGTGAATTTTAGCGAAATTTCAATATATATCCCCTTTTTTCCCTTAATTTTCTTCATTTTGTTGCATTTCGATCAAAAAAAGCATCGAAAACGGAGAATTTTAGCGAAATTTCAATTTTAATCCCCTTTTTTTCCTTAATTTTCGTCATTTTCTTGCATTTTGATCAAAAAAATGATCGAAAACGGAGAATTTTAGCGAAATTTCAATTTTAACCCCCTTTTTTCCTTAATTTTCGCCATTTTCTTGCATTATGATCAAAAAAAGCTTTGAAAACGGAGAATTTTCACAAAATTTCAATTTTTATCCACTTAATTTCCTTAATTTTCGTCATTTTTTTGCATTTTCATCAAAAAAAGCTTTGAAAACGGAGAATTTTAGCGAAATTTCAATTTTTATCCACTTAATTTCCTTAATTTTCGTCATTTTTTTGCATTTTCATCAAAAAAAGCATCGAAAACGGAGAATTTTAGCGAAATTACTATTTTTATCCCCTTTTTTTCTTTAATTTTCGTCATTTTCTTGCATTTTTATTTAAAAACGCATCGAAAACAGAGAGGTTTAGCGAAATTTCCATTCTTATCCATTTTTTTTCCTCAATTTTCGTCATTTTCTTGCATTTTGATCAAAAAAAAGCATGGAAAATATTGAAATTAAGCGAAATTTCAATATTTATCCCCTTTTTTCCTTAATTTTCGTCATTTTCTTGCATTTTGATCAAAAAAAGCTTCGAAAACGGTAAATTTAGCGAAATTTCAATTTTTATCCCCTTTTTTTTCCTTAATTTTCGTCATTTTCTTGCATTTTGATCAAAAAAAGCATCGAAAACGAAGAATTTTAGCGAAATTTCAATTTTAACCCGCTTTTTTTCCTTAATTTTCGTCATTTTCTTGTATTTTGATCAAAAAAAGCATCGAAAACTGAGAATTTTAGCGAAATTTCAATTTTTATCCCCTTTTTTTGCTTAATTTTCGTCATTGTCTTGCATTTTGATCAAAAAAAGCTTCGAAAACGGTAAATTTAGCGAAATTTCAATTTTTATCCCCTTTTTTTTCCTTAATTTTCGTCATTTTCTTGCATTTTGATCAAAAAAAGCATCGAAAACGAAGAATTTTAGCGAAATTTCAATTTTAATCCCCTTTTTTTCCTTAATTATCGTCATTTACTTGCATTTTTATTAAAAAAAGCATCGAAAACGGAGAATTTTTGCGAAATTTCCATTTTTATCCACTTTTTTTCCTTAATTTTCGTCATTTTCTTATATTTTGATCAAAAAAAAGCGTGGATAACGGTGAATTTTAGCGAAATTTCAATATATATCCCCTTTTTTCCCTTAATTTTCTTCATTTTGTTGCATTTCGATCAAAAAAAGCATCGAAAACGGAGAATTTTAGCGAAATTTCAATTTTTATCCCCTTTTTTTGCTTAATTTTCGTCATTGTCTTGCATTTTGATCAAAAAAAGCTTCGAAAACGGTAAATTTAGCGAAATTTCAATTTTTATCCCCTTTTTATTCCTTAATTTTCGTCATTTTCTTGCATTTTGATCAAAAAAAGCATCGAAAACTGAGAATTTTAGCGATATTTCAATTATTATCCCCTTTTTTTCCTTAATTATCGTCATTTACTTGCATTTTTATTAAAAAAAGCATCGAAAACGGAGAATTTTTGCGAAATTTCCATTTTTATCCACTTTTTTTCCTTAATTTTCGTCATTTTCTTATATTTTGATCAAAAAAAAGCGTGGATAACGGTGAATTTTAGCGAAATTTCAATATATATCCCCTTTTTTCCCTTAATTTTCTTCATTTTGTTGCATTTCGATCAAAAAAAGCATCGAAAACGGAGAATTTTAGCGAAATTTCAATTTTAACCCCCTTTTTTCCTTAATTTTCGCCATTTTCTTGCATTATGATCAAAAAAAGCTTCGAAAACGGAGAATTTTCGCAAAATTTCAATTTTAATCCCCTTTTTTTCCTTAATTTTCGTCATTTTCTTGCATTTTGATCAAAAAAATGATCGAAAACGGAGAATTTTAGCGAAATTTCAATTTTAACCCCCTTTTTTCCTTAATTTTCGCCATTTTCTTGCATTATGATCAAAAAAAGCTTTGAAAACGGAGAATTTTCACAAAATTTCAATTTTTATCCCCTTTTTTTCCTTAATTTTCGTCATTTCCTTGCATTTTGATCAGAAAAATGATCGAAAACGGAGAATTTTAGCGAAATTTCAATTTTAACCCCCTTTTTTTCCTTAATTTTCGTCATTTTCTTGTATTTTGATCAAAAAAAGCATCGAAAACTGAGAATTTTAGCGAAATTTCAATTTTTATCCCCTTTTTTTGCTTAATTTTTGTCATTTTCTTGCATTTTGTTCAAAAAAAAGCATCGAAAACAATGAATTTTAGCGAAATTTCCATTTTTATCCACTTTTTTTCCTTAATTTTTGTCATTTTCTTTGCATTTTGATAAAAAAAGCATCGAAAACTGAGAATTTTAGCGAAATTTCAATTTTTATCCCCTTTTTTTGCTTAATTTTCGTCATTGTCTTGCATTTTGATCAAAAAAAGCTTCGAAAACGGTAAATTTAGCGAAATTTCAATTCTTATCCCCTTTTTTTCCTTAATTTTCGTCATTTTCTTACAGTTTCATCAAAAAAGCATCGAAAACGGAGAATTTTAGCGAAATTTCAATTTTTATCCATTTAATTTCCTTAATTTTCGTCATTTTTTTGCATTTTCATCAAAAAAAGCATCGAAAACGGAGAATTTTAGCGAAATTACTATTTTTATCCCCTTTTTTTCTTTAATTTTCGTCATTTTCTTGCATTTTTATTTAAAAACGCATCGAAAACAGAGAGGTTTAGCGAAATTTCCATTTTTATCCACTTTTTTTCCTCAATTTTCGTCATTTTCTTGCATTTTGATAAAAAAAAAGCATGGAAAATATTGAAATTAAGCGAAATTTCAATATTTATCCCCTTTTGTCCTTAATTTTCGTCATTTTCTTGCATTTTGATCAAAAAAAGCTTCGAAAACGGTAAATTTAGCGAAATTTCAATTTTTATCCCCTTTTTTTTCCTTAATTTTCGTCATTTTCTTGCATTTTGATCAAAAAAAGCATCGAAAACGAAGAATTTTAGCGAAATTTCAATTTTAACCCCCTTTTTTTCCTTAATTTTCGTCATTTTCTTGTATTTTGATCAAAAAAAGCATCGAAAACTGAGAATTTTAGCGAAATTTCAATTTTTATCCCCTTTTTTTGCTTAATTTTCGTCATTGTCTTGCATTTTGATCAAAAAAAGCTTCGAAAACGGTAAATTTAGCGAAATTTCAATTTTTATCCCCTTTTTTTTCCTTAATTTTCGTCATTTTCTTGCATTTTGATCAAAAAAAGCATCGAAAACGAAGAATTTTAGCGAAATTTCAATTTTAACCCGCTTTTTTTCCTTAATTTTCGTCATTTTCTTGTATTTTGATCAAAAAAAGCATCGAAAACTGAGAATTTTAGCGAAATTTCAATTTTTATCCCCTTTTTTTGCTTAATTTTCGTCATTGTCTTGCATTTTGATCAAAAAAAGCTTCGAAAACGGTAAATTTAGCGAAATTTCAATTTTTATCCCCTTTTTTTTCCTTAATTTTCGTCATTTTCTTGCATTTTGATCAAAAAAAGCATCGAAAACGAAGAATTTTAGCGAAATTTCAATTTTAACCCCCTTTTTTTCCTTAATTTTCGTCATTTTCTTGTATTTTGATCAAAAAAAGCATCGAAAACTGAGAATTTTAGCGAAATTTCAATTTTTATCCCCTTTTTTTGCTTAATTTTCGTCATTGTCTTGCATTTTGATCAAAAAAAGCTTCGAAAACGGTAAATTTAGCGAAATTTCAATTTTTATCCCCTTTTTTTTCCTTAATTTTCGTCATTTTCTTGCATTTTGATCAAAAAAAGCATCGAAAACGAAGAATTTTAGCGAAATTTCAATTTTAACCCGCTTTTTTTCCTTAATTTTCGTCATTTTCTTGTATTTTGATCAAAAAAAGCATCGAAAACTGAGAATTTTAGCGAAATTTCAATTTTTATCCCCTTTTTTTGCTTAATTTTCGTCATTGTCTTGCATTTTGATCAAGAAAAGCTTCGAAAACGGTAAATTTAGCGAAATTTCAATTTTTATCCCCTTTTTTTTCCTTAATTTTCGTCATTTTCTTGCATTTTGATCAAAAAAAGCATCGAAAACGAAGAATTTTAGCGAAATTTCAATTTTAACCCCCTTTTTTTCCTTAAATTTCGTCATTTTCTTGCATTTTGATCAAAAAAAGCATCGAAAACTGAGAATTTTAGCGATATTTCAATTATTATCCCCTTTTTTTCCTTAATTATCGTCATTTACTTGCATTTTTATTAAAAAAAGCATCGAAAACGGAGAATTTTAGCGAAATTTCCATTTTTATCCACTTTTTTTCCTTAATTTTCGTCATTTTCTTATATTTTGATCAAAAAAAAAGCGTGGATAACGGTGAATTTTAGCGAAATTTCAATATATATCCCCTTTTTTCCCTTAATTTTCTTCATTTTGTTGCATTTCGATCAAAAAAAGTATCGAAAACGGAGAATTTTAGCGAAATTTCAATTTTAACCCCCTTTTTTCCTTAATTTTCGCCATTTTCTTGCATTATGATCAAAAAAAGCTTCGAAAACGAAGAATTATCGCAAAATTTCAATTTTAATCCCCTTTTTTTCCTTAATTTTCGTCATTTCCTTGCATTTTGATCAAAAAAATGATCGAAAACGGAGAATTTTAGCGAAATTTCAATTTTAACCCCCTTTTTTCCTTAATTTTCGCCATTTTCTTGCATTATGATCAAAAAAAGCTTTGAAAACGGAGAATTTTCACAAAATTTCAATTTTTATCCCATTTTTTTCCTTAATTTTCGTCATTTCCTTGCATTTTGATCAAAAAAATGATCGAAAACGGAGAATTTTAGCGAAATTTCAATTTTTTCCCCTTTTTTTCCTTAATTTTCGTCATTTTCTTGCCATTTGATTCATAAAAGCATCGAAAACTAAACATTTTAGCGAAATTTCAATTTTATCCCCTTTTTTCCTTAATTATCGTCATTTTCTTGCATTTTGATCAAAAAAAGCATCAAAAACTGAAAATTTTAGCGAAATTTCTATTTATATCCCCTTTTTTCCTTAATTTTCGTCATTTTCTAGCATTTTGATCATAAAAAACTTCGAAAACGGTAAATTTAGCGAAATTTCAATTTTTATCCCCTTTTTTTTCCTTAATTTTCGTCATTTTCTTTGCATTTTGATAAAAAAAAGGATGGATAACGGTGAGTTTAAGCGAAATTTCAATATTTATCCCCTTTTATCTTAATTTTCGTCATTTTCTTGCATTTTGATCAAAAAAGCATCGAAAACGGAGAATTTTAGCGAAATTTCAATTTTAACCCCTCCTTTTTTCCTTAATTTTCGTCATTTTCTTGCATTTTGATCAAAAAAAGCATCGAAAACGGAGAATTTTAGCGAAATTTCAATTTTAACCCCCCTTTTTTTCCTTAATTTTCGTCATTTTCATGCATTTTGATCAAAAAAAGCATCGAAAACGGAGAATTTTAGCGAAATTTCAATTTTAACCCCCCTTTTTCCTTAATTTTTGTCATTTTTTTGCATTTTGATCAAAAAAGGCATCGAAAACGGAGAATTTTAGCCAAATTTCAATTTTTATCCCCTTTTTTTCCTTAATTTTCGTCGTTTTCTTATATTTTGATTAAAAGAAGCAACGAAAACGGAGAACTTAAGCGAAATTTCAATTTTTATCCCCTTTTTTTCCTTAATTTTCGTCATTTTCTTGCATTTTGATCAAAAAAAGCCTCGAAAACTGAGAATTTTAGCGATATTTCAATTTTTATCCCCTTTTTTTCCTTAATTATCGTCATTTACTTGCATTTTTTTTAAAAAAAGCATCGAAAATGGAAAATTTTAGCGAAATTTCCATTTTTATCCACATTTTTCTATAATTTTCGTCATTTTCTTGCATTTTGATCAATAAAAAGCATGGATAACGGTGAATTTTAGCGAAATTTCAATATATATCCCCTTTTTCCCTTAATTTTCGTCATTTTCTTGCATTTCGATCAAAAAAAGCATCGAAAACGGAGAATTTTAGCGAAATTTCAATTTTAACCCCCTTTTATCCTTAATTTTCGCCATTTTCTTGCATTATGATCAAAAAAAGCTTCGAAAACGGAGAATTTTAGCGAAATTTCCATTTTTATCCACTTTTTTTCCTTAATTTTCGTCATTTTCTTATATTTTGATAAAAAAAAGCGTGGATAACGGTGAATTTTAGCGAAATTTCAATATATATCCCCTTTTTTCCCTTAATTTTCTTCATTTTGTTGCATTTCGATCAAAAAAAGCATCGAAAACGGAGAATTTTAGCGAAATTTCAATTTTAATCCCCTTTTTTTCCTTAATTATCGTCATTTCCTTGCATTTTGATCAAAAAAATGATCGAAAACGGAGAATTTTAGCGAAATTTCATTTTTAACCCCCTTTTTTCCTTAATTTTCGCCATTTTCTTGCATTATGATCAAAAAAAGCTTCGAAAACGGAGAATTTTCGCAAAATTTCAATTTTAATCCCCTTTTTTTCCTTAATTATCGTCATTTCCTTGCATTTTGATCAAAAAAATGATCGAAAACGGAGAATTTTAGCGAAATTTCATTTTTAACCCCCTTTTTTCCTTAATTTTCGCCATTTTCTTGCATTATGATCAAAAAAAGCTTTGAAAACGGAGAATTTTCACAAAATTTCAATTTTTAACCCCTTTTTTTCCTTAATTTTCGTCATTTCCTTGCATTTTGATGAAAAAAATGATCGAAAACGGAGAATTTTAGCGAAATTTCAATTTTTATCCCCTTTTTTTCCTTAATTTTCGTCATTTTCTTGCAGTTTCATCAAAAAAGCATCGAAAACGGAGAATTTTAGCGAAATTTCAATTTTTATCCACTTAATTTCCTTAATTTTCGTCATTTTTTTGCATTTTCATCAAAAAAAGCATCGAAAACGGAGAATTTTAGCGAAATTACTATTTTTATCCCCTTTTTTTCTTTAATTTCCGTCATTTTCTTGCATTTTTATTTAAAAAAGCATCGAAAACAGAGAGGTTTAGCGAAATTTCCATTATTATCCACTTTTTTTCCTCAATTTTCGTCATTTTCTTGCATTTTGATCATAAAAAAGCATGGAAAATATTGAAATTAAGCGAAATTTCAATATTTATCCCCTTTTTTCCTTAATTTTCGTCATTTTCTTGCATTTTGATCAAAAAAAGCTTCGAAAACGGTAAATTTAGCGAAATTTCAATTTTTATCCACTTTTTTTTCCTTAATTTTCGTCATTTTCTTGCATTTTGATCAAAAAAAGCATCGAAAACGAAGAATTTTAGCGAAATTTCAATTTTAACCCCCTTTTTTTCCTTAATTTTCGTCATTTTCTTGTATTTTGATCAAAAAAAGCATCGAAAACTGAGAATTTTAGCGAAATTTCAATTTTTATACCCTTTTTTTGCTTAATTTTCGTCATTGTCTTGCATTTTGATCAAAAAAAGCTTCGAAAACGGTAAATTTAGCGAAATTTCAATTTTTATCCCCTTTTTTTTCCTTAATTTTCGTCATTTTCTTGCATTTTGATCAAAAAAAGCATCGAAAACGAAGAATTTTAGCGAAATTTCAATTATTATCCCCTTTTTTTCCTTAATTATCGTCATTTACTTGCATTTTTATTAAAAAAAGCATCGAAAACGGAGAATTTTAGCGAAATTTCCATTTTTATCCACTTTTTTTCCTTAATTTTCGTCATTTTCTTATATTTTGATCAAAAAAAAAGCGTGGATAACGGTGAATTTTAGCGAAATTTCAATATATATCCCCTTTTTTCCCTTAATTTTCTTCATTTTGTTGCATTTCGATCAAAAAAAGTATCGAAAACGGAGAATTTTAGCGAAATTTCAATTTTAACCCCCTTTTTTCCTTAATTTTCGCCATTTTCTTGCATTATGATCAAAAAAAGCTTCGAAAACGAAGAATTATCGCAAAATTTCAATTTTAATCCCCTTTTTTTCCTTAATTTTCGTCATTTCCTTGCATTTTGATCAAAAAAATGATCGAAAACGGAGAATTTTAGCGAAATTTCAATTTTAACCCCCTTTTTTCCTTAATTTTCGCCATTTTCTTGCATTATGATCAAAAAAAGCTTTGAAAACGGAGAATTTTCACAAAATTTCAATTTTTATCCCATTTTTTTCCTTAATTTTCGTCATTTCCTTGCATTTTGATCAAAAAAATGATCGAAAACGGAGAATTTTAGCGAAATTTCAATTTTTTCCCCTTTTTTTCCTTAATTTTCGTCATTTTCTTGCCATTTGATTCATAAAAGCATCGAAAACTAAACATTTTAGCGAAATTTCAATTTTATCCCCTTTTTTCCTTAATTATCGTCATTTTCTTGCATTTTGATCAAAAAAAGCATCAAAAACTGAAAATTTTAGCGAAATTTCTATTTATATCCCCTTTTTTCCTTAATTTTCGTCATTTTCTAGCATTTTGATCATAAAAAACTTCGAAAACGGTAAATTTAGCGAAATTTCAATTTTTATCCCCTTTTTTTTCCTTAATTTTCGTCATTTTCTTTGCATTTTGATAAAAAAAAGGATGGATAACGGAGAGTTTAAGCGAAATTTCAATATTTATCCCCTTTTATCTTAATTTTCGTCATTTTCTTGCATTTTGATCAAAAAAGCATCGAAAACGGAGAATTTTAGCGAAATTTCAATTTTAACCCCTCCTTTTTTCCTTAATTTTCGTCATTTTCTTGCATTTTGATCAAAAAAAGCATCGAAAACGGAGAATTTTAGCGAAATTTCAATTTTAACCCCCCTTTTTTTCCTTAATTTTCGTCATTTTCATGCATTTTGATCAAAAAAAGCATCGAAAACGGTGAATTTTAGCGAAATTTCAATTTTAACCCCCCTTTTTCCTTAATTTTTGTCATTTTTTTGCATTTTGATCAAAAAAGGCATCGAAAACGGAGAATTTTAGCCAAATTTCAATTTTTATCCCCTTTTTTTCCTTAATTTTCGTCGTTTTCTTATATTTTGATTAAAAGAAGCAACGAAAACGGAGAACTTAAGCGAAATTTCAATTTTTATCCCCTTTTTTTCCTTAATTTTCGTCATTTTCTTGCATTTTGATCAAAAAAAGCCTCGAAAACTGAGAATTTTAGCGATATTTCAATTTTTATCCCCTTTTTTCCTTAATTATCGTCATTTACTTGCATTTTTTTTAAAAAAAGCATCGAAAATGGAAAATTTTAGCGAAATTTCCATTTTTATCCACATTTTTTCTATAATTTTCGTCATTTTCTTGCATTTTGATCAATAAAAAGCATGGATAACGGTGAATTTTAGCGAAATTTCAATATATATCCCCTTTTTCCCTTAATTTTCGTCATTTTCTTGCATTTCGATCAAAAAAAGCATCGAAAACGGAGAATTTTAGCGAAATTTCAATTTTAACCCCCTTTTATCCTTAATTTTCGCCATTTTCTTGCATTATGATCAAAAAAAGCTTCGAAAACGGAGAATTTTAGCGAAATTTCCATTTTTATCCACTTTTTTTCCTTAATTTTCGTCATTTTCTTTTATTTTGATAAAAAAAAAGCGTGGATAACGGTGAATTTTAGCGAAATTTCAATATATATCCCCTTTTTTCCCTTAATTTTCTTCATTTTGTTGCATTTCGATCAAAAAAAGCATCGAAAACGGAGAATTTTAGCGAAATTTCAATTTTAATCCCCTTTTTTTCCTTAATTATCGTCATTTCCTTGCATTTTGATCAAAAAAATGATCGAAAACGGAGAATTTTAGCGAAATTTCATTTTTAACCCCCTTTTTTCCTTAATTTTCGCCATTTTCTTGCATTATGATCAAAAAAAGCTTCGAAAACGGAGAATTTTCGCAAAATTTCAATTTTAATCCCCTTTTTTTCCTTAATTATCGTCATTTCCTTGCATTTTGATCAAAAAAATGATCGAAAACGGAGAATTTTAGCGAAATTTCATTTTTAACCCCCTTTTTTCCTTAATTTTCGCCATTTTCTTGCATTATGATCAAAAAAAGCTTTGAAAACGGAGAATTTTCACAAAATTTCAATTTTTAACCCCTTTTTTTCCTTAATTTTCGTCATTTCCTTGCATTTTGATCAAAAAAATGATCGAAAACGAAGAATTTTAGCGAAATTTCAATTTTTATCCCCTTTTTTTCCTTAATTTTCGTCATTTTCTTGCAGTTTCATCAAAAAAGCATCGAAAACGGAGAATTTTAGCGAAATTTCAATTTTTATCCACTTAATTTCCTTAATTTTCGTCATTTTTTTGCATTTTCATCAAAAAAAGCATCGAAAACGGAGAATTTTAGCGAAATTACTATTTTTATCCACTTTTTTTCCTTAATTTTCGTCATTTTCTTGCATTTTGATCAAAAAAAGCTTCGAAAACGGTAAATTTAGCGAAATTTCAATTTTTATCCCCTTTTTTTTCCTTAATTTTCGTCATTTTCTTGCATTTTGATCAAAAAAAGCATCGAAAACGAAGAATTTTAGCGAAATTTCAATTTTAATCCCCTTTTATTCCTTAATTTTCGTCATTTTCTTGCATTTTGATCAAAAAAAGCATCGAAAACTGAGAATTTTAGCGATATTTCAATTATTATCCCCTTTTTTCCTTAATTATCGTCATTTTCTTGCATTTTGATAAAAAAAGCATCAAAAACTGAGAATTTTAGCGATATTTCAATTATTATCCCCTTTTTCCCTTAATTTTCGTCATTTTCTTGCATTTTGATCATAAAAAACTTCGAAAACGGTAAATTTAGCGAAATTTCAATTTTTATCCCCTTTTTTTTCCTTAATTTTCTTTGCATTTTGATAAAAAAAAGGATGGATAACGGAGAGTTTAAAATCAATATTTATCCCCTTCTTATCTTAATTTTCGTCATTTTCTTGCATTTTGATCAAAAAAGCATCGAAAACGGAGAATTTTAGCGAAATTTCAATTTTAACCCCTCCTTTTTTCCTTAATTTTCGTCATTTTCTTGCATTTTGATCAAAAAAAGCATCGAAAACGGAGAATTTTAGCGAAATTTCAATTTTAATCCCCCTTTTTTTCCTTAATTTTCGTCATTTTCTTGCATTTTGATCAAAAAAAGCATCGAAAACGGAGAATTTTAGCGAAATTTCAATTTTAACCCCCCTTTTTCCTCAATTTTTGTCATTTTTTTGCATTTTGATCAAAAAAGGCATCGAAAACGGAGAATTTTAGCCAAATTTCAATTTTTATCCCCTTTTTTTCCTTAATTTTCGTTGTTTTCTTGCATTTTGATTAAAAGAAGCAACGAAAACGGAGAACTTAAGCGAAATTTCAATTTTTATCCCCTTTTTTTCCTTAATTTTCGTCATTTTCTTGCATTTTGATCAAAAAAAGCATGGATAACGGTGAATTTTAGCGAAATTTCAATATATATCCCCTTTTTCCCTTAATTTTCGTCATTTCCTTGCATTTCGATCAAAAAAAGCATCGAAAACGGAGAATTTTAGCGAAATTTCAATTTTAACCCCCTTTTTTTCCTTAATTTTCGTCATTTTCTTATATTTTGATAAAAAAAAAGCGTGGATAACGGTGAATTTTAGCGAAATTTCAATATATATCCCCTTTTTTCCCTTAATTTTCTTCATTTTGTTGCATTTCGATCAAAAAAAGCATCGAAAACGGAGAATTTTAGCGAAATTTCAATTTTAATCCCCTTTTTTTCCTTAATTATCGTCATTTCCTTGCATTTTGATCAAAAAAATGATCGAAAACGGAGAATTTTAGCGAAATTTCATTTTTAACCCCCTTTTTTCCTTAATTTTCGCCATTTTCTTGCATTATGATCAAAAAAAGCTTCGAAAACGGAGAATTTTCGCAAAATTTCAATTTTAATCCCCTTTTTTTCCTTAATTATCGTCATTTCCTTGCATTTTGATCAAAAAAATGATCGAAAACGGAGAATTTTAGCGAAATTTCATTTTTAACCCCCTTTTTTCCTTAATTTTCGCCATTTTCTTGCATTATGATCAAAAAAAGCTTTGAAAACGGAGAATTTTCACAAAATTTCAATTTTTAACCCCTTTTTTTCCTTAATTTTCGTCATTTCCTTGCATTTTGATCATAAAAAACTTCGAAAACGGTAAATTTAGCGAAATTTCAATTTTTATCCCCTTTTTTTTCCTTAATTTTCGTCATTTTGTTGCATTTCGATCAAAAAAAGCATCGAAAACGGAGAATTTTAGCGAAATTTCAATTTTAACCCCCTTTTTTCCTTAATTTTCGCCATTTTCTTGCATTATGATCAAAAAAAGCTTCGAAAACGGAGAATTTTCGCAAAATTTCAATTTTAATCCCCTTTTTTTCCTTAATTATCGTCATTTCCTTGCATTTTGATCAAAAAAATGATCGAAAACGGAGAATTTTAGCGAAATTTCATTTTTAACCCCCTTTTTTCCTTAATTTTCGCCATTTTCTTGCATTATGATCAAAAAAAGCTTTGAAAACGGAGAATTTTCACAAAATTTCAATTTTTAACCCCTTTTTTTCCTTAATTTTCGTCATTTCCTTGCATTTTGATCAAAAAAATGATCGAAAACGGAGAATTTTAGCGAAATTTCAATTTTTATCCCCTTTTTTTCCTTAATTTTCGTCATTTTCTTGCAGTTTCATCAAAAAAGCATCGAAAACGGAGAATTTTAGCGAAATTACTATTTTTATCCCCTTTTTTTCTTTAATTTTCGTCATTTTCTTGCATTTTTATTTAAAAAAGCATCGAAAACAGAGAGGTTTAGCGAAATTTCCATTTTTATCCACTTTTTTTCCTCAATTTTCGTCATTTTCTTGCATTTTGATCATAAAAAAGCATGGAAAATATTGAAATTAAGCGAAATTTCAATATTTATCCCCTTTTTTTCCTTAATTTTCGTCATTTTCTTGCATTTTGATCAAAAAAAGCTTCGAAAACGGTAAATTTAGCGAAATTTCAATTTTTATCCACTTTTTTTTTCCTTAATTTCCGTCATTTTCTTGCATTTTGATCAAAAAAAGCATCGAAAACGAAGAATTTTAGCGAAATTTCAATTTTAACCCCCTTTTTTTCCTTAATTTTCGTCATTTTCTTGTATTTTGATCAAAAAAAGCATCGAACACTGAGAATTTTAGCGAAATTTCAATTTTTATCCCCTTTTTTTCCTTAATTTTCGTCATTTTCTTGCAGTTTCATCAAAACAGCATCGAAAACGGAGAATTTTAGCGAAATTTCAATTTTTATCCACTTAATTTCCTTAATTTTCGTTATTTTTTTGCATTTTCATCAAAAAAAGCATCGTAAACGGAGAATTTTAGCGAAATTACTATTTTTATCCCCTTTTTTTCTTTAATTTTCGTCATTTTCTTGCATTTTTATTTAAAAAAGCATCGAAAACAGAGAGGTTTAGCGAAATTTCCATTTTTATCCACTTTTTTTCCTCAATTTTCGTCATTTTCTTGCATTTTGATCATAAAAAAGCATGGAAAATATTGAAATTAAGCGAAATTTCAATATTTATCCCCTTTTTTTCCTTAATTTTCGTCATTTTCTTGCATTTTGATCAAAAAAAGCTTCGAAAACGGTAAATTTAGCGAAATTTCAATTTTTATCCACTTTTTTTTTCCTTAATTTCCGTCATTTTCTTGCATTTTGATCAAAAAAAGCATCGAAAACGAAGAATTTTAGCGAAATTTCAATTTTAACCCCCTTTTTTTCCTTAATTTTCGTCATTTTCTTATATTTTGATAAAAAAAAAGCGTGGATAACGGTGAATTTTAGCGAAATTTCAATATATATCTCCTTTTTTCCCTTAATTTTCTTCATTTTGTTGCATTTCGATCAAAAAAAGCATCGAAAACGGAGAATTTTAGCGAAATTTCAATTTTAATCCCCTTTTTTTCCTTAATTATCGTCATTTCCTTGCATTTTGATCAAAAAAATGATCGAAAACGGAGAATTTTAGCGAAATTTCATTTTTAACCCCCTTTTTTCCTTAATTTTCGCCATTTTCTTGCATTATGATCAAAAAAAGCTTCGAAAACGGAGAATTTTCGCAAAATTTCAATTTTAATCCCCTTTTTTTCCTTAATTATCGTCATTTCCTTGCATTTTGATCAAAAAAATGATCGAAAACGGAGAATTTTAGCGAAATTTCATTTTTAACCCCCTTTTTTCCTTAATTTTCGCCATTTTCTTGCATTATGATCAAAAAAAGCTTTGAAAACGGAGAATTTTCACAAAATTTCAATTTTTAACCCCTTTTTTTCCTTAATTTTCGTCATTTCCTTGCATTTTGATCATAAAAAACTTCGAAAACGGTAAATTTAGCGAAATTTCAATTTTTATCCCCTTTTTTTTCCTTAATTTTCGTCATTTTCTTTGCATTTTGATAAAAAAAAGGATGGATAACGGAGAGTTTAAAATCAATATTTATCCCCTTCTTATCTTAATTTTCGTCATTTTCTTGCATTTTGATCAAAAAAGCATCGAAAACGGAGAATTTTAGCGAAATTTCAATTTTAACCCCTCCTTTTTTCCTTAATTTTCGTCATTTTCTTGCATTTTGATCAAAAAAAGCATCGAAAACGGAGAATTTTAGCGAAATTTCATTTTTAACCCCCTTTTTTCCTTAATTTTCGCCATTTTCTTGCATTATGATCAAAAAAAGCTTCGAAAACGGAGAATTTTCGCAAAATTTCAATTTTAATCCCCTTTTTTTCCTTAATTATCGTCATTTCCTTGCATTTTGATCAAAAAAATGATCGAAAACGGAGAATTTTAGCGAAATTTCATTTTTAACCCCCTTTTTTCCTTAATTTTCGCCATTTTCTTGCATTATGATCAAAAAAAGCTTTGAAAACGGAGAATTTTCACAAAATTTCAATTTTTAACCCCTTTTTTTCCTTAATTTTCGTCATTTCCTTGCATTTTGATCATAAAAAACTTCGAAAACGGTAAATTTAGCGAAATTTCAATTTTTATCCCCTTTTTTTTCCTTAATTTTCGTCATTTTGTTGCATTTCGATCAAAAAAAGCATCGAAAACGGAGAATTTTAGCGAAATTTCAATTTTAACCCCCTTTTTTCCTTAATTTTCGCCATTTTCTTGCATTATGATCAAAAAAAGCTTCGAAAACGGAGAATTTTCGCAAAATTTCAATTTTAATCCCCTTTTTTTCCTTAATTATCGTCATTTCCTTGCATTTTGATCAAAAAAATGATCGAAAACGGAGAATTTTAGCGAAATTTCATTTTTAACCCCCTTTTTTCCTTAATTTTCGCCATTTTCTTGCATTATGATCAAAAAAAGCTTTGAAAACGGAGAATTTTCACAAAATTTCAATTTTTAACCCCTTTTTTTCCTTAATTTTCGTCATTTCCTTGCATTTTGATCAAAAAAATGATCGAAAACGGAGAATTTTAGCGAAATTTCAATTTTTATCCCCTTTTTTTCCTTAATTTTCGTCATTTTCTTGCAGTTTCATCAAAAAAGCATCGAAAACGGAGAATTTTAGCGAAATTACTATTTTTATCCCCTTTTTTTCTTTAATTTTCGTCATTTTCTTGCATTTTTATTTAAAAAAGCATCGAAAACAGAGAGGTTTAGCGAAATTTCCATTTTTATCCACTTTTTTTCCTCAATTTTCGTCATTTTCTTGCATTTTGATCATAAAAAAGCATGGAAAATATTGAAATTAAGCGAAATTTCAATATTTATCCCCTTTTTTTCCTTAATTTTCGTCATTTTCTTGCATTTTGATCAAAAAAAGCTTCGAAAACGGTAAATTTAGCGAAATTTCAATTTTTATCCACTTTTTTTTTCCTTAATTTCCGTCATTTTCTTGCATTTTGATCAAAAAAAGCATCGAAAACGAAGAATTTTAGCGAAATTTCAATTTTAACCCCCTTTTTTTCCTTAATTTTCGTCATTTTCTTGTATTTTGATCAAAAAAAGCATCGAACACTGAGAATTTTAGCGAAATTTCAATTTTTATCCCCTTTTTTTCCTTAATTTTCGTCATTTTCTTGCAGTTTCATCAAAAAAGCATCGAAAACGGAGAATTTTAGCGAAATTTCAATTTTTATCCACTTAATTTCCTTAATTTTCGTTATTTTTTTGCATTTTCATCAAAAAAAGCATCGTAAACGGAGAATTTTAATGAAATTACTATTTTTATCCCCTTTTTTTCTTTAATTTTCGTCATTTTCTTGCATTTTTATTTAAAAAAGCATCGAAAACAGAGAGGTTTAGCGAAATTTCCATTTTTATCCACTTTTTTTCCTCAATTTTCGTCATTTTCTTGCATTTTGATCATAAAAAAGCATGGAAAATATTGAAATTAAGCGAAATTTCAATATTTATCCCCTTTTTTTCCTTAATTTTCGTCATTTTCTTGCATTTTGATCAAAAAAAGCTTCGAAAACGGTAAATTTAGCGAAATTTCAATTTTTATCCACTTTTTTTTTCCTTAATTTCCGTCATTTTCTTGCATTTTGATCAAAAAAAGCATCGAAAACGAAGAATTTTAGCGAAATTTCAATTTTAACCCCCTTTTTTTCCTTAATTTTCGTCATTTTCTTGTATTTTGATCAAAAAAAGCATCGAACACTGAGAATTTTAGCGAAATTTCAATTTTTATCCCCTTTTTTTGCTTAATTTTCGTCATTGTCTTGCATTTTGATCAAAAAAAGCTTCGAAAACGGTAAATTTAGCGAAATTTCAATTTTTATCCCCTTTTTTTTCCTTAATTTTCGTCATTTTCTTGCATTTTGATCAAAAAAAGCTTCGAAAACGGAGAATTTTAGCGAAATTTCCATTTTTATCCACTTTTTTTCCTTAATTTTCGTCATTTTCTTATATTTTGATAAAAAAAAGCGTGGATAACGGTGAATTTTAGCGAAATTTCAATATATATCCCCTTTTTTCCCTTAATTTTCTTCATTTTGTTGCATTTCGATCAAAAAAAGCAACGAAAACGGAGAATTTTAGCGAAATTTCAATTTTAACCCCCTTTTTTCCTTAATTTTCGCCATTTTCTTGCATTATGATCAAAAAAAGCTTCGAAAACGGAGAATTTTCGCAAAATTTCAATTTTAATCCCCTTTTTTTCCTTAATTATCGTCATTTCCTTGCATTTTGATCAAAAAAATGATCGAAAACGGAGAATTTTAGCGAAATTTCATTTTTAACCCCCTTTTTTCCTTAATTTTCGCCATTTTCTTGCATTATGATCAAAAAAAGCTTTGAAAACGGAGAATTTTCACAAAATTTCAATTTTTAACCCCTTTTTTTCCTTAATTTTCGTCATTTCCTTGCATTTTGATCAAAAAAATGATCGAAAACGGAGAATTTTAGCGAAATTTCAATTTTTATCCCCTTTTTTTCCTTAATTTTCGTCATTTTCTTGCAGTTTCATCAAAAAAGCATCGAAAACGGAGAATTTTAGCGAAATTTCAATTTTTATCCACTTAATTTCCTTAATTTTCGTCATTTTTTTGCATTTTCATCAAAAAAAGCATCGAAAACGGAGAATTTTAGCGAAATTTCAATTTTAACCCCCTTTTTTCCTTAATTTTCGCCATTTTCTTGCATTATGATCAAAAAAAGCTTCGAAAACGGAGAATTTTCGCAAAATTTCAATTTTAATCCCCTTTTTTTCCTTAATTATCGTCATTTCCTTGCATTTTGATCAAAAAAATGATCGAAAACGGAGAATTTTAGCGAAATTTCATTTTTAACCCCCTTTTTTCCTTAATTTTCGCCATTTTCTTGCATTATGATCAAAAAAAGCTTTGAAAACGGAGAATTTTCACAAAATTTCAATTTTTAACCCCTTTTTTTCCTTAATTTTCGTCATTTCCTTGCATTTTGATCAAAAAAATGATCGAAAACGGAGAATTTTAGCGAAATTTCAATTTTTATCCCCTTTTTTTCCTTAATTTTCGTCATTTTCTTGCAGTTTCATCAAAAAAGCATCGAAAACGGAGAATTTTAGCGAAATTACTATTTTTATCCCCTTTTTTTCTTTAATTTTCGTCATTTTCTTGCATTTTTATTTAAAAAAGCATCGAAAACAGAGAGGTTTAGCGAAATTTCCATTTTTATCCACTTTTTTTCCTCAATTTTCGTCATTTTCTTGCATTTTGATCATAAAAAAGCATGGAAAATATTGAAATTAAGCGAAATTTCAATATTTATCCCCTTTTTTTCCTTAATTTTCGTCATTTTCTTGCATTTTGATCAAAAAAAGCTTCGAAAACGGTAAATTTAGCGAAATTTCAATTTTTATCCACTTTTTTTTTCCTTAATTTCCGTCATTTTCTTGCATTTTGATCAAAAAAAGCATCGAAAACGAAGAATTTTAGCGAAATTTCAATTTTAACCCCCTTTTTTTCCTTAATTTTCGTCATTTTCTTGTATTTTGATCAAAAAAAGCATCGAACACTGAGAATTTTAGCGAAATTTCAATTTTTATCCCCTTTTTTTCCTTAATTTTCGTCATTTTCTTGCAGTTTCATCAAAAAAGCATCGAAAACGGAGAATTTTAGCGAAATTTCAATTTTTATCCACTTAATTTCCTTAATTTTCGTTATTTTTTTGCATTTTCATCAAAAAAAGCATCGTAAACGGAGAATTTTAATGAAATTACTATTTTTATCCCCTTTTTTTCTTTAATTTTCGTCATTTTCTTGCATTTTTATTTAAAAAAGCATCGAAAACAGAGAGGTTTAGCGAAATTTCCATTTTTATCCACTTTTTTTCCTCAATTTTCGTCATTTTCTTGCATTTTGATCATAAAAAAGCATGGAAAATATTGAAATTAAGCGAAATTTCAATATTTATCCCCTTTTTTTCCTTAATTTTCGTCATTTTCTTGCATTTTGATCAAAAAAAGCTTCGAAAACGGTAAATTTAGCGAAATTTCAATTTTTATCCACTTTTTTTTTCCTTAATTTCCGTCATTTTCTTGCATTTTGATCAAAAAAAGCATCGAAAACGAAGAATTTTAGCGAAATTTCAATTTTAACCCCCTTTTTTTCCTTAATTTTCGTCATTTTCTTGTATTTTGATCAAAAAAAGCATCGAACACTGAGAATTTTAGCGAAATTTCAATTTTTATCCCCTTTTTTTGCTTAATTTTCGTCATTGTCTTGCATTTTGATCAAAAAAAGCTTCGAAAACGGTAAATTTAGCGAAATTTCAATTTTTATCCCCTTTTTTTTCCTTAATTTTCGTCATTTTCTTGCATTTTGATCAAAAAAAGCTTCGAAAACGGAGAATTTTAGCGAAATTTCCATTTTTATCCACTTTTTTTCCTTAATTTTCGTCATTTTCTTATATTTTGATAAAAAAAAGCGTGGATAACGGTGAATTTTAGCGAAATTTCAATATATATCCCCTTTTTTCCCTTAATTTTCTTCATTTTGTTGCATTTCGATCAAAAAAAGCAACGAAAACGGAGAATTTTAGCGAAATTTCAATTTTAACCCCCTTTTTTCCTTAATTTTCGCCATTTTCTTGCATTATGATCAAAAAAAGCTTCGAAAACGGAGAATTTTCGCAAAATTTCAATTTTTATCCCCTTTTTTTCCTTAATTATCGTCATTTCCTTGCATTTTGATCAAAAAAATGATCGAAAACGGAGAATTTTAGCGAAATTTCATTTTTAACCCCCTTTTTTCCTTAATTTTCGCCATTTTCTTGCATTATGATCAAAAAAAGCTTTGAAAACGGAGAATTTTCACAAAATTTCAATTTTTAACCCCTTTTTTTCCTTAATTTTCGTCATTTCCTTGCATTTTGATCAAAAAAATGATCGAAAACGGAGAATTTTAGCGAAATTTCAATTTTTATCCCCTTTTTTTCCTTAATTTTCGTCATTTTCTTGCAGTTTCATCAAAAAAGCATCGAAAACGGAGAATTTTAGCGAAATTTCAATTTTTATCCACTTAATTTCCTTAATTTTCGTCATTTTTTTGCATTTTCATCAAAAAAAGCATCGAAAACGGAGAATTTTAGCGAAATTACTATTTTTATCCCCTTTTTTTCTTTAATTTCCGTCATTTTCTTGCATTTTTATTTAAAAAAGCATCGAAAACAGAGAGGTTTAGCGAAATTTCCATTTTTATCCACTTTTTTTCCTCAATTTTCGTCATTTTCTTGCATTTTGATCATAAAAAAGCATGGAAAATATTGAAATTAAGCGAAATTTCAATATTTATCCCCTTTTTTCCTAAATTTTCGTCATTTTCTTGCATTTTGATCAAAAAAAGCTTCGAAAACGGTAAATTTAGCGAAATTTCAATTTTTATCCACTTTTTTTTTCCTTAATTTTCGTCATTTTCTTGCATTTTGATCAAAAAAAGCATCGAAAACGAAGAATTTTAGCGAAATTTCAATTTTAACCCCCTTTTTTTCCTTAATTTTCGTCATTTTCTTGTATTTTGATCAAAAAAAGCATCGAAAACTGAGAATTTTAGCGAAATTTCAATTTTTATCCCCTTTTTTTGCTTAATTTTCGTCATTGTGTTGCATTTTGATCAAAAAAAGCTTCGAAAACGGTAAATTTAGCGAAATTTCAATTTTTATCCCCTTTTTTTTCCTTAATTTTCGTCATTTTCTTGCATTTTGATCAAAAAAAGCATCGAAAACGAAGAATTTTAGCGAAATTTCAATTTTAATCCCCTTTTATTCCTTAATTTTCGTCATTTTCTTGCATTTTGATCAAAAAAAGCATCGAAAACTGAGAATTTTAGCGATATTTCAATTATTATCCCCTTTGTTTCCTTAATTATCGTCATTTACTTGCATTTTTATTAAAAAAAGCATCGAAAACTGAAAATTTTAGCGAAATTTCAATTTATATCCCCTTTTTTCCTTAATTTTCGTCATTTTCTTGCATTTTGATCATAAAAAACTTCGAAAACGGTAAATTTAGCGAAATTTCAATTTTTATCCCCTTTTTTTCCTTAATTTTCGTCGTTTTCTTGCATTTTGATTAAAAGAAGCATCGAAAACGGAAAATTTTAGCGAAATTTCAATTTTTATCCACTTTTTTTCCTCAATTTTCGTCATTTTCTTGCATTTTGATCAAAAAAAGCATCGAAAACTGAGAATTTTAGCGATATTTCAATTATTATCCCCTTTTTTTCCTTAATTATCGTCATTTACTTGCATTTTTATTAAAAAAGCATCGAAAACTGAAAATTTTAGCGAAATTTCAATTTATATCCCCTTTTTTCCTTAATTTTCGTCATTTTCTTGCATTTCGATCAAAAAAAGCATCGAAATCGAAGAATTTTAGCGAAATTTCAATTTTTATCCCTTTTTTTGCTTAATTTTCGTCATTGTCTTGCATTTTGATCAAAAAAAGCTTCGAAAACGGTAAATTTAGCGAAATTTCAATTTTTATCCCCTTTTTTTTCCTTAATTTTCGTCATTTTCTTGCATTTTGATCAAAAAAAGCATCGAAAACTAAGAATTTTAGCGAAATTTCAATTTTAATCCCCTTTTTTCCTTAATTTTCGTCATTTTCTTGCATTTTGATCATAAAAAACTTCGAAAACGGTAAATTTAGCGAAATTTCAATTTTTATCCCCTTTTTTTCCTTAATTTTCGTCGTTTTCTTGCATTTTGATTAAAAGAAGCATCGAAAACGGTAAATTTAGCGATATTTCAATTATTATCCCCTTTGTTTCCTTAATTATCGTCATTTACTTGCATTTTTATTAAAAAAAGCATCGAAAACTGAAAATTTTAGCGAAATTTCAATTTATATCCCCTTTTTTCCTTAATTTTCGTCATTTTCTTGCATTTTGATCATAAAAAACTTCGAAAACGGTAAATTTAGCGAAATTTCAATTTTTATCCCCTTTTTTTCCTTAATTTTCGTCGTTTTCTTGCATTTTGATTAAAAGAAGCATCGAAAACGGAGAACTTAAGCGAAATTTCCATTTTTATCCACTTTTTTTCCTCAATTTTCGTCATTTTCTTGCATTTTGATCATAAAAAAGCATGGAAAATATTGAAATTAAGCGAAATTTCAATATTTATCCCCTTTTTTCCTTAATTTTCGTCATTTTCTTGCATTTTGATCAAAAAAAGCTTCGAAAACGGTAAATTTAGCGAAATTTCAATTTTTATCCACTTTTTTTTTCCTTAATTTTCGTCATTTTCTTGCATTTTGATCAAAAAAAGCATCGAAATCGAAGAATTTTAGCGAAATTTCAATTTTTATCCCTTTTTTTGCTTAATTTTCGTCATTGTCTTGCATTTTGATCAAAAAAAGCTTCGAAAACGGTAAATTTAGCGAAATTTCAATTTTTATCCCCTTTTTTTTCCTTAATTTTCGTCATTTTCTTGCATTTTGATCAAAAAAAGCATCGAAAACTAAGAATTTTAGCGAAATTTCAATTTTAATCCCCTTTTATTCCTTAATTTTCGTCATTTTCTTGCATTTTGATCAAAAAAAGCATCGAAAACTGAGAATTTTAGCGATATTTCAATTATTATCCCCTTTTTTTCCTTAATTATCGTCATTTACTTGCATTTTTATTAAAAAAAGCATCGAAAACTGAAAATTTTAGCGAAATTTCAATTTATATCCCCTTTTTTCCTTAATTTTCGTCATTTTCTTGCATTTTGATCATAAAAAACTTCGAAAACGGTAAATTTAGCGAAATTTCAATTTTTATCCCCTTTTTTTTCCTTAATTTTCGTCATTTTCTTGCATTTTGATCAAAAAAAGCATCGAAAACGAAGAATTTTAGCGAAATTTCAATTTTAATCCCCTTTTATTCCTTAATTTTCGTCATTTTCTTGCATTTTGATCAAAAAAAGCATCGAAAACTGAGAATTTTAGCGATATTTCAATTATTATCCCCTTTTTTTCCTTAATTATCGTCATTTACTTGCATTTTTATTAAAAAAGCATCGAAAACTGAAAATTTTAGCGAAATTTCAATTTATATCCCCTTTTTTCCTTAATTTTCGTCATTTTCTTGCATTTCGATCAAAAAAAGCATCGAAATCGAAGAATTTTAGCGAAATTTCAATTTTTATCCCTTTTTTTGCTTAATTTTCGTCATTGTCTTGCATTTTGATCAAAAAAAGCTTCGAAAACGGTAAATTTAGCGAAATTTCAATTTTTATCCCCTTTTTTTTCCTTAATTTTCGTCATTTTCTTGCATTTTGATCAAAAAAAGCATCGAAAACTAAGAATTTTAGCGAAATTTCAATTTTAATCCCCTTTTATTCCTTAATTTTCGTCATTTTCTTGCATTTTGATCAAAAAAAGCATCGAAAACTGAGAATTTTAGCGATATTTCAATTATTATCCCCTTTTTTTCCTTAATTATCGTCATTTACTTGCATTTTTATTAAAAAAAGCATCGAAAACTGAAAATTTTAGCGAAATTTCAATTTATATCCCCTTTTTTTCCTTAATTTTCGTCATTTTCTTGCATTTTGATCATAAAAAACTTCGAAAACGGTAAATTTAGCGAAATTTCAATTTTTATCCCCTTTTTTTTCCTTAATTTTCGTCATTTTCTTGCATTTTGATCAAAAAAAGCATCGAAAACTAAGAATTTTAGCGAAATTTCAATTTTAATCCCCTTTTATTCCTTAATTTTCGTCATTTTCTTGCATTTTGATCAAAAAAAGCATCGAAAACTGAGAATTTTAGCGATATTTCAATTATTATCCCCTTTTTTTCCTTAATTATCGTCATTTACTTGCATTTTTATTAAAAAAGCATCGAAAACTGAAAATTTTAGCGAAATTTCAATTTATATCCCCTTTTTTCCTTAATTTTCGTCATTTTCTTGCATTTCGATCAAAAAAAGCATCGAAATCGAAGAATTTTAGCGAAATTTCAATTTTTATCCCTTTTTTTGCTTAATTTTCGTCATTGTCTTGCATTTTGATCAAAAAAAGCTTCGAAAACGGTAAATTTAGCGAAATTTCAATTTTTATCCCCTTTTTTTTCCTTAATTTTCGTCATTTTCTTGCATTTTGATCAAAAAAAGCATCGAAAACGAAGAATTTTAGCGAAATTTCAATTTTAATCCCCTTTTATTCCTTAATTTTCGTCATTTTCTTGCATTTTGATCAAAAAAAGCATCGAAAACTGAAAATTTTAGCGAAATTTCAATTTTTATCCCTTTTTTTCCTTAATTTTCGTCATTTTCTTGCATTTTGATCATAAAAAACTTCGAAAACGGTAAATTTAGGGAAATTTCAATTTTTATCCCCTTTTATTTCCTTAATTTTCGTCATTTTCTTGCATTTTGATCAAAAAAAGCATCGAAAACTGAGAATTTTAGCGATATTTCAATTATTATCCCCTTTTTTTCCTTAATTATCGTCATTTACTTGCATTTTTATTAAAAAAGCATCGAAAACTGAAAATTTTAGCGAAATTTCAATTTATATCCCCTTTTTTCCTTAATTTTCGTCATTTTCTTGCATTTCGATCAAAAAAAGCATCGAAATCGAAGAATTTTAGCGAAATTTCAATTTTTATCCCTTTTTTTGCTTAATTTTCGTCATTGTCTTGCATTTTGATCAAAAAAAGCTTCGAAAACGGTAAATTTAGCGAAATTTCAATTTTTATCCCCTTTTTTTTCCTTAATTTTCGTCATTTTCTTGCATTTTGATCAAAAAAAGCATCGAAAACGAAGAATTTTAGCGAAATTTCAATTTTAATCCCCTTTTATTCCTTAATTTTCGTCATTTTCTTGCATTTTGATCAAAAAAAGCATCGAAAACTGAGAATTTTAGCGATATTTCAATTATTATCCCCTTTTTTCCTTAATTATCGTCATTTTCTTGCATTTTGATCAAAAAAAGCATCAAAAACTGAAAATTTTAGCGAAATTTCAATTTATATCCCCTTTTTTCCTTAATTTTCGTCATTTTCTTGCATTTTGATCATAAAAAACTTCGAAAACGGTAAATTTAGGGAAATTTCAATTTTTATCCCCTTTTATTTCCTTAATTTTCGTCATTTTCTTTGCATTTTGATAAAAAAAAGGATGGATAACGGAGAGTTTAAGCGAAATTTCAATATTTATCCCCTTTTTATCTTAATTTTCGTCATTTTCTTGCATTTTGATCAAAAAAGCATCGAAAACGGAGAATTTTAGCGAAATTTCAATTTTAACCCCTCCTTTTTTCCTTAATTTTCGTTATTTTCTTGCATTTTGATCAAAAAAAGCATCGAAAACGGAGAATTTTAGCGAAATTTCAATTTTAACCCCCCTTTTTTCCTTAATTTTCGTCATTTTCTTGCATTTTGATCAAAAAAAGCATCGAAAACGGAGAATTTTAGCGAAATTTCAATTTTAACCCCCCTTTTTTCCTTAATTTTTGTCATTTTTTTGCATTTTGATCAAAAAAGGCATCGAAAACGGAGAATTTTAGCCAAATTTCAATTTTTATCCCCTTTTTTTCCTTAATTTTCGTCGTTTTCTTGCATTTTGATTAAAAGAAGCAACGAAAACGGAGAACTTAAGCGAAATTTCAATTTTTAACCCCTTTTTTTCCTTAATTTTCGTCATTTTCTTGCATTTTGATCAAAAAAAGCCTCGAAAACGGAGAATTTTAGCGATATTTCAATTTTTATCCCCTTTTTTTCCTTAATTATCGTCATTTACTTGCATTTTTTTTAAAAAAAGCATCGAAAACGGAAAATTTTAGCGAAATTTCCATTTTTATCCACATTTTTTCCTTAATTTTCGTCATTTTCTTGCATTTTGATCAATAAAAAGCATGGATAACGGTGAATTTTAGCGAAATTTCAATATATATCCCCTTTTTCCCTTAATTTTCGTCATTTTCTTGCATTTCGATCAAAAAAAGCATCGAAAACGGAGAATTTTAGCGAAATTTCAATTTTAACCCCCTTTTATCCTTAATTTTCGCCATTTTCTTGCATTATGATCAAAAAAAGTTTCGAAAACGGAGAATTTTAGCGAAATTTCCATTTTTATCCACTTTTTTTCCTTAATTTTCGTCATTTTCTTATATTTTGATCAAAAAAAAGCGTGGATAACGGTGAATTTTAGCGAAATTTCAATATATATCCCCTTTTTTCCCTTAATTTTCTTCATTTTGTTGCATTTCGATCAAAAAAAGCATCGAAAACGGAGAATTTTAGCGAAATTTCAATTTTAACCCCTTTTTTTCCTTAATTTTCGCCATTTTCTTGCATTATGATCAAAAAAAGCTTCGAAAACGGAGAATTTTCGCAAAATTTCAATTTTAATCCCCTTATTTTCCTTAATTATCGTCATTTCCTTGCATTTTGATCAAAAAAATGATCGAAAACGGAGAATTTTAGCGAAATTTCATTTTTAACCCCCTTTTTTCCTTAATTTTCGCCATTTTCTTGCATTATGATCAAAAAAAGCTTTGAAAACGGAGAATTTTCACAAAATTTCAATTTTTATCCCCTTTTTTTCCTTAATTTTCGTCATTTCCTTGCATTTTGATCAAAAAAAGCATCGAAAACGGAGAATTTTAGCGAAATTTCAATTTTAACCCCCCTTTTTTCCTTAATTTTCGTCATTTTCTTGCATTTTGATCAAAAAAAGCATCGAAAACGGAGAATTTTAGCGAAATTTCAATTTTAACCCCCCTTTTTTCCTTAATTTTTGTCATTTTTTTGCATTTTGATCAAAAAAGGCATCGAAAACGGAGAATTTTAGCCAAATTTCAATTTTTATCCCCTTTTTTTCCTTAATTTTCGTCGTTTTCTTGCATTTTGATTAAAAGAAGCAACGAAAACGGAGAACTTAAGCGAAATTTCAATTTTTATCCCCTTTTTTTCCTTAATTTTCGTCATTTTCTTGCATTTTGATCAAAAAAAGCCTCGAAAACGGAGAATTTTAGCGATATTTCAATTTTTATCCCCTTTTTTTCCTTAATTATCGTCATTTACTTGCATTTTTTTTAAAAAAAGCATCGAAAACGGAAAATTTTAGCGAAATTTCCATTTTTATCCACATTTTTTCCTTAATTTTCGTCATTTTCTTGCATTTTGATCAATAAAAAGCATGGATAACGGTGAATTTTAGCGAAATTTCAATATATATCCCCTTTTTCCCTTAATTTTCGTCATTTTCTTGCATTTCGATCAAAAAAAGCATCGAAAACGGAGAATTTTAGCGAAATTTCAATTTTAACCCCCTTTTATCCTTAATTTTCGCCATATTCTTGCATTATGATCAAAAAAAGCTTCGAAAACGGAGAATTTTAGCGAAATTTCCATTTTTATCCACTTTTTTTCCTTAATTTTCGTCATTTTCTTATATTTTGATAAAAAAAAAGCGTGGATAACGGTGAATTTTAGCGAAATTTCAATATATATCCCCTTTTTTCCCTTAATTTTCTTCATTTTGTTGCATTTCGATAAAAAAAAGCATCGAAAACGGAGAATTTTAGCGAAATTTCAATTTTAACCCCCTTTTTTCCTTAATTTTCGCCATTTTCTTGCATTATGATCAAAAAAAGCTTCGAAAACGGAGAATTTTCGCAAAATTGCAATTTTAATCCCCTTATTTTCCTTAATTATCGTCATTTCCTTGCATTTTGATCAAAAAAATGATCGAAAACGGAGAATTTTAGCGAAATTTCATTTTTAACCCCCTTTTTTCCTTAATTTTCGCCATTTTCTTGCATTATGATCAAAAAAAGCTTTGAAAACGGAGAATTTTCACAAAATTTCAATTTTTATCCCCTTTTTTTCCTTAATTTTCGTCATTTCCTTGCATTTTGATCAAAAAAATGATCGAAAACGGAGAATTTTAGCGAAATTTCAATTTTTATCCCCTTTTTTTCCTTAATTTTCGTCATTTTCTTGCAGTTTCATCAAAAAAAGCATCGAAAACGGAGAAATTTAGCGAAATATCAATTTTTATCCACTTAATTTCCTTAATTTTCGTCATTTTTTTGCATTTTCATCAAAAAAAGCATTGAAAACGGAGAATTTTAGCGAAATTACTATTTTCTCCCCTTTTTTTCTTTAATTTTCGTCATTTTCTTGCATTTTTATTTAAAAAAGCATCGAAAACTGAGAGGTTTAGCGAAATTTCCATTTTTATCCACTTTTTTTCCTCAATTTTCGTCATTTTCTTGCATTTTGATCATAAAAAAGCATGGAAAATATTGAAATTAAGCGAAATTTCAATATTTATCCCCTTTTTTCCTTAATTTTCGTCATTTTTTTGCATTTTGATCAAAAAAAAGCTTCGAAAACGGTAAATTTAGCGAAATTTCAATTTTTATCCCCTTTTTTTTCCTTAATTTTCGTCATTTTCTTGCATTTTGATCAAAAAAAGCATCGAAAACGAAGAATTTTAGCGAAATTTCAATTTTAACCCCCTTTTTTTCCTTAATTTTCGTCATTTTCTTGCATTTTGATCAAAAAAAGCATCGAAAACGAAGAATTTTAGCGAAATTTCAATTTTTATCCCCTTTTTTTCCTTAATTTTCGTCGTTTTCTTGCATTTTGATTAAAAGAAGCAACGAAAACGGAGAACTTAAGCGAAATTTCCATTTTTATCCACTTTTTTTCCTCAATTTTCGTCATTTTCTTGCATTTTGATCATAAAAAAGCATGGAAAATATTGAAATTAAGCGAAATTTCAATATTTATCCCCTTTTTTCCTTAATTTTCGTCATTTTCTTGCATTTTGATCATAAAAAACTTCGAAAACGGTAAATTTAGCGAAATTTCAATTTTTATCCCCTTTTTTTTCCTTAATTTTCGTCATTTTCTTGCATTTTGATCAAAAAAAGCATCGAAAACTGAGAATTTTAGCGATATTTCAATTATTATCCCCTTTTTTCCTTAATTATCGTCATTTTCTTGCATTTTGATCAAAAAAAGCATCAAAAACTGAAAATTTTAGCGAAATTTCAATTTATATCCCCTTTTTTCCTTAATTTTCGTCATTTTCTTGCATTTTGATCATAAAAAACTTCGAAAACGATAAATTTAGCGAAATTTCAATTTTTATCCCCTTTTTTTTCCTTAATTTTCGTCATTTTCTTTGCATTTTGATAAAAAAAAGGATGGATAACGGAGAGTTTAAGCGAAATTTCAATATTTATCCCCTTTTTATCTTAATTTTCGTCATTTTCTTGCATTTTGATCAAAAAAGCATCGAAAACGGAGAATTTTAGCGAAATTTCAATTTTAACCCCTCCTTTTTTCCTTAATTTTCGTTATTTTCTTGCATTTTGATCAAAAAAAGCATCGAAAACGGAGAATTTTAGCGAAATTTCAATTTTAACACCCCTTTTTTCCTTAATTTTCGTCATTTTCTTGCATTTTGATCAAAAAAAGCATCGAAAACGGAGAATTTTAGCGAAATTTCAATTTTAACCCCCCTTTTTTCCTTAATTTTTGTCATTTTTTTGCATTTTGATCAAAAAAGGCATCGAAAACGGAGAATTTTAGCCAAATTTCAATTTTTATCCCCTTTTTTTCCTTAATTTTCGTCGTTTTCTTGCATTTTGATTAAAAGAAGCAACGAAAACGGAGAACTTAAGCGAAATTTCAATTTTTATCCCCTTTTTTTCCTTAATTTTCGTCATTTTCTTGCATTTTGATCAAAAAAAGCCTCGAAAACGGAGAATTTTTGCGATATTTCAATTTTTATCCCCTTTTTTTCCTTAATTATCGTCATTTACTTGCATTTTTTTTAAAAAAAGCATCGAAAACGGAAAATTTTAGCGAAATTTCCATTTTTATCCACATTTTTTCCTTAATTTTCGTCATTTTCTTGCATTTTGATCAATAAAAAGCATGGATAACGGTGAATTTTAGCGAAATTTCAATATATATCCCCTTTTTCCCTTAATTTTCGTCATTTTCTTGCATTTCGATCAAAAAAAGCATCGAAAACGGAGAATTTTAGCGAAATTTCAATTTTAACCCCCTTTTATCCTTAATTTTCGCCATATTCTTGCATTATGATCAAAAAAAGCTTCGAAAACGGAGAATTTTAGCGAAATTTCCATTTTTATCCACTTTTTTTCCTTAATTTTCGTCATTTTCTTATATTTTGATCAAAAAAAAGCGTGGATAACGGTGAATTTTAGCGAAATTTCAATATATATCCCCTTTTTTCCCTTAATTTTCTTCATTTTGTTGCATTTCGATCAAAAAAAGCATCGAAAACGGAGAATTTTAGCGAAATTTCAATTTTAACCCCCTTTTTTCCTTAATTTTCGCCATTTTCTTGCATTATGATCAAAAAAAGCTTCGAAAACGGAGAATTTTCGCAAAATTTCAATTTTAATCCCCTTATTTTCCTTAATTATCGTCATTTCCTTGCATTTTGATCAAAAAAATGATCGAAAACGGAGAATTTTAGCGAAATTTCATTTTTAACCCCCTTTTTTCCTTAATTTTCGCCATTTTCTTGCATTATGATCAAAAAAAGCTTTGAAAACGGAGAATTTTCACAAAATTTCAATTTTTATCCCCTTTTTTTCCTTAATTTTCGTCATTTCCTTGCATTTTGATCAAAAAAATGATCGAAAACGGAGAATTTTTGCGAAATTTCAATTTTTATCCCCTTTTTTACTTTCTCCATATACGAAGTATAGAGAAAGTATTGTTTTCATGAAAAAATTCGACTTCGAGATTTCAACGGAAATACATGTTTTGGGGTCCCTAGAACACGTTTTGACTATTTTCGGAATGATGTCTGTGTGTATGTGTGTGTGTGTGTGTGTGTGTGTGTGTGTGTGTGTGTGTGTGTGTCTGTATGTGTGTGTGTGTTAGTGGGCGCTCTATCGTAAAAACTATTGGTCGTATTAATACCAAACTTCGTATATAGTACTGTGGTGTGTGCTGTCAGAGGTGATTAGTTTTTGGAGTAAATCGGTTGACCGGAAGTCGAGCTTCATTCATTAAAGCTCATTTCCGGTTTTCAAAATATCTCCATAAATATGATATATACGTACATTGTATTACTTATAAAAGTTTTAGATAATATAATTTACTATAACTTTTGTATTTAAAATACTTTTGTATCACCGGTTGATTAGGAGTTATTCGTGAAATACCGATAAACCGGATGTAGCTGTTATGTACTTTGTGGGCGCTCTAACATAAAAATCATTCATTGTGTCAACACCAAATTTCATATATAGTACTTTGGTTGGTTTATTTAGAGTTGATTAGTTTTTGGAGAAAATCCGTTAACCGGAAGTTGAGCTTCATTCTTCAAAGCTCATTTCCGGTTTTCAAAATATCTCCATAAATGTGATATTTAGGTATATACCATTTTTTATAAAAGTTTTAGAAAATATACTTTACTATAACTTTTGTTGGAAACAAATTTTTGTATCACTGATTGTGTAGGAGTTATTTTTGAAATACTGATAAACCGGAAGTTGCTGATTATGTACTTCGTGGGCGCTCTGGGCTCTATGGGCGAAAGGCGAAATTCATCGTTCTTAATCGATCATGTCCCGAAAAGCATTATTTATCATGTTTTTGGCGTCAAAGATAATAATATATAGATATTAATCACTCATCTTCCAAGTTTAGATGGAATATAGAGTTCGAAATTACTGCCGTAGATAAATATTTACATCTTATATATATGGAGAAAGTCATGTGCTGGCCACATCAGATTTTTTCCTTAATTTTCGTCATTTTCTTGCAGTTTCATCAAAAAAAGCATCGAAAACGGAGAATTTTAGCGAAATTTCAATTTTTATCCCCTTTTTTTCTTTAATTTTCGTCATTTTCTTGCATTTTTATTTAAAAAAGCATCGAAAACTGAGAGGTATAGCGAAATTTCCATTTTTATCCACTTTTTTTCCTCAATTTTCGTCATTTTCTTGCATTTTGATCATAAAAAAGCATGGAAAATATTGAAATTAAGCGAAATTTCAATATTTATCCCCTTTTTTCCTTAATTTTCGTCATTTTCTTGCATTTTGATCAAAAAAAGCTTCGAAAACGGTAAATTTAGCGAAATTTCAATTTTTATCCCCTTTTTTTTCCTTAATTTTCGTCATTTTCTTGCATTTTGATAAAAAAAAGCATCGAAAACGAAGAATTTTAGCGAAATTTCAATTTTAACCCCCTTTTTTTCCTTAATTTTCGTCATTTTCTTGCATTTTGATCAAAAAAAGCATCGAAAACGAAGAATTTTAGCGAAATTTCAATTTTAATCCCCTTTTTTTCCTTAATTTTCGTCATTTTCTTGCAGTTTCATCAAAAAAAGCATCGAAAACGGAGAAATTTAGCGAAATATCAATTTTTATCCACTTAATTTCCTTAATTTTCGTCATTTTTTTGCATTTTCATCAAAAAAAGCATTGAAAACGGAGAATTTTAGCGAAATTACTATTTTCTCCCCTTTTTTTCTTTAATTTTCGTCATTTTCTTGCATTTTTATTTAAAAAAGCATCGAAAACTGAGAGGTTTAGCGAAATTTCCATTTTTATCCACTTTTTTTCCTCAATTTTCGTCATTTTCTTGCATTTTGATCATAAAAAAGCATGGAAAATATTGAAATTAAGCGAAATTTCAATATTTATCCCCTTTTTTCCTTAATTTTCGTCATTTTTTTGCATTTTGATCAAAAAAAAGCTTCGAAAACGGTAAATTTAGCGAAATTTCAATTTTTATCCCCTTTTTTTTCCTTAATTTTCGTCATTTTCTTGCATTTTGATCAAAAAAAGCATCGAAAACGAAGAATTTTAGCGAAATTTCAATTTTAACCCCCTTTTTTTCCTTAATTTTCGTCATTTTCTTGCATTTTGATCAAAAAAAGCATCGAAAACGAAGAATTTTAGCGAAATTTCAATTTTTATCCCCTTTTTTTCCTTAATTTTCGTCGTTTTCTTGCATTTTGATTAAAAGAAGCAACGAAAACGGAGAACTTAAGCGAAATTTCCATTTTTATCCACTTTTTTTCCTCAATTTTCGTCATTTTCTTGCATTTTGATCATAAAAAAGCATGGAAAATATTGAAATTAAGCGAAATTTCAATATTTATCCCCTTTTTTCCTTAATTTTCGTCATTTTCTTGCATTTTGATCAAAAAAAGCTTCGAAAACGGTAAATTTAGCGAAATTTCAATTTTTATCCACTTTTTTTTTCCTTAATTTTCGTCATTTTCTTGCATTTTGATCAAAAAAAGCATCGAAAACGAAGAATTTTAGCGAAATTTCAATTTTAATCCCCTTTTATTCCTTAATTTTCGTCATTTTCTTGCATTTTGATCAAAAAAAGCATCGAAAACTGAGAATTTTAGCGATATTTCAATTATTATCCCCTTTTTTCCTTAATTATCGTCATTTACTTGCATTTTTATTAAAAAAAGCATCGAAAACTGAAAATTTTAGCGAAATTTCAATTTATATCCCCTTTTTTCCTTAATTTTCGTCATTTTCTTGCATTTTGATCATAAAAAACTTCGAAAACGGTAAATTTAGCGAAATTTCAATTTTTATCCCCTTTTTTTTCCTTAATTTTCGTCATTTTCTTGCATTTTGATCAAAAAAAGCATCGAAAACTGAGAATTTTAGCGATATTTCAATTATTATCCCCTTTTTTCCTTAATTATCGTCATTTTCTTGCATTTTGATCAAAAAAAGCATCAAAAACTGAAAATTTTAGCGAAATTTCAATTTATATCCCCTTTTTTCCTTAATTTTCGTCATTTTCTTGCATTTTGATCATAAAAAACTTCGAAAACGATAAATTTAGCGAAATTTCAATTTTTATCCCCTTTTTTTTCCTTAATTTTCGTCATTTTCTTTGCATTTTGATAAAAAAAAGGATGGATAACGGAGAGTTTAAGCGAAATTTCAATATTTATCCCCTTTTTATCTTAATTTTCGTCATTTTCTTGCATTTTGATCAAAAAAGCATCGAAAACGGAGAATTTTAGCGAAATTTCAATTTTAACCCCTCCTTTTTTCCTTAATTTTCGTTATTTTCTTGCATTTTGATCAAAAAAAGCATCGAAAACGGAGAATTTTAGCGAAATTTCAATTTTAACACCCCTTTTTTCCTTAATTTTCGTCATTTTCTTGCATTTTGATCAAAAAAAGCATCGAAAACGGAGAATTTTAGCGAAATTTCAATTTTAACCCCCCTTTTTTCCTTAATTTTTGTCATTTTTTTGCATTTTGATCAAAAAAGGCATCGAAAACGGAGAATTTTAGCCAAATTTCAATTTTTATCCCCTTTTTTTCCTTAATTTTCGTCGTTTTCTTGCATTTTGATTAAAAGAAGCAACGAAAACGGAGAACTTAAGCGAAATTTCAATTTTTATCCCCTTTTTTTCCTTAATTTTCGTCATTTTCTTGCATTTTGATCAAAAAAAGCCTCGAAAACGGAGAATTTTTGCGATATTTCAATTTTTATCCCCTTTTTTTCCTTAATTATCGTCATTTACTTGCATTTTTTTTAAAAAAAGCATCGAAAACGGAAAATTTTAGCGAAATTTCCATTTTTATCCACATTTTTTCCTTAATTTTCGTCATTTTCTTGCATTTTGATCAATAAAAAGCATGGATAACGGTGAATTTTAGCGAAATTTCAATATATATCCCCTTTTTCCCTTAATTTTCGTCATTTTCTTGCATTTCGATCAAAAAAAGCATCGAAAACGGAGAATTTTAGCGAAATTTCAATTTTAACCCCCTTTTATCCTTAATTTTCGCCATATTCTTGCATTATGATCAAAAAAAGCTTCGAAAACGGAGAATTTTAGCGAAATTTCCATTTTTATCCACTTTTTTTCCTTAATTTTCGTCATTTTCTTATATTTTGATCAAAAAAAAGCGTGGATAACGGTGAATTTTAGCGAAATTTCAATATATATCCCCTTTTTTCCCTTAATTTTCTTCATTTTGTTGCATTTCGATCAAAAAAAGCATCGAAAACGGAGAATTTTAGCGAAATTTCAATTTTAACCCCCTTTTTTCCTTAATTTTCGCCATTTTCTTGCATTATGATCAAAAAAAGCTTCGAAAACGGAGAATTTTCGCAAAATTTCAATTTTAATCCCCTTATTTTCCTTAATTATCGTCATTTCCTTGCATTTTGATCAAAAAAATGATCGAAAACGGAGAATTTTAGCGAAATTTCATTTTTAACCCCCTTTTTTCCTTAATTTTCGCCATTTTCTTGCATTATGATCAAAAAAAGCTTTGAAAACGGAGAATTTTCACAAAATTTCAATTTTTATCCCCTTTTTTTCCTTAATTTTCGTCATTTCCTTGCATTTTGATCAAAAAAATGATCGAAAACGGAGAATTTTTGCGAAATTTCAATTTTTATCCCCTTTTTTACTTTCTCCATATACGAAGTATAGAGAAAGTATTGTTTTCATGAAAAAATTCGACTTCGAGATTTCAACGGAAATACATGTTTTGGGGTCCCTAGAACACGTTTTGACTATTTTCGGAATGATGTCTGTGTGTATGTGTGTGTGTGTGTGTGTGTGTGTGTGTGTGTGTGTGTCTGTATGTGTGTGTGTGTTAGTGGGCGCTCTATCGTAAAAACTATTGGTCGTATTAATACCAAACTTCGTATATAGTACTGTGGTGTGTGCTGTCAGAGGTGATTAGTTTTTGGAGTAAATCGGTTGACCGGAAGTCGAGCTTCATTCATTAAAGCTCATTTCCGGTTTTCAAAATATCTCCATAAATATGATATATACGTACATTGTATTACTTATAAAAGTTTTAGATAATATAATTTACTATAACTTTTGTATTTAAAATACTTTTGTATCACCGGTTGATTAGGAGTTATTCGTGAAATACCGATAAACCGGATGTAGCTGTTATGTACTTTGTGGGCGCTCTAACATAAAAATCATTCATTGTGTCAACACCAAATTTCATATATAGTACTTTGGTTGGTTTATTTAGAGTTGATTAGTTTTTGGAGAAAATCCGTTAACCGGAAGTTGAGCTTCATTCTTCAAAGCTCATTTCCGGTTTTCAAAATATCTCCATAAATGTGATATTTAGGTATATACCATTTTTTATAAAAGTTTTAGAAAATATACTTTACTATAACTTTTGTTGGAAACAAATTTTTGTATCACTGATTGTGTAGGAGTTATTTTTGAAATACTGATAAACCGGAAGTTGCTGATTATGTACTTCGTGGGCGCTCTGGGCTCTATGGGCGAAAGGCGAAATTCATCGTTCTTAATCGATCATGTCCCGAAAAGCATTATTTATCATGTTTTTGGCGTCAAAGATAATAATATATAGATATTAATCACTCATCTTCCAAGTTTAGATGGAATATAGAGTTCGAAATTACTGCCGTAGATAAATATTTACATCTTATATATATGGAGAAAGTCATGTGCTGGCCACATCAGATTTTTTCCTTAATTTTCGTCATTTTCTTGCAGTTTCATCAAAAAAAGCATCGAAAACTGAGAGGTTTAGCGAAATTTCAATTTTTATCCCCTTTTTTTCTTTAATTTTCGTCATTTTCTTGCATTTTTATTTAAAAAAGCATCGAAAACTGAGAGGTTTAGCGAAATTTCCATTTTTATCCACTTTTTTTCCTCAATTTTCGTCATTTTCTTGCATTTTGATCATAAAAAAGCATGGAAAATATTGAAATTAAGCGAAATTTCAATATTTATCCCCTTTTTTCCTTAATTTTCGTCATTTTCTTGCATTTTGATCAAAAAAAGCTTCGAAAACGGTAAATTTAGCGAAATTTCAATTTTTATCCCCTTTTTTTTCCTTAATTTTCGTCATTTTCTTGCATTTTGATAAAAAAAAGCATCGAAAACGAAGAATTTTAGCGAAATTTCAATTTTAACCCCCTTTTTTTCCTTAATTTTCGTCATTTTCTTGCATTTTGATCAAAAAAAGCATCGAAAACGAAGAATTTTAGCGAAATTTCAATATATATCCCCTTTTTTCCCTTAATTTTCTTCATTTTGTTGCATTTCGATCAAAAAAAGCATCGAAAACGGAGAATTTTAGCGAAATTTCAATTTTAACCCCCTTTTTTCCTTAATTTTCGCCATTTTCTTGCATTATGATCAAAAAAAGCTTCGAAAACGAAGAATTTTCGCAAAATTTAAATTTTAATCCCCTTTTTTTCCTTAATTTTCGTCATTTCCTTGCATTTTGATCAAAAAAATGATCGAAAACGGAGAATTTTAGCGAAATTTCAATTTTAACCCCCTTTTTTCCTTAATTTTCGCCATTTTCTTGCAAAATGATCAAAAAAAGCTTTGAAAACGGAGAATTTTCACAAAATTTCAATTTTTATCCCCTTTTTTTCCTTAATTTTCGTAATTTCCTTGCATTTTGATCAAAAAAATGATCGAAAACGGAGAATTTTAGCGAAATTTCAATTTTTATCCCCTTTTTTTCCTTAATTTTCGTCATTTTCTTGCAGTTTCATCAAAAAAAGCATCGAAAACGGAGAATTTTAAGGAAATTTCAATTTTTATCCACTTAATTTCCTTAATTTTCGTCATTTTTTTGCATTTTCATCAAAAAAAGCATCGAAAACGGAGAATTTTAGCGAAATTACTATTTTTATCCCCTTTTTTTCTTTAATTTTCGTCATTTTCTTGCATTTTTATTTAAAAAAGCATCGAAAACAGAGAGGTTTAGCGAAATTTCCATTTTTATCCACTTTTTTTCCTCAATTTTCGTCATTTTCTTGCATTTTGATCAAAAAAAAGCATGGAAAATATTGAAATTAAGCGAAATTTCAATATTTATCCCCTTTTTTCCTTAATTTTCGTCATTTTCTTGCATTTTGATCAAAAAAAGCTTCGAAAACGGTAAATTTAGCGAAATTTCAATTTTTATCCCCTTTTTTTTCCTTAATTTTCCTCATTTTCTTGCATTTTGATCAAAAAAAGCATCGAAAACGAAGAATTTTAGCGAAATTTCAATTTTAATCCCCTTTTATTCCTTAATTATCGTCATTTTCTTGTATTTTGATCAAAAAAAGCATCGAAAACTGAGAATTTTAGCGAAATTTCAATTTTTATCCCCTTTTTTTGCTTAATTTTCGTCATTGTCTTGCATTTTGATCAAAAAAAGCTTCGAAAACGGTAAATTTAGCGAAATTTCAATTTTTATCCCCTTTTTTTTCCTTAATTTTCGTCATTTTCTTGCATTTTGATCAAAAAAAGCATCGAAAACGAAGAATGTTAGCGAAATTTCAATTTTAATCCCCTTTTATTCCTTAATTTTCGTCATTTTCTTGCATTTTGATCAAAAAAAGCATCGAAAACTGAGAATTTTAGCGATATTTCAATTATTATCCCCTTTTTTTCCTTAATTATCGTCATTTACTTGCATTTTTATTAAAAAAAGCATCGAAAACGGAGAATTTTTGAGAAATTTCCATTTTTATCCACTTTTTTTCCTTAATTTTCGTCATTTTCTTATATTTTGATCAAAAAAAAGCGTGGATAACGGTGAATTTTAGCGAAATTTCAATATATATCCCCTTTTTTCCCTTAATTTTCTTCATTTTGTTGCATTTCGATCAAAAAAAGCATCGAAAACGGAGAATTTTAGCGAAATTTCAATTTTAACCCCCTTTTTTCCTTAATTTTCGCCATTTTCTTGCATTATGATCAAAAAAAGCTTTGAAAACGGAGAATTTTCACAAAATTTCAATTTTTATCCCCTTTTTTTCCTTAATTTTCGTCATTTTCTTGCAGTTTCATCAAAAAAAGCATCGAAAACGGAGAATTTTAGCGAAATTTCAATTTTTATCCACTTAATTTCCTTAATTTTCGTCATTTTTTTGCATTTTCATCAAAAAAAGCATCGAAAACGGAGAATTTTAGCGAAATTACTATTTTTATCCCCTTTTTTTCTTTAATTTTCGTCATTTTCTTGCATTTTTATTTAAAAAAGCATCGAAAACAGAGAGGTTTAGCGAAATTTCCATTTTTATCCACTTTTTTTCCTCAATTTTCGTCATTTTCTTGCATTTTGATCAAAAAAAAGCATGGAAAATATTGAAATTAAGCGAAATTTCAATATTTATCCCCTTTTTTCCTTAATTTTCGTCATTTTCTTGCATTTTGATCAAAAAAAGCTTCGAAAACGGTAAATTTAGCGAAATTTCAATTTTTATCCCCTTTTATTTCCTTAATTTTCGTCATTTTCTTGCATTTTGATCAAAAAAAGCATCGAAAACGAAGAATTTTAGCGAAATTTCAATTTTAACCCCCTTTTTTTCCTTAATTTTCGTCATTTTCTTGTATTTTGATCAAAAAAAGCATCGAAAACTGAGAATTTTAGCGAAATTTCAATTTTTATCCCCTTTTTTTGCTTAATTTTAGTCATTGTCTTGCATTTTGATCAAACAAAGCTTCGAAAACGGTAAATTTAGCAAAATTTCAATTTTTATCCCCTTTTTTTTCCTTAATTTTCGTCATTTTCTTGCATTTTGATCAAAAAAAGCATCGAAAACGAAGAATTTTAGCGAAATTTCAATTTTAACCCCCTTTTTTTCCTTAATTTTCGTCATTTTCTTGTATTTTGATCAAAAAAAAGCATCGAAAACTGAGAATTTTAGCGAAATTTCAATTTTTTTCCCCTTTTATTGCTTAATTTTCGTCATTTTCTTGCATTTTGATCAAAAAAAGCATCGAAAACAATGAATTTTAGCGAAATTTCCATTTTTATCCACTTTTTTTCCTTAATTTTTGTCATTTTCTTTGCATTTTGATAAAAAAAGGATGGAAAACGGTGAATTTTAGCGAAATTTCAATATTTATCCCCTTTTTTCCCTTAATTTTCGTCATTTTCTTGAATTTTGATCAAAAAAAGCTTCGAAAACGGTCAAATTAGCGAAATTTCAATTTTTATCCCCTTTTTTTCCTTAAATTTCGTCATTTTCTTGCATTTTGATCAAAAAAAGCATCGAAAACTGAGAATTTTAGCGAAATTTCAATTTTTATCCCCTTTTTTTCCTTAATTTTCGTCCTTTTCTTGATTTATGATCAAAAAAAGCATCGAAATTTGAATATTTTAGAGAAATTTCAATTTTTATCCCCTTTTTTCCTTAATTTTCGTCATTTTCTTGCATTTTGATCAAAAAAAGCATCGGAAACGGAGAAATCTAGCGAAATTTCCATTATTATCCCCCTTTTTTCCTTAATTTTCGTCTTTTTCTTGTATTTTGATAAAAAAAAATCGAAAACTGAGAATTTTTTTCCACTTTTTTCCTTAAATTTCGTCATTTTCTTGCATTTTGATCAAAGAAAGCATCGAAAACGGAGAATTTTAGCGAAATTTCAATTTTTATCACCTTTTTTTCTTTAATTTTCGTCATTTTCTTGCATTTTTATTTAAAAAAGCATCGAAAACAGAGAGGTTTAGCGAAATGTCCATTTTTATCCACTTTTTTTCCTCAATTTTCGTCATTTTCTTGCATTTTGATCAAAAAAAAGCATGGAAAATATTGAAATTAAGCGAAATTTCAATATTTATCCCCTTTTTTCCTTAATTTTCGTCATTTTCTTGAATTTTGATCAAAAAAAGCATCGAAAACGAAGAATTTTAGCGAAATTTCAATTTTAACCCCCTTTTTTTCCTTAATTTTCGTCATTTTCTTGTATTTTGATCAAAGAAAGTATCGAAAACTGAGAATTTTAGCGAAATTTTTATTTTTATCCCCTTTTTATTGCTTAATCTTCGTCACTTTCTTGCATTTTGATCAAAAAAAGCATCGAAAACAATGAATTTTAGCGAAATTTCCATTTTTATCCACTTTTTTTCCTTAATTTTTGTCATTTTCTTTGCATTTTGATAAAAAAAGGATGGAAAACGGTGAATTTTAGCGAAATTTCAATATTTATCCCCTTTTTTCCCTTAATTTTCGTCATTTTCTTGAATTTTGATCAAAAAAAGCTTCGAAAACGGTCGAATTAACGAAATTTCAATTTTTATCCCCTTTTTTTCCTTAAATTTCGTCATTTTCTTGCATTTTGATCAAAAAAAGCATCGAAAACTGAGAATTTTAGCGAAATTTCAATTTTTATCCCCTTTTTTTCCTTAATTTTCGTCCTTTTCTTGATTTATGATCAAAAAAAGCATCGAAATTTGAATATTTTAGCGAAATTTCAATTTTTATCCCCTTTTTTCCTTAATTTTCGACATTTTCTTGCATTTTGATCAAAAAAAGCATCGAAAACGGAGAATTTTAGCGATATTTCAATTTTAATCCCCTTTTTTTCCTTAATTTAAGTCTTTTTCTTGAATTTTGATCAAAAAAGCATCAAAAACGGAGAAATCTAGCGAAATTTCCATTTTTATCCCCCTTTTTTCCTTAATTTTCGTCTTTTTCTTTTATTTTGATAAAAAAAAGCATCGAAAACTGAGAATTTTTTTCCACTTTTTTCCTTAAATTTCGTCATTTTCTTGCATTTTGATCAAAAAAGGATCGAAAACTGAAAATTTTAGCGAAATTTCAATTTTTATCCCCTTTTTTCCTTAATTTTCGTCATTTTCTTGCCATTTGATCCATAAAAGCATCGAAAACTGAACATTTTAGCGAAATTTCAATTTTTTCCCCTTTTTTCCTTAATTATCGTCATTTTCTTGCATTTTGATCAAAAAAAGCATCAAAAACTGAAAATTTTAGCGAAATTTCAATTTTATCCCCTTTTTTCCTTAATTTTTGTCATTTTCTTGCATTTTGATCATAAAAAACTTCGAAAACGGTAAATTTAGCGAAATTTCAATTTTTATCCCCTTTTTTTTCCTTAATTTTCGTCATTTTCTTTGCATTTTGATAAAAAAAAGGATGGATAACGGAGAGTTTAAGCGAAATTTCAATATTTATCCCCTTTTTATCCTAATTTTCGTCATTTTCTTGCATTTTGATCAAAAAAGCATCGAAAACGGAGAATTTTAGCGAAATTTCAATTTTAACCCCCTTTTTTCCTTAATTTTCGCCATTTTCTTGCATTATGATCAAAAAAAGCTTCGAAAACGAAGAATTTTCGCAAAATTTCAATTTTAATCCCCTTTTTTTCCTTAATTTTCGTCATTTCCTTGCATTTTGATCAAAGAAAGCATCGAAAACGGAGAATTTTAGCGAAATTTCAATTTTTAACCCCTTTTTTTCCTTAATTTTCGTCATTTTCTTGCATTTTGATCAAAAAAGGATCGAAAACTGAAAATTTTAGCGAAATTTCAATTTTTATTCTCTTTTTTCCTTAATTTTCGTCATTTTCTTGCCATTTGATCCATAAAAGCATCGAAAACTGAACATTTTAGCGAAATTTCAATTTTATCCCCTTTTTTCCTTAATTATCGTCATTTTCTTGCATTTTGATCAAAAAAAGCATCAAAAACTGAAAATTTTGCGAAATTTCAATTTATATCCCCTTTTTTCCTTAATTTTCGTCATTTTCTTGCATTTTGATCATAAAAAACTTCGAAAACGGTAAATTTAGCGAAATTTCAATTTTTATCCCCTTTTTTTTCCTTAATTTTCGTCATTTTCTTTGCATTTTGATTAAAAAAAGGATGGATAACGGAGAGTTTAAGCGAAATTTCAATATTTATCCCCTTTTTATCTTAAATTTCGTCATTTTCTTGCATTTTGATCAAAAAAGCATCGAAAACGGAGAATTTTAGCGAAATTTCAATTTTAACCCCTCCTTTTTTCCTTAATTTTCGTCATTTTCTTGCATTTTGATCAAAAAAAGCATCGAAAACGGAGAATTTTAGCGAAATTTCAAATTTAACCCCCCTTTTTTCCTTAATTTTCGTCATTTTCTTGCATTTTGATCAAAAAAAGCATCGGAAACGGAGAAATCTAGCGAAATTTCCATTATTATCCCCCTTTTTTCCTTAATTTTCGTCTTTTTCTTGTATTTTGATAAAAAAAAAATCGAAAACTGAGAATTTTTTTCCACTTTTTTCCTTAAATTTCGTCATTTTCTTGCATTTTGATCAAAGAAAGCATCGAAAACGGAGAATTTTAGCGAAATTTCAATTTTTATCACCTTTTTTTCTTTAATTTTCGTCATTTTCTTGCATTTTTATTTAAAAAAGCATCGAAAACAGAGAGGTTTAGCGAAATTTCCATTTTTATCCACTTTTTTTCCTCAATTTTCGTCATTTTCTTGCATTTTGATCAAAAAAAAGCATGGAAAATATTGAAATTAAGCGAAATTTCAATATTTATCCCCTTTTTTCCTTAATTTTCTTGCATTTTGATCAAAAAAAGCTTCGAAAACGGTAAATTTAGCGAAATTTCAATTTTTATCCCCTTTTTTTCCTTAATTTTCGTCATTTTCTTGCATTTTGATCAAAAAAAGCATCGAAAACGAAGAATTTTAGCGAAATTTCAATTTTAACCCCCTTTTTTTCCTTAATTTTCGTCATTTTCTTGTATTTTGATCAAAGAAAGTATCGAAAACTGAGAATTTTAGCGAAATTTCAATTTTTATCCCCTTTTTTTGCTTAATCTTCGTCACTTTCTTGCATTTTGATCAAAAAAAGCATCGAAAACAATGAATTTTAGCGAAATTTCCATTTTTATCCACTTTTTTTCCTTAATTTTTGTCATTTTCTTTGCATTTTGATAAAAAAAGGATGGAAAACGGTGAATTTTAGCGAAATTTCAATATTTATCCCCTTTTTTCCCTTAATTTAAGTCATTTTCTTGAATTTTGATCAAAAAAGCATCAAAAACGGAGAAATCTAGCGAAATTTCCATTTTTATCCCCCTTTTTTCCTTAAATTTCGTCATTTTCTTGCAATTTGATCAAAAAAAGCATCGAAAACTGAGAATTTTAGCGAAATTTCAATTTTTATCCCCTTTTTTTCCTTAATTTTCGTCCTTTTCTTGATTTATGATCAAAAAAAGCATCGAAATTTGAATATTTTAGCGAAATTTCAATTTTTATCCCCTTTTTTCCTTAATTTTCGACATTTTCTTGCATTTTGATCAAAAAAAGCATCGAAAACGGAGAATTTTAGCGATATTTCAATTTTAATCCCCTTTTTTTCCTTAATTTAAGTCATTTTCTTGAATTTTGATCAAAAAAGCATCAAAAACGGAGAAATCTAGCGAAATTTCCATTTTTATCCCCCTTTTTTCCTTAATTTTCGTCTTTTTCTTGTATTTTGATAAAAAAAAGCATCGAAAACTGAGAATTTTTTTCCACTTTTTTCCTTAAATTTCGTCATTTTCTTGCATTTTGATCAAAAAAGGATCGAAAACTGAAAATTTTAGCGAAATTTCAATTTTTATCCCCTTTTTTCCTTAATTTTCGTCATTTTCTTGCCATTTGATCCATAAAAGCATCGAAAACTGAACATTTTAGCGAAATTTCAATTTTTTCCCCTTTTTTCCTTAATTATCGTCATTTTCTTGCATTTTGATCAAAAAAAGCATCAAAAACTGAAAATTTTAGCGAAATTTTATCCCCTTTTTTCCTTAATTTTTGTCATTTTCTTGCATTTTGATCATAAAAAACTTCGAAAACGGTAAATTTAGCGAAATTTCAATTTTTATCCCCTTTTTTTTCCTTAATTTTCGTCATTTTCTTTGCATTTTGATAAAAAAAAGGATGGATAACGGAGAATTTAAGCGAAATTTCAATATTTATCCCCTTTTTATCTTAATTTTCGTCATTTTCTTGCATTTTGATCAAAAAAGCATCGAAAACGGAGAATTTTAGCGAAATTTCAATTTAAACCCCTCCTTTTTTCCTTAATTTTCGTCATTTTCTTGCATTTTGATCAAAAAAATGATCGAAAACGGAGAATTTTAGCGAAATTTCGATTTAAACCCCCTTTTTCCCTCAATTTTCGCCATTTTCTTGCATTATGATCAAAAAAAGCTTTGAAAACGGAGAATTTTCACAAAATTTCAATTTTTATCCCCTTTTTTTCCTTAATTTTCGTCATTTCCTTGCATTTTGATCAAAAAAATGATCGAAAACGGAGAATTTTTGCGAAATTTCAATTTTTATCCCCTTTTTTTCCTTAATTTTCGTCATTTTCTTGCAGTTTCATCAAAAAAAGCATCGAAAACGGAGAATTTTAGCGAAATTTCAATTTTTATTTACTTAATTTCCTTAATTTTCGTCATTTTTTTGCATTTTCATCAAAAAAAGCATCGAAAACGGAGAATTTTAGCGAAATTACTGTTTTTATCCCCTTTTTTTCTTTAATATTCGTCATTTTCTTGCATTTTTATTTAAAAAAGCATCGAAAACAGAGAGGTTTAGCCAAATTTCCAATTTTATCCACTTTTTTTCCTCAATTTTCGTCATTTTCTTGCATTTTGATCAAAAAAAAGCATGGAAAATATTGAAATTAAGCGAAATTTCAATATTTATCCCCTTTTTTCCTTAATTTTCGTCATTTTCTTGCATTTTGATCAAAAAAAGCTTCGAAAACGGTAAGTTTAGCGAAATTTCAATTTTTATCCCCTTTTTTTTCCTTAATTTTCGTCATTTTCTTGCATTTTGATCAAAAAAAGCATCGAAAACGAAGAATTTTAGCGAAATTTCAATTTTAACCCCCTTTTTTTCCTTAATTTTCGTCATTTTCTTGTATTTTGATCAAAAAAAGCATCGAAAACTGAGAATTTTAGCGAAATTTCAATTTTTATCCCCTTTTTTTGCTTAATTTTCGTCATTGTCTTGCATTTTTATTAAAAAAAGCATCGAAAACGGAGAATTTTAGCGAAATTTCCATTTTTATCCACTTTTTTCCTTAATTTTCGTCATTTTCTTATATTTTGATCAAAAAAAGCGTGGATAACGGTGAATTTTAGCGAAATTTCAATATATATCCCCTTTTTTCCCTTAATTTTCTTCATTTTGTTGCATTTCGATCAAAAAAAGCATCGAAAACGGAGAATTTTAGCGAAATTTCAATTTTAACCCCCTTTTTTCCTTAATTTTCGCCATTTTCTTGCATTATGATCAAAAAAAGCTTCGAAAACGAAGAATTTTCGCAAAATTTCAATTTTAATCCCCTTTTTTTCCTTAATTTTCGTCATTTCCTTGCATTTTGATCCAAAAAATGATCGAAAACGGAGAATTTTAGCGAAATTTCAATTTTAACCCCCTTTTTTCCTTAATTATCGCCATTTTCTTGCATTATTATCAAAAAAAGCTTTGAAAACGGAGAATTTTCACAAAATTTCAATTTTTATCCCCTTTTTTTCCTTAATTTTCGTAATTTCCTTGCATTTTGATCAAAAAAATGATCGAAAACGGAGAATTTTAGCGAAATTTCAATTTTTATCCCCTTTTTTTCCTTAATTTTCGTCATTTTCTTGCAGTTTCATCAAAAAAAGCATCGAAAACGGAGAATTTTAGCGAAATTTCTTTTTTTATCCACTTAATTTCCTTAATTTTCGTCATTTTTTTGCATTTTCATCAAAAAAAGCATCGAAAACGGAAAATTTTAGCGAAATTACTATTTTTATCCCCTTTTTTTCTTTAATTTTCGTCATTTTCTTGCATTTTTATTTAAAAAAGCATCGAAAACAGAGAGGTTTAGCGAAATTTCCATTTTTATCCACTTTTTTTCCTCAATTTTCGTCATTTTCTTGCATTTTGATCAAAAAAAAGCATGGAAAATATTGAAATTAAGCGAAATTTCAATATTTAACCCCTTTTTTATTTAATTTTCGTCATTTTCTTGAATTTTGATCAAAAAAGCATCAAAAACGGAGAAATCTAGCGAAATTTCCATTTTCATCCCCCTTTTTTCCTTAATTTTCGTCTTTTTCTTGTATTTTGATAAAAAAAGCATCGAAAACTGAGAATTTTTTTCCACTTTTTTCCTTAAATTTCGTCATTTTCTTGCATTTTGATCAAAGAAAGCATCGAAAACGGAGAATTTTAGCGAAATTTCAATTTTTATCCCCTTTTTTTCCTTAATTTTCGTCATTTTCTTGCATTTTGATCAAAAAAGGATCGAAAACTGAAAATTTTAGCGAAATTTCAATTTTTATCCCCTTTTTTCCTTAATTTTCGTCATTTTCTTGCATTTTGATCAAAAAAGGATCGAAAACTGAAAATTTTAGCGAAATTTCAATTTTTATTCTCTTTTTTCCTTAATTTTCGTCATTTTCTTGCCATTTGATCCATAAAAGCATCAAAAACTGAAAATTTTAGCGAAATTTCAATTTTATCCCCTTTTTTCCTTAATTATCGTCATTTTCTTGCATTTTGATCAAAAAAAGCATCAAAAACTGAAAATTTTAGCGAAATTTCAATTTATATCCCCTTTTTTCCTTAATTTTCGTCATTTTCTTGCATTTTGATCATAAAAAACTTCGAAAACGGTAAATTTAGCGAAATTTCAATTTTTATCCCCTTTTTTTTCCTTAATTTTCGTCATTTTCTTTGCATTTTGATTAAAAAAAGGATGGATAACGGAGAGTTTAAGCGAAATTTCAATATTTATCCCCTTTTTATCTTAAATTTCGTCATTTTCTTGCATTTTGATCAAAAAAGCATCGAAAACGGAGAATTTTAGCGAAATTTCAATTTTAACCCCTCCTTTTTTCCTTAATTTTCGTCATTTTCTTGCATTTTGATCAAAAAAAGCATCGAAAACGGAGAATTTTAGCGAAATTTCAAATTTAACCCCCCTTTTTTCCTTAATTTTCGTCATTTTCTTGCATTTTGATCAAAAAAAGCATCGGAAACGGAGAAATCTAGCGAAATTTCCATTATTATCCCCCTTTTTTCCTTAATTTTCGTCTTTTTCTTGTATTTTGATAAAAAAAAAATCGAAAACTGAGAATTTTTTTCCACTTTTTTCCTTAAATTTCGTCATTTTCTTGCATTTTGATCAAAGAAAGCATCGAAAACGGAGAATTTTAGCGAAATTTCAATTTTTATCACCTTTTTTTCTTTAATTTTCGTCATTTTCTTGCATTTTTATTTAAAAAAGCATCGAAAACAGAGAGGTTTAGCGAAATTTCCATTTTTATCCACTTTTTTTCCTCAATTTTCGTCATTTTCTTGCATTTTGATCAAAAAAAAGCATGGAAAATATTGAAATTAAGCGAAATTTCAATATTTATCCCCTTTTTTCCTTAATTTTCTTGCATTTTGATCAAAAAAAGCTTCGAAAACGGTAAATTTAGCGAAATTTCAATTTTTATCCCCTTTTTTTCCTTAATTTTCGTCATTTTCTTGCATTTTGATCAAAAAAAGCATCGAAAACGAAGAATTTTAGCGAAATTTCAATTTTAACCCCCTTTTTTTCCTTAATTTTCGTCATTTTCTTGTATTTTGATCAAAGAAAGTATCGAAAACTGAGAATTTTAGCGAAATTTCAATTTTTATCCCCTTTTTTTGCTTAATCTTCGTCACTTTCTTGCATTTTGATCAAAAAAAGCATCGAAAACAATGAATTTTAGCGAAATTTCCATTTTTATCCACTTTTTTTCCTTAATTTTTGTCATTTTCTTTGCATTTTGATAAAAAAAGGATGGAAAACGGTGAATTTTAGCGAAATTTCAATATTTATCCCCTTTTTTCCCTTAATTTTCGTCATTTTCTTGAATTTTGATCAAAAAAAGCTTCGAAAACGGTCAAATTAACGAAATTTCAATTTTTATCCCCTTTTTTTCCTTAAATTTCGTCATTTTCTTGCAATTTGATCAAAAAAAGCATCGAAAACTGAGAATTTTAGCGAAATTTCAATTTTTATCCCCTTTTTTTCCTTAATTTTCGTCCTTTTCTTGATTTATGATCAAAAAAAGCATCGAAATTTGAATATTTTAGCGAAATTTCAATTTTTATCCCCTTTTTTCCTTAATTTTCGACATTTTCTTGCATTTTGATCAAAAAAAGCATCGAAAACGGAGAATTTTAGCGATATTTCAATTTTAATCCCCTTTTTTTCCTTAATTTAAGTCATTTTCTTGAATTTTGATCAAAAAAGCATCAAAAACGGAGAAATCTAGCGAAATTTCCATTTTTATCCCCCTTTTTTCCTTAATTTTCGTCTTTTTCTTGTATTTTGATAAAAAAAAGCATCGAAAACTGAGAATTTTTTTCCACTTTTTTCCTTAAATTTCGTCATTTTCTTGCATTTTGATCAAAAAAGGATCGAAAACTGAAAATTTTAGCGAAATTTCAATTTTTATCCCCTTTTTTCCTTAATTTTCGTCATTTTCTTGCCATTTGATCCATAAAAGCATCGAAAACTGAACATTTTAGCGAAATTTCAATTTTTTCCCCTTTTTTCCTTAATTATCGTCATTTTCTTGCATTTTGATCAAAAAAAGCATCAAAAACTGAAAATTTTAGCGAAATTTCAATTTTATCCCCTTTTTTCCTTAATTTTTGTCATTTTCTTGCATTTTGATCATAAAAAACTTCGAAAACGGTAAATTTAGCGAAATTTCAATTTTTATCCCCTTTTTTTTCCTTAATTTTCGTCATTTTCTTTGCATTTTGATAAAAAAAAGGATGGATAACGGAGAATTTAAGCGAAATTTCAATATTTATCCCCTTTTTATCTTAATTTTCGTCATTTTCTTGCATTTTGATCAAAAAAGCATCGAAAACGGAGAATTTTAGCGAAATTTCAATTTAAACCCCTCCTTTTTTCCTTAATTTTCGTCATTTTCTTGCATTTTGATCAAAAAAATGATCGAAAACGGAGAATTTTAGCGAAATTTCGATTTAAACCCCCTTTTTCCCTCAATTTTCGCCATTTTCTTGCATTATGATCAAAAAAAGCTTTGAAAACGGAGAATTTTCACAAAATTTCAATTTTTATCCCCTTTTTTTCCTTAATTTTCGTCATTTCCTTGCATTTTGATCAAAAAAATGATCGAAAACGGAGAATTTTAGCGAAATTTCAATTTTTATCCCCTTTTTTTCCTTAATTTTCGTCATTTTCTTGCAGTTTCATCAAAAAAAGCATCGAAAACGGAGAATTTTAGCGAAATTTCAATTTTTATTTACTTAATTTCCTTAATTTTCGTCATTTTTTTGCATTTTCATCAAAAAAAGCATCGAAAACGGAGAATTTTAGCGAAATTACTGTTTTTATCCCCTTTTTTTCTTTAATATTCGTCATTTTCTTGCATTTTTATTTAAAAAAGCATCGAAAACTGAGGTTTAGCCAAATTTCCAATTTTATCCACTTTTTTTCCTCAATTTTCGTCATTTTCTTGCATTTTGATCAAAAAAAAGCATGGAAAATATTGAAATTAAGCGAAATTTCAATATTTATCCCCTTTTTTCCTTAATTTTCGTCATTTTCTTGCATTTTGATCAAAAAAAGCTTCGAAAACGGTAAGTTTAGCGAAATTTCAATTTTTATCCCCTTTTTTTTCCTTAATTTTCGTCATTTTCTTGCATTTTGATCAAAAAAAGCATCGAAAACGAAGAATTTTAGCGAAATTTCAATTTTAACCCCCTTTTTTTCCTTAATTTTCGTCATTTTCTTGTATTTTGATCAAAAAAAGCATCGAAAACTGAGAATTTTAGCGAAATTTCACTTTTTATCCCCTTTTTTGCTTAATTTTCGTCATTGTCTTGCATTTTTATTAAAAAAAGCATCGAAAACGGAGAATTTGAGCGAAATTTCCATTTTTATCCACTTTTTTCCTTAATTTTCGTCATTTTCTTATATTTTGATCAAAAAAAGCGTGGATAACGGTGAATTTTAGCGAAATTTCAATATATATCCCCTTTTTTCCCTTAATTTTCTTCATTTTGTTGCATTTCGATCAAAAAAAGCATCGAAAACGGAGAATTTTAGCGAAATTTCAATTTTAACCCCCTTTTTTCCTTAATTTTCGCCATTTTCTTGCATTATGATCAAAAAAAGCTTCGAAAACGAAGAATTTTCGCAAAATTTCAATTTTAATCCCCTTTTTTTCCTTAATTTTCGTCATTTCCTTGCATTTTGATCCAAAAAATGATCGAAAACGGAGAATTTTAGCGAAATTTCAATTTTAACCCCCTTTTTTCCTTAATTTTCGCCATTTTCTTGCATTATTATCAAAAAAAGCTTTGAAAACGGAGAATTTTCACAAAATTTCAATTTTTATCCCCTTTTTTTCCTTAATTTTCGTAATTTCCTTGCATTTTGATCAAAAAAATGATCGAAAACGGAGAATTTTAGCGAAATTTCAATTTTTATCCCCTTTTTTTCCTTAATTTTCGTCATTTTCTTGCAGTTTCATCAAAAAAAGCATCGAAAACGGAGAATTTTAGCGAAATTTCTTTTTTTATCCACTTAATTTCCTTAATTTTCGTCATTTTTTTGCATTTTCATCAAAAAAAGCATCGAAAACGGAAAATTTTAGCGAAATTACTATTTTTATCCCCTTTTTTTCTTTAATTTTCGTCATTTTCTTGCATTTTTATTTAAAAAAGCATCGAAAACAGAGAGGTTTAGCGAAATTTCCATTTTTATCCACTTTTTTTCCTCAATTTTCGTCATTTTCTTGCATTTTGATCAAAAAAAAGCATGGAAAATATTGAAATTAAGCGAAATTTCAATATTTATCCCCTTTTTTATTTAATTTTCGTCATTTTCTTGAATTTTGATCAAAAAAGCATCAAAAACGGAGAAATCTAGCGAAATTTCCATTTTTATCCCCCTTTTTTCCTTAATTTTCGTCTTTTTCTTGTATTTTGATAAAAAAGCATCGAAAACTGAGAATTTTTTTCCACTTTTTTCCTTAAATTTCGTCATTTTCTTGCATTTTGATCAAAGAAAGCATCGAAAACGGAGAATTTTAGCGAAATTACAATTTTTATCTCCTTTTTTTCCTTAATTTTCGTCATTTTCTTGCATTTTGATCAAAAAAGGATCGAAAACTGAAAATTTTAGCGAAATTTCAATTTTTATCCCCTTTTTTCCTTAATTTTCGTCATTTTCTTGCCATTTGATCCATAAAAGCATCGAAAACTGAACATTTTAGCGAAATTTCAATTTTATCCCCTTTTTTCCTCAATTATCGTCATTTTCTTGCATTTTGATCAGAAAAAGCATCAAAAACTGAAAATTTTAGCGAAATTTCAATTTATATCCCCTTTTTTCCTTAATTTTCGTCATTTTCTTGCATTTTGATCATAAAAAACTTCGAAAACGGTAAATTTAGCGAAATTTAAATTTTTATCCCCTTTTTTTTCCTTAATTTTCGTCATTTTCTTTGCATTTTGATAAAAAAAAGGATGGATAACGGAGAGTTTAAGCGAAATTTCAATATTTATCCCCTTTTTATCCTAATTTTCGTCATTTTCTTGCATTTTGATCAAAAAAGCATCGAAAACGGAGAATTTTAGCGAAATTTCAAATTTAACCCCCTTTTTTCCTTAATTTTCGCCATTTTCTTGCATTATGATCAAAAAAAGCTTCGAAAACGAAGAATTTTCGCAAAATTTCAATTTTAATCCCCTTTTTTTCCTTAATTTTCGTCATTTCCTTGCATTTTGATCAAAGAAAGCATCGAAAACGGAGAATTTTAGCGAAATTTCAATTTTTAACCCCTTTTTTTCCTTAATTTTCGTCATTTTCTTGCATTTTGATAAAAAAAAGGATGGATAACGGAGAGTTTAAGCGAAATTTCAATATTTATCCCCTTTTTATCTTAAATTTCGTCATTTTCTTGCATTTTGATCAAAAAAGCATCGAAAACGGAGAATTTTAGCGAAATTTCAATTTTAACCCCTCCTTTTTTCCTTAATTTTCGTCATTTTCTTGCATTTTGATCAAAAAAAGCATCGAAAACGGAGAATTTTAGCGAAATTTCAATTTTAACCCCCCTTTTTTCCTTAATTTCGTCATTTTCTTGCATTTTGATCAAAAAAAGCATCGAAAACGGAGAATTTTAGCGAAATTTCAATTTTAACCCCCCTTTTTTCCTTAATTTTTGTCATTTTTTTGCATTTTGATCAAAAAAGGCATCGAAAACGGAGAATTTTAGTCAAATTTCAATTTCTATCCCCTTTTTTTCCTTAATTTTCGTCGTTTTCTTGCATTTTGATTTAAAGAAGCAACGAAAACGGAGAACTTAAGCGAAATTTCAATTTTTATCCCCTTTTTTTCCTTAATTTTCGTCATTTTCTTGCATTTTGATCAAAAAAAGCATCGAAAACTGAGAATTTTAGCGATATTTCAATTTTTATCCCCTTTTTTTCCTTAATTATCGTCATTTACTTGCATTTTTATTAAAAAAAGCATCGAAAACGGAGAATTTTAGTGAAATTTCCATTTTTATCCACATTTTTTCCTTAATTTTCGTCATTTTCTTGCATTTTGATCAAAAAAAGCATCAAAAACGGAGAAATCTAGCGAAATTTCCATTTTTATCCCCCTTTTTTCCTTAATTTTCGTCATTTTCTTGCATTTTGATCAAAAAAAGCATCGCAAACTGAGAAATCTAGCGAAATTTCCATTTTTAACCCCCTTTTTTCCTTAATTTTCGCCATTTTCTTGCATTGTGATCAAAAAAAGCTTCGAAAACGGAGAATTTTCGCAAAATTTCAATTTTTATCCCCTTTTTTTCCTTAATTTTCGTCATTTCCTTGCATTTTGATCAAAAAAATGATCGAAAACGGAGAATTTTAGCGAAATTCCAATTTTTATCCCCTTTTTTTCCTTAATTTTCGTCATTTTCTTGCAGTTTCATCAAAAAAAGCATCGAAAACGGAGAATTTAGGGAAATTTCAATTTTCATCCCCTTAATTTCCTTAATTTTCGTCATTTTCTTGCATTTTTTTTAAAAAAACATCATAAACGGTGAATTATATCGAAATTTCAATATTTACCCCCTTTTTTCCCTTAATTTTCGTCATTTTCTTGTATTTTGATCAAAAAAAGCTTCGAAAACGGTAAATTTAGCGAAATTTCAATTTTTATCCCCTTTTTTTTCCTTAAATTTCGTCATTTTCTTGCATTTTGATCAAAAAAAGCATCAAAAACTGAGAATTTTAGCGAAATTTCAATTTTTATCCCCTTTTTTTCCTAAATTTTCGTCCTTTTCTTGATTTATGATCAAAAAAAGCATCGAAATTTGAGTATTTTAGCGAAATTTCAATTTTTATCCCCTTTTTTTTCCTTAAATTTGTCATTTTCATGCATTTTGATTAAAAAAAGCATCGAAAACGGAGAATTTAAGCGATATTTCAATTTTTATCCCCTTTTTTTCCTTAATTTTAGTCATTTTCTTGCATTTTGATAAAAAAAAGCATCGAAAACTGAGAATTTTAGCAATATTTCAATTTTTATCCCCTTTTTTTCCTTAAGTATCGTCATTTACTTGCATTTTTAATAAAAAAAGCATCGAAAACGGAGAATTTTAGCGTAATTTCCATTTTTATCCACTTTTTTTCCTTAATTTTCGTCCTTTTCTTGAATTTTGATCAAAAAACGCTTCGAAAACGGTCAAATTAGCGAAATTTCAATTTTTATCCCCTTTTTTTCCTTAAATTTCGTCATTTTCTTGCATTTTGATCAAAAAAAGCATCGAAAACTGAGAATTTTAGCGAAATTTCAATTTTAATCCCTTTTTTTCCTTAATTTTCGTCCTTTTCTTGATTTATGATCAAAAAAAGCATCGAAATTTGAATATTTTAGCGAAATTTCAATTTTAATCCCCTTTTCTCCTTAATTTTCGTCATTTTCTTGCATTTTGATCAAAAAAAGCATCGAAAACGGAGAATTTTAGCGATATTTCAATTTTAATCCCCTTTTTTTCCTTAATTTACGTCATTTTCTTGAATTTTGATCAAAAAAGCATCAAAAACGGAGAAATCTAGCGAAATTTCCATTTTTATCCCCCTTTTTTCCTTAATTTTCGTCTTTTTCTTGTATTTTGAAAAAAAAAAGCATCGAAAACTGAGAATTTTTTTCCACTTTTTTCCTTAAATTTCGTCATTTTCTTGCATTTTGATCTAAGAAAGCATCGAAAACGGAGAATTTTAGCGAAATTTCAATTTTTATCCCCTTTTTTTCCTTAATTTTCGTCATTTTCTTGCATTTTGATCAAAAAAGGATCGAAAACTGAAAATTTTAGCGAAATTTCAATTTTTATCCCCTTTTTTCCTTAATTTTCGTCATTTTCTTGCCATTTGATTCATAAAAGCATCGAAAACGGTAAATTTAGCGAAATTTCAATTTTTATCCCCTTTTTTTTCCTTAATTTTCGTCATTTTCTTTGCATTTTGATAAAAAAAGGATGGATAACGGAGAGTTTAAGCGAAATTTCAATATTTATCCCCTTTTTATCTTAATTTTCGTCATTTTCTTGCATTTTGATCAAAAAAGCATCGAAAACGGAGAATTTTAGCGAAATTTCAATTTTAACCCTACCTTTTTTCCTTAATTTTCGTCATTTTCTTGCATTTTGATCAAAAAAAGCATCGAAAACGGAGAATTTTAGCGAAATTTCAATTTTAACCCCCCTTTTTTCCTTAATTTTCGTCATTTTCTTGCATTTTGATCAAAAAAAGCATCGAAAACGGAGAATTCTAGCGAAATTTCAATTTTAACCCCCCTTTTTTCCTTAATTTTTGTCATTTTTTTGCATTTTGATCAAAAAAGGCATCGAAAACGGAGAATTTTAGTCAAATTCAATTTCTATCCCCTTTTTTTCCTTAATTTTCGTCGTTTTCTTGCATTTTGATTTAAAGAAGCAACGAAAACGGAGAACTTAAGCGAAATTTCAATTTTTATCCCATTTTTTTCCTTAATTTTCGTCATTTTATTGCATTTTGATCAAAAAAAGCATCGAAAACTGAGAATTTTAGCGATATTTCAATTTTTATCCCCTTTTTTTCCTTAATTATCGTCATTTACTTGCATTTTTATTAAAAAAAGCATCGAAAACGGAGAATTTTAGCGAAATTTCCATTTTTATCCACATTTTTTCCTTAATTTTCGTCATTTTCTTGCATTTTGATCAAAAAAAGCATCAAAAACGGAGAAATCTAGCGAAATTTCCATTTTTATCCCCCTTTTTTCCTTAATTTTCGTCATTTTCTTGCATTTTGATCAAAAAATGCATCGAAAACTGAGAAATCTAGCGAAATTTCCATTTTTAACCCCCTTTTTTCCTTAATTTTCGCCATTTTCTTGCATTGTGATCAAAAAAAGCTTCGAAAACGGAGAATTTTCGCAAAATTTCAATTTTTATCCCCTTTTTTTCCTTAATTTTCGTCATTTCCTTGCATTTTGATCAAAAAAATGATCGAAAACGGAGAATTTTAGCGAAATTCCAATTTTTATCCCCTTTTTTTCCTTAATTTTCGTCATTTTCTTGCAGTTTCATCAAAAAAAGCATCGAAAACGGAGAATTTAGGGAAATTTCAATTTTTATCCCCTTAATTTCCTTAATTTTAGTCATTTTCTTGCATTTTTTTTAAAAAAAGCATCATAAACGGTGAATTATATCGAAATTTCAATATTTACCCCCTTTTTTCCCTTAATTTTCGTCATTTTCTTGTATTTTGATCAAAAAAAGCTTCGAAAACGGTAAATTTAGCGAAATTTCAATTTTTTTCCCCTTTTTTTTTCCTTAAATTTCGTCATTTTCTTGCATTTTGATCAAAAAAAGCATCAAAAACTGAGAATTTTAGCGAAATTTCAATTTTTATCCCCTTTTTTTCCTAAATTTTCGTCCTTTTCTTGATTTATGATCAAAAAAAGCATCGAAATTTGAGTATTTTAGCGAAATTTCAATTTTTATCCCCTTTTTTTTCCTTAAATTTGTCATTTTCATGCATTTTGATTAAAAAAAGCATCGAAAACGGAGAATTTAAGCGATATTTCAATTTTTATCCCCTTTTTTTCCTTAATTTTAGTCATTTTCTTGCATTTTGATAAAAAAAAGCATCGAAAACATAGAATTTTAGCAATATTTCAATTTTTATCCCCTTTTTTTCCTTAAGTATCGTCATTTACTTGCATTTTTATTAAAAAAAGGATCGAAAACGGAGAATTTTAGCGTAATTTCCATTTTTATCCACTTTTTTTCCTTAATTTTCGTCATTTTCTTGCATTTTGATCAAAAAAAGCATCGAAAACGAAGAATTTTAGCGAAATTTCAATTTTAACCCCCTTTTTTTCCTTAATTTTCGTCATTTTCTTGTATTTTGATCAAAAAAAGCATCGAAAACTGAGAATTTTAGCGAAATTTCAATTTTTATCCCCTTTTTTTGCTTAATTTTTGTCATTTTCTTGCATTTTGTTCAAAAAAAAGCATCGAAAACAATGAATTTTAGCGAAATTTCCATTTTTATCCACTTTTTTTCCTTAATTTTTGTCATTTTCTTTGCATTTTGATAAAAATAGGATGGAAAACGGTGAATTTTAGCGAAATTTCAATATTTATCCCCTTTTTTCCCTTAATTTTCGTCATTTTCTTGAATTTTGATCAAAAAACGCTTCGAAAACGGTCAAATTAGCGAAATTTCAATTTTTATCCACTTTTTTTCCTTAAATTTCGTCATTTTCTTGCATTTTGATCAAAAAAAGCATCGAAAACTGAGAATTTTAGCGAAATTTCCATTTTAATCCCTTTTTTTCCTTAATTTTCGTCCTTTTCTTGATTTATGATCAAAAAAAGCATCGAAATTTGAATATTTTAGCGAAATTTCAATTTTTATCCCCTTTTTTCCTTAATTTTCGTCATTTTCTTGCATTTTGATCAAAAAAAGCATCGAAAACGGAGAATTTTAGCGATATTTCAATTTTAATCCCCTTTTTTTCCTTAATTTACGTAATTTTCTTGAATTTTGATCAAAAAAGCATCAAAAACGGAGAAATCTAGCGAAATTTCCATTTTTATCCCCCTTTTTTCCTTAATTTTCGTCTTTTTCTTGTATTTTGAAAAAAAAAAGCATCTAAAACTGAGAATTTTTTTCCACTTTTTTCCTTAAATTTCGTCATTTTCTTGCATTTTGATCAAAGAAAGCATCGAAAACGGAGAATTTTAGCGAAATTTCAATTTTTATCCCCTTTTTTTCCTTAATTTTCGTCATTTTCTTGCATTTTGATCAAAAAAGGATCGAAAACTGAAAATTTTAGCGAAATTTCAATTTTTATCCCCTTTTTTCCTTAATTGTCGTCATTTTCTTGCCATTTGATTCATAAAAGCATCGAAAACTAAACATTTTAGCGAAATTTCAATTTTATCCCCTTTTTTCCTTAATTATCGTCATTTTCTTGCATTTTGATCAAAAAAAGCATCAAAAACTGAAAATTTTAGCGAAATTTCAATTTATATCCCCTTTTTTCCTTAATTTTCGTCATTTTCTTGCATTTTGATCATAAAAAACTTCGAAAACGGTAAATTTAGCGAAATTTCAATTTTTATCCCCTTTTTTTTCCTTAATTTTCGTCATTTTCTTTGCATTTTGATAAAAAAAGGATGGATAACGGAGAGTTTAAGCGAAATTTCAATATTTATCCCCTTTTTATCTTAATTTTCGTCATTTTCTTGCATTTTGATCAAAAAAGCATCGAAAACGGAGAATTTTAGCGAAATTTCAATTTTAACCCCTCCTTTTTTCCTTAATTTTCGTCATTTTCTTGCATTTTGATCAAAAAAAGCATCGAAAACGGAGAATTTTAGCGAAATTTCAATTTTACCCCCCTTTTTTCCTTAATTTTCGTCATTTTCTTGCATTTTGATCAAAAAAAGCATCGAAAACGGAGAATTTTAGCGAAATTTCAATTTTAACCCTCCTTTTTCCTTAATTTTTGTCATTTTTTTGCATTTTGATCAAAAAAGGCATCGAAAACGGAGAATTTTAGCCAAATTTCAATTTTTATCCCCTTTTTTTCCTTAATTTTCGTCGTTTTCTTGCATTTTGATTAAAAGAAGCAACGAAAACGGAGAACTTAAGCGAAATTTCAATTTTTATCCCCTTTTTTTCCTTAATTTTCGTCATTTTCTTGCATTTTGATCAAAAAAAGCCTCGAAAACTGAGAATTTTAGCGATATTTCAATTTTTATCCCCTTTTTTTCCTTAATTATCGTCATTTACTTGCATTTTTTTTAAAAAAAGCATCGAAAATGGAAAATTTTAGCGAAATTTCCATTTTTATCCACATTTTTTCATTAATTTTCGTCATTTTCTTACATTTTGATCAATAAAAAGCATGGATAACGGTGAATTTTAGCAAAATTTCAATATATATCCCCTTTTTCCCTTAATTTTCGTCATTTTCTTGCATTTCGATCAAAAAAAGCATCGAAAACGGAGAATTTTAGCGAAATTTCAATTTTAACCCCCTTTTATCCTTAATTTTCGCCATTTTCTTGCATTATGATCAAAAAAAGCTTCGAAAACGGAGAATTTTAGCGAAATTTCCATTTTTATCCACTTTTTTTCCTTAATTTTCGTCATTTTCTTATATTTTGATAAAAAAAAAGCGTGGATAACGGTGAATTTTAGCGAAATTTCAATATATATCCCCTTTTTTCCCTTAATTTTCTTCATTTTGTTGCATTTCGATCAAAAAAAGCATCGAAAACGGAGAATTTTAGCGAAATTTCATTTTTAACCCCCTTTTTTCCTTAATTTTCGCCATTTTCTTGCATTATGATCAAAAAAAGCTTCGAAAACGGAGAATTTTCGCAAAATTTCAATTTTAATCCCCTTTTTTTCCTTAATTATCGTCATTTCGTTGCATTTTGATCAAAAAAATGATCGAAAACGGAGAATTTTAGCGAAATTTCATTTTTAACCCCCTTTTTTCCTTAATTTTCGCCATTTTCTTGCATTATGATCAAAAAAAGCTTTGAAAACGGAGAATTTTCACAAAATTTCAATTTTTATCCCCTTTTTTTCCTTAATTTTCGTCATTTCCTTGCATTTTGATCAAAAAAATGATCGAAAACGGAGAATTTTAGCGAAATTTCAATTTTTATCCCCTTTTTTACTTTCTCCATATACGAAGTATAGAGAAAGTATTGTTTTCATGAAAAAATTCGACTTCGAGATTTCAACGGAAATACATGTTTTTGGGTCCCTAGAACACGTTTTGACCATTTTCGGAATGATGTCTGTGTGTATGTGTGTGTGTGTGTGTGTGTGTGTGTATGTGTGTGTGTGATAGTGGGCGCTCTAACGTGAAAACTATTGGTCGTATCAATACCAAACTTCATGTATAGTGATGGTGTGTGTGCTGTCAGAGTTGATTAGTTTTTGGAGTAAATCGGTCAACCGGAAGTCGAGCTTTATTGATTAAAGCTCATTTCCTGTTTTCAAAATATCTCCATAAATATGATACATACGTATATTGTATTACTTATAAAAGTTTTAGATAATGTAATTTACTATAACTTTTGTATTTAATATATTTTTGTATCTGCGGTTGATTAGGAGTTATTCGTGAAATACTGATAAACCGGAAGTAGATGATTATGTACTTTGTGGGCGCTCTAACATGAAAATTAATTGTCGGATCAACACCAAATTTCATATATAGTTTTTTCATTACAGTCGTTAGAGTTGATTAGTTTTTGGAGTAGATCGGTCACCCGGAAGTCGAGCTTCATTCTTCAAAGCTTATTTCCGGTTTTCAAAATATCTCCATAAATATGATATTTAGGTATATACTATTATCAAAAAATGTTTTAGAAAATGTAATTTACTATAACTTTTGTTTGAAACATATTTTTTTATCACTGATTGTTTAGGAGTTATTCATGAAATACTGATAAACCGGAAGTTGCTGATTATGTACTTTGTGGGCGCTCTGGGCTCTATGGGCGAAAGGCCAAATTCATCATTTTTCATCGAGCATGTCCCGAAAAACATTATTTATAATTTTTGTGACGTAAAAGATAATAATATATAAATTAATCACTCATCTTCCAAGTTTATATTGAATATAGAGTTCGAAATTAGTGTCGTAGATAAATATTTACATCTTATATATGGAGAAAGTCATGTGCTGGCCACATCAGATTTTTTCCTTAATTTTCGTCATTTTCTTGCAGTTTCATCAAAAAAAGCATCGAAAACGGAGAATTTTAGCGAAATTTCAATTTTTATCCGCTTAATTTCCTTAATTTTCGTCATTTTTTTGCATTTTCATCAAAAAAAGCATCGAAAACGGAGAATTTTAGCGAAATTACTATTTTTATCCCCTTTTTTTCTTTAATTTTCGTCATTTTCTTGCATTTCTATTTAAAAAAGCATCGAAAACAGAGAGGTTTAGCGAAATTTCCATTTTTATCCACTTTTTTTCCTCAATTTTCGTCATTTTCTTGCATTTTGATCATAAAAAAGCATGGAAAATATCGAAATTAAGCGAAATTTCAATATTTATCCCCTTTTTTCCTTAATTTTCGTCATTTTCTTGCATTTTGATCAAAAAAAGCTTCGAAAACGGTAAATTTAGCGAAATTTCAATTTTTATCCCCTTTTTTTTCCTTAATTTTCGTCATTTTCTTGCATTTTGATCAAAAAAAGCATCGAAAACGAAGAATTTTAGCGAAATTTCAATTTTAACCCCCTTTTTTTCCTTAATTTTCGTCATTTTCTTGTATTTTGATCAAAAAAAGCATCGAAAACTGAGAATTTTAGCGAAATTTCAATTTTTATCCCCTTTTTTTGCTTAATTTTCGTCATTGTCTTGCATTTTGATCAAAAAAAGCTTCGAAAACGGTAAATTTAGCGAAATTTCAATTTTTATCCCCTTTTTTTTCCTTAATTTTCGTCATTTTCTTGCATTTTGATCAAAAAAAGCATCGAAAACGAAGAATTTTAGCGAAATTTTAATTTTAATCCCCTTTTATTCCTTAATTTTCGTCATTTTCTTGCATTTTGATCAAAAAAAGCATCGAAAACGGAGAATTTTAGCGAAATTTCAATTTTAACCCCCTTTTTTTCCTTAATTTTTCGTCATTTTCTTGCATTTTGATCAAAAAAAGCATCGAAAACGGAGAATATTAGCGAAATTTCAATTTTAACCCCCCTTTTTTCCTTAATTTTTGTCATTTTTTTGCATTTTGATCAAAAAAGGCATCGAAAACGGAGAATTTTAGCCAAATTTCAATTTTTATCCCCTTTTTTTCCTTAATTTTCGTCGTTTTCTTGCATTTTGATTAAAAGAAGCAACGAAAACGGAGAGCTTAAGCGAAATTTCAATTTTTATCCCCTTTTTTTCCTTAATTTTCGTCATTTTCTTGCATTTTGATCAAAAAAAGCCTCGAAAACGGAGAATTTTAGCGATATTTCAATTTTTATCCCCTTTTTTTCCTTAATTATCGTCATTTACTTGAATTTTTTTTAAAAAAAGCATCGAAAACGGAAAATTTTAGCGAAATTTCCATTTTTCTCCACTTTTTTTCCTTAATTTTCGTCATTTTCTTATATTTTGATAAAAAAAAGCGTGGATAACGGTGAATTTTAGCGAAATTTCAATATATATCCCCTTTTTTCCCTTAATTTTCTTCATTTTGTTGCATTTCGATCAAAAAAAGCATCGAAAACGGAGAATTTTAGCGAAATTTCAATTTTAACCCCCTTTTTTCCTTAATTTTCGCCATTTTCTTGCATTATGATCAAAAAAAGCTTCGAAAACGGAGAATTTTCGCAAAATTTCAATTTTAATCCCCTTTTTTTCCTTAATTATCGTCATTTGCTTGCATTTTGATCAAAAAAATGATCGAAAACGTAGAATTTTAGCGAAATTTCATTTTTAACCCCCTTTTTTCCTTTATTTTCGCCATTTTCTTGCATTATGATCAAAAAAAGCTTTGAAAACGGAGAATTTTCACAAAATTTCAATTTTTATCCCCTTTTTTTCCTTAATTTTTGTCATTTCCTTGCATTTTGATCAAAAAAATGATCGAAAACGGAGAATTTTAGCGAAATTTCAATTTTTATCCCCTTTTTTTTCTTAATTTTCGTCATTTTCTCGCAGTTTCATCAAAAAAAGCATCGAAACGGAGAATTTTAGCGAAATTTCAATTTTTATCCACTTAATTTCCTTAATTTTCGTCATTTTTTTGCATTTTCATCACAAAAAGCATTGAAAACGGAGAATTTTAGCGAAATTACTATTTTTATCCCCTTTTTTTCTTTAATTTTCGTCATTTTCTTGAATTTTTATTTAAAAAAGCATCGAAAACTGAGAGGTTTAGCGAAATATCCATTTTAACCCCCTTTTTTTCCTTAATTTTCGTCATTTTCTTGTATTTTGATCAAAAAAAGCATCGAAAACTGAGAATTTTAGCAAAATTTCAATTTTTATCCCCTTTTTTTGCTTAATTTTCGTCATTGTCTTGCATTTTGATCAAAAAAAGCTTCGAAAACGGTAAATTTAGCGAAATTTCAATTTTTATCCCCTTTTTTTTCCTTAATTTTCGTCATTTTCTTGCATTTTGATCAAAAAAAGCATCGAAAACGAAGAATTTTAGCGAAATTTTAATTTTAATCCCCTTTTATTCCTTAATTTTCGTCATTTTCTTGCATTTTGATCAAAAAAAGCATCGAAAACGGAGAATTTTAGCGAAATTTCAATTTTAACCCCCTTTTTTTCCTTAATTTTCGTCATTTTCTTGCATTTTGATCAAAAAAAGCATCGAAAACGGAGAATTTTAGCGAAATTTCAATTTTAACCCCCCTTTTTTCCTTAATTTTTGTCATTTTTTTGCATTTTGATCAAAAAAGGCATCGAAAACGGAGAATTTTAGCCAAATTTCAATTTTTATCCCCTTTTTTTCCTTAATTTTCGTCGTTTTCTTGCATTTTGATTAAGAGAAGCAACGAAAACGGAGAGCTTAAGCGAAATTTCAATTTTTATCCCCTTTTTTTCCTTAATTTTCGTCATTTTCTTGCATTTTGATCAAAAAAAGCCTCGAAAACGGAGAATTTTAGCGATATTTCAATTTTTATCCCCTTTTTTTCCTTAATTATCGTCATTTACTTGAATTTTTTTTAAAAAAAGCATCGAAAACGGAAAATTTTAGCGAAATTTCCATTTTTCTCCACTTTTTTTCCTTAATTTTCGTCATTTTCTTATATTTTGATCAAAAAAAAGCGTGGATAACGGTGAATTTTAGCGAAATTTCAATATATATCCCCTTTTTTCCCTTAATTTTCTTCATTTTGTTGCATTTCGATCAAAAAAAGCATCGAAAACGGAGAATTTTAGCGAAATTTCAATTTTAACCCCCTTTTTTCCTTAATTTTCGCCATTTTCTTGCATTATGATCAAAAAAAGCTTCGAAAACGGAGAATTTTCGCAAAATTTCAATTTTAATCCCCTTTTTTCCTTAATTATCGTCATTTCCTTGCATTTTGATCAAAAAAATGATCGAAAACGGAGAATTTTAGCGAAATTTCATTTTTAACCCCCTTTTTTCCTTTATTTTCGCCATTTTCTTGCATTATGATCAAAAAAAGCTTTGAAAACGGAGAATTTTCACAAAATTTCAATTTTTATCCCCTTTTTTTTCTTAATTTTCGTCATTTTTTTGCATTTTCATCAAAAAAAGCATCGAAACGGAGAATTTTAGCGAAACTTCAATTTTTATCCACTTAATTTCCTTAATTTTCGTCATTTTTTTGCATTTTCATCAAAAAAAGCATTGAAAACGGAGAATTTTAGCGAAATTACTATTTTTATCCCCTTTTTTTCTTTAATTTTCGTCATTTTCTTGCATTTTTATTTAAAAAAGCATCGAAAACTGAGAGGTTTAGCGAAATATCCATTTTTATCCACTTTGTTTCCTCAATTTTCGTCATTTTCTTGCATTTTGATCATAAAAAAGCATGGAAAATATTGAAATTAAGCGAAATTTCAATATTTATCCCCTTTTTTCCTTAATTTTCGTCATTTTTTGCATTTGGATCAAAAGAAGCATCGAAAACGAAGAATTTTAGCGAAATTTCAATTTTAATCCCCTTTTATTCCTTAATTTTCGTAATTTTCTTGCATTTTGATCAAAAAAAGCATCGAAAACTGAGAATTTTAGCGATATTTCAATTATTATCCCCTTTTTTTCCTTAATTATCGTCATTTACTTGCATTTTTATTAAAAAAAGCATCGAAAACGGAGAATTTTAGCGAAATTTCCATTTTTATCCACTTTTTTTCCTTAATTTTCGTCATTTTCTTATATTTTGATCAAAAAAAAGCGTGGATAACGGTGAATTTTAGCGAAATTTCAATATATATCCCCTTTTTTCCCTTAATTTTCTTCATTTTGTTGCATTTCGATCAAAAAAAGCATCGAAAACGGAGAATTTTAGCGAAATTTCAATTTTAACCCCCTTTTTTCCTTAATTTTCGCCATTTTCTTGCATTATGATCAAAAAAAGCTTCGAAAACGAAGAATTTTCGCAAAATTTCAATTTTAATCCCCTTTTTTTCCTTAATTTTCGTCATTTCCTTGCATTTTGATCAAAAAAATGATCGAAAACGGAGAATTTTAGCGAAATTTCAATTTTAACCCCCTTTTTTCCTTAATTTTCGCCATTTTCTTGCATAATGATCAAAAAAAGCTTTGAAAACGGAGAATTTTCACAAAATTTCAATTTTTATCCCCTTTTTTTCCTTAATTTTCGTAATTTCCTTGCATTTTGATCAAAAAAATGATCGAAAACGGAGAATTTTAGCGAAATTTCAATTTTTACCCCCTTTTTTTCCTTAATTTTCGTCATTTTCTTGCAGTTTCATCAAAAAAAGCATCGAAAACGGAGAATTTTAGCGAAATTTCAATTTTTATCCACTTAATTTCCTTAATTTCCGTCATTTTTTTGCATTTTCATCAAAAAAAGCATCGAAAACGGAGAATTTTAGCGAAATTACTATTTTTATCCCCTTTTTTTCTTTAATTTTCGTCATTTTCTTGCATTTTTAGTTAAAAAAGCATCGAAAACAGAGAGGTTTAGCGAAATTTCCATTTTTATCCACTTTTTTTCCTCAATTTTCGTCATTTTCTTGCATTTTGATCAAAAAAAAGCATGGAAAATATTGAAATTAAGCGAAATTTCAATATTTATCCCCTTTTTTCCTTAATTTTCGTCATTTTCTTGCATTTTGATCAAAAAAAGCTTCGAAAACGGTAAATTTAGCGAAATTTCAATTTTTATCCCCTTTTTTTTCCTTAATTTTCGTCATTTTCTTGCATTTTGATCAAAAAAAGCATCGAAAACGAAGAATTTTAGCGAAATTTCAATTTTAACCCCCTTTTTTTCCTTAATTTTCGTCATTTTCTTGTATTTTGATCAAAAAAAGCATCGAAAACTGAGAATTTTAGCGAAATTTCAATTTTTATCCCCTTTTTTTGCTTAATTTTCGTCATTGTCTTGCATTTTGATCAAAAAAAGCTTCGAAAACGGTAAATTTAACGAAATTTCAATTTTTATCCCCTTTTTTTTCCTTAATTTTCGTCATTTTCTTGCATTATGATCAAAAAAAAGCTTCGAAAACGAAGAATTTTCGCAAAATTTCAATTTTAATCCCCTTTTTTTCCTTAATTTTCGACATTTCCTTGCATTTTGATCAAAAAAATGATCGAAAACGGAGAATTTTAGCGAAATTTCAATTTTAACCCCCTCTTTTCCTTAATTTTCGCCATTTTCTTGCATAATGATCAAAAAAAGCTTTGAAAACGGAGAATTTTCACAAAATTTCAATTTTTATCCCCTTTTTTTCCTTAATTTTCGTAATTTCCTTGCATTTTGATCAAAAAAATGATCGAAAACGGAGAATTTTAGCGAAATTTCAATTTTTACCCCCTTTTTTTCCTTAATTTTCGTCATTTTCTTGCAGTTTCATCAAAAAAAGCATCGAAAACGGAGAATTTTAGCGAAATTTCAATTTTTATCCACTTAATTTCTTTAATTTTCGTCATTTTTTTGCATTTTCATCAAAAAAAGCATCGAAAACGGAGAATTTTAGCGAAATTACTATTTTTATCCCCTTTTTTTCTTTAATTTTCGTCATTTTCTTGCATTTTTATTTAAAAAAGCATCGAAAACTGAGAATTTTAGCGATATTTCAATTATTATCCCCTTTTTTTCCTTAATTATCGTCATTTACTTGCATTTTTATTAAAAAAAGCATCGAAAACGGAGAATTTTAGCGAAATTTCCATTTTTACCCACTTTTTTTCCTTAATTTTCGTCATTTTCTTGCAGTTTCATCAAAAAAAGCATCGAAAACGAAGAATTTTAGCGAAATTTCAATTTTAACCCCCTTTTTTTCCTTAATTTTCGTCATTTTCTTGCATTTTGATCAAAAAAAGCATCGAAAACGAAGAATTTTAGCGAAATTTCAATTTTTATCCCCTTTTTTCCTTAATTTTCGTCATTTTCTTGCAGTTTCATCAAAAAAAGCATCGAAAACGGAGAATTTTAGCGAAATTTCAATTTTAATCCACTTAATTTCTTTAATTTTCGTCATTTTTTTGCATTTTCATCAAAAAAAGCATCGAAAACGGAGAATTTTAGCGAAATTACTATTTTTATCCCCTTTTTTTTCTTTAATTTTCGTCATTTTCTTGCATTTTTAGTTAAAAAAGCATCGAAAACAGAGAGGTTTAGCGAAATTTCCATTTTTATCCACTTTTTTTCCTCAATTTTCGTCATTTTCTTGCATTTTGATCAAAAAAAAGCATGGAAAATATTGAAATTAAGCGAAATTTCAATATTTATCCCCTTTTTTCCTTAATTTTTCGTCATTTTCTTGCATTTTGATCAAAAAAAGCTTCGAAAACGGTAAATTTAGCGAAATTTCAATTTTTATCCCCTTTTTTTTCCTTAATTTTCGTCATTTTCTTGCATTTTGATCAAAAAAAGCATCGAAAACGAAGAATTTTAGCGAAATTTCAATTTTAACCCCCTTTTTTTTCCTTAATTTTCGTCATTTTCTTGTATTTTGATCAAAAAAAGCATCGAAAACTGAGAATTTTAGCGAAATTTCAATTTTTATCCCCTTTTTTTGCTTAATTTTCGTCATTGTCTTGCATTTTGATCAAAAAAAGCTTCGAAAACGGTAAATTTAACGAAATTTCAATTTTTATCCCCTTTTTTTTCCTTAATTTTCGTCATTTTCTTGCATTATGATCAAAAAAAGCTTCGAAAACGAAGAATTTTCGCAAAATTTCAATTTTAATCCCCTTTTTTTCCTTAATTTTCGACATTTCCTTGCATTTTGATCAAAAAAATGATCGAAAACGGAGAATTTTAGCGAAATTTCAATTTTAACCCCCTCTTTTCCTTAATTTTCGCCATTTTCTTGCATAATGATCAAAAAAAGCTTTGAAAACGGAGAATTTTCACAAAATTTCAATTTTTATCCCCTTTTTTTCCTTAATTTTCGTAATTTCCTTGCATTTTGATCAAAAAAAATGATCGAAAACGGAGAATTTTAGCGAAATTTCAATTTTTACCCCCTTTTTTTCCTTAATTTTCGTCATTTTCTTGCAGTTTCATCAAAAAAAAGCATCGAAAACGGAGAATTTTAGCGAAATTTCAATTTTTATCCACTTAATTTCTTTAATTTTCGTCATTTTTTTGCATTTTCATCAAAAAAAGCATCGAAAACGGAGAATTTTAGCGAAATTACTATTTTTATCCCCTTTTTTTCTTTAATTTTCGTCATTTTCTTGCATTTTTATTTAAAAAAGCATCGAAAACTGAGAATTTTAGCGATATTTCAATTATTATCCCCTTTTTTTCCTTAATTATCGTCATTTACTTGCATTTTTATTAAAAAAAGCATCGAAAACGGAGAATTTTAGCGAAATTTCCATTTTTACCCACTTTTTTTCCTTAATTTTCGTCATTTTCTTGCAGTTTCATCAAAAAAAGCATCGAAAACGAAGAATTTTAGCGAAATTTCAATTTTAACCCCCTTTTTTTCCTTAATTTTCGTCATTTTCTTGCATTTTGATCAAAAAAAGCATCGAAAACGAAGAATTTTAGCGAAATTTCAATTTTTATCCCCTTTTTTCCTTAATTTTCGTCATTTTCTTGCATTTTGATCAAAAAAAGCATCGAAAACTGAGAATTTTAGCGATATTTCAATTATTATCCCCTTTTTTTCCTTAATTATCGTCATTTACTTGCATTTTTATTAAAAAAAGCATCGAAAACGGAGAATTTTAGCGAAATTTCCATTTTTATCCACTTTTTTTCCTTAATTTTCGTCATTTTCTTATATTTGATCAAAAAAAAGCGTGGATAACGGTTAATTTTAGCGAAATTTCAATATATATCCCCTTTTTTCCCTTAATTTTCTTCATTTTGTTGCATTTCGATCAAAAAAAGCATCGAAAACGGAGAATTTTAGCGAAATTTCAATTTTAACCCCCTTTTTTCCTTAATTTTCGCCATTTTCTTGCATTATGATCAAAAAAAGCTTCGAAAACGAAGAATTTTCGCAAAATTTCAATTTTAATCCCCTTTTTTTCCTTAATTTTCGTCATTTCCTTGCATTTTGATCAAAAAAATGATCGAAAACGGAGAATTTTAGCGAAATTTCAATTTTAACCCCCTTTTTTCCTTAATTTTCGCCATTTTCTTGCATAATGATCAAAAAAAGCTTTGAAAACGGAGAATTTTCACAAAATTTCAATTTTTATCTCCTTTTTTTCCTTAATTTTCGTAATTTCCTTGCATTTTGATGAAAAAAATGATCGAAAACGGAGAATTTTAGCGAAATTTCAATTTTTACCCCCTTTTTTTCCTTATTTTTCGTCATTTTCTTGCAGTTTCATCAAAAAAAGCATCGAAAACGGAGAATTTTAGCGAAATTTCAATTTTAATCCACTTAATTTCCTTAATTTTCGTCATTTTTTTGCATTTTCATCAAAAAAAGCATCGAAAACGGAGAATTTTAGCGAAATTACTATTTTTATCCCCTTTTTTTCTTTAATTTTCGTCATTTTCTTGCATTTTTATTTAAAAAAGCATCGAAAACAGAGAGGTTTAGCGAAATTTCCATTTTTATCCACTTTTTTTCCTCAATTTTCGTCATTTTCTTGCATTTTGATCAAAAAAAAGCATGGAAAATATTGAAATTAAGCGAAATTTCAATATTTATCCCCTTTTTTCCTTAATTTTCGTCATTTTCTTGCATTTTGATCAAAAAAAGCTTCGAAAACGGTAAATTTAGCGAAATTTCAATTTTTATCCCCTTTTTTTTCCTTAATTTTCGTCATTTTCTTGCATTTTGATCAAAAAAAGCATCGAAAACGAAGAATTTTAGCGAAATTTCAATTTTAACCCCCTTTTTTTCCTTAATTTTCGTCATTTTCTTGTATTTTGATCAAAAAAAGCATCGAAAACTGAGAATTTTAGCGAAATTTCAATTTTTATCCCCTTTTTTTGCTTAATTTTCGTCATTGTCTTGCATTTTGATCAAAAAAAGCTTCGAAAACGGTAAATTTAGCGAAATTTCAATTTTTATCCCCTTTTTTTTCCTTAATTTTCGTCATTTTCTTGCATTTTGATCAATAAAAGCATCGAAAACGAAGAATTTTAGCGAAATTTCAATTATTATCCCCTTTTTTTCCTTAATTATCGTCATTTACTTGCATTTTTATTAAAAAAAGCATCGAAAACGGAGAATTTTAGCGAAATTTCCATTTTTATCCACTTTTTTTCCTTAATTTTCGTCATTTTCTTATATTTTGATCAAAAAAAGCGTGGATAACGGTGAATTTTAGCGAAATTTCAATATATATCCCCTTTTTTCCCTTAATTTTCTTCATTTTGTTGCATTTCGATCAAAAAAAGCATCGAAAACGGAGAATTTTAGCGAAATTTCAATTTTAACCCCCTTTTTTCCTTAATTTTCGCCATTTTCTTGCATTATGATCAAAAAAAGCTTCGAAAACGAAGAATTTTCGCAAAATTTCAATTTTAATCCCCTTTTTTTTCCTTAATTTTCGTCATTTTCTTGCATTTTGATCAAT